>JAUTXW010002054.1:0-388478 GCA_030620095.1 Kuschelorhynchus macadamiae | reverse complement strand
AAAATAAAATTTCACTTGTAGCTGTAGCGTCACTAAAACTAAAGCTTGAAAATTTTTAAATTCACTGAAATATGAAAATTAGTGGGATAAAGTTTACTGTTTCACAATTTTAGTAAGAGGGTTGTAGTTAAATTGTTTGTCATGTAAAATAAGATAATAAGCAGAGCAGTTTTACTGCATTGCGTGTCTCAAATTCAATTCCAGTTACATGATCCTGCTTTCTGGAATTGTTCTTTGACGGGAGTAATATGTAATAGGATCATTTTGGTTCGTTTCAGGATAAAATGGAAACATTTGTCAATTATAGTAAGACTGTCTAAAGTTAGCAAAATATTCGTGCAGCGGTTTTCCTAAGTACACCGTGATAAGGATCTTCAGAATTTAAATATTCTAATATCGTTGTAATATTGTCAAATTTACTCATATTTTAACAATTTTCCTTTCTGTTTTTCATGAAAGCCAATCACAACATGACGAGGAGCTTCTAGTTTACTAGTTGTTTTTACCGGCCATGTGTGACGAGACGATTTCGGTTGAGAAGAATATTCAACAAGTTTCACAGCTCCTGAATCCTATCAATATATCTTTATTTGATTCTAATATTTTTGATAGAGCAAGTTGTTGTGGCATATCAACTAGAATGTGAGGAACTTTCCAATAAATTTTATCGAAAGTAACCAATGGAGTGTCATGGAAAAGCTAAATTGTATCACCTTCTTTCCGATGTAAGAACAACCTGCATTTTTCCAGTTTAAACTTTCGTTGGTATTGTAGAGAAAGGTAGCTTTTTAAGGTTGATGCTAATCCAACATTTTCTTATTGAATCTATAGTAATTCCGTTTAGTTCATAGTGGATTTCTCTGAACAAAAAGGCTATACCATTGTTAATAAATAGCAATTCTTTCTATATTTACCTTCTGTATTAGTTAATTTTTCCTTCGATATAAAGCAAACTATCTGATGGTAGAGTGTAAGCATCGAGTTCTTGAATTGGGATCCTTATTTCATCATTGTAATCGAATTTTGAAGAAATATATGGTTGATATGTGTGAAGCTCAGAACTGACGATGAATTGTCTACATAAAGCTTTCTTTTCGTTTACGTTTAATATGTTCATTATTTTAAAACAGTGAAACCCAAGGATGTGAGAACTTTACGATTATCTCGTCTTAACTTGTTGGTGTTGGATTTGATACTGAACTGTTGTTTAGGCTTTTTTTTTATAAGTTTTTACTTTGTTGATAGTGGTAGGGGCAAGTCTCATCCCAAGGGCTCTATTATATCTAACAACCATTTTATATTTCACTTGTTTGTAAATGTAACCTTACTGTTATAGTTTCTCCTCTAAAACTGATAAGTTCTCCGTCTTGATCAACTATTTTAACTGTTATATTGTTAATTGCTTTGACGCTAACTGGAAAATACAAAATGGGCAAAGGAGATTCAACTATTTTATACCCTGGAGCTACAGTTGGATAAAACTGGTGAATAATATGAACAGGTTTACCATTATTGTAAGAACCGACACAAATATTACAGTCAATACAAATAGCATTCACCTTAGTTATTTTTGCAACATTATCTGATTCTTCCTCTTTCATAGCTTCTAGTATCCTGCTATTAAAACCCAACATTTTTCCTATCGAATCTTCCTTGGTAAAATCAATTATTCTACTACACATTAAAAAAGATTTTAGAGTATTAACATTTGCTTTTAAAGAAAAAAAAATTTTTTCATTCGGAAATAAATCTTCTATACTTTCTCTTATGTATGTTTCTATATCTGTAATGTCATAAGTTCCGTCGGGAATAACAATTACTTTTTTATCTATATAAAATTTATTATATCCTTCTTTTATATTGGGGATAGTCATAAACGTTTCAAAATCAGCTAAACCCAGGTAATATTGTTTTTCATCCTCTAAATATATGGGCGGATTAAAATCAGCAGACAAAACAGAACTGTTTCCTGATATGGCAATTGTGGTAGACATTGCAGTTTATTTATGAATGAGATATTACAATAAATAATGAGTTTATATATTTTTTTGCAAAAATTTTAGGGATAGTTGACCACAGTTATATGAATTAAATTTTTGTTTATTTTCATAAGTATAAAATACATCCACTTTGCCATTCGAATTAAAATATTTGAGAAGTTCAAAAAGGTGGTTTTAAATTTCCATAACTATCAAAATATATTACATTTTTGTTATTTTTAATATAAGCAGTCCAATGAGATCCTTTATTTTGTTTTTTATCCAAATTTACAATACCACATTCTTTCAGATTAATTTTTTTGGAAGTTCATCGAGCATAAAAACACCTCTAAAGCCAGTTATTTTTAACAGCTTTACATATTTAATAATATCATTGTTCGTAAGTGCTCTTTTTGGAAAACTTATTTTGAGTTTTTTTGATTTGGGTGTTTCGAATGATACGTTTTTCAATTTATTTACTTCTTTTCTTATTTAAACTGAACTTTCTTTTACTTTCATTATTTTAACATAGATGTATTTAATTACTGTAGAAGAATCTAGCTTTACTTATCCCAGGCTTTTTCTAATATTTGCCAGATATGTCTTTGATAATTTCAGTCTGAGAGACATAGTTTTGCAGCGGAATCTAAATGGATTTATACCAACGTCAAATCTTCTAGTTGCTGGGATTGTTATTATATCTCATCTCGCAGGTTTGCTAATTAATTTATTTGTCCAGAGTCGACATGTGTTTTAATAGTTTTTTCACTTATGAGACCCACAGTCATTGAAGTTCTTTTTATATTAAAAGATGGATTTAAGGCTTTGTTAAAATATTTATTTCAGTGTGATATAATGAGATTGAAAATGAAAATTTCATTACCAGTAAATAATATGATGAAAAAAATTTTATAAAACAGTTGAGAGCATGATTTTGTGCGGTTCAAAGAGGGCTTATAGTTATTGCAGTGGTAGTGGTAAACCAATGTTATGCTTACTGCCGAGCATCCAAATGGAATTAGGTTTGAAAATGTCTATGTTTATTAGATCAACCAAAATATAGTCATTTAAGAGCAGTTAAAATCCTTATGAAAGAAATAGATACTTTGAATATGATGAGAACATTGTTTCACTCACATGATAAAGCCAAATTTCATTTTTGATGATTTGTCATAATCAATCTATTATTAGGACTACTTCACGGCTGGAAGGCATAGGAAACATCGATTGTTTTTTTATTTTTCAAGGATTAATTTCAATCTCTAAACGCTGAGAAAATAAATTTTAATAATTTTATTTAGTCAGACTGTTTGATTTAAATATATATATAATGACTAATTGGATATGACATTTTGATCAGTTTAAAAATATTTGTGCTAACTGTTGGATGGAGGCCCATATGGCTTTCTTGTACTGACAAGATTGCAGTGCAAACGGTGGTAAATTCGATTCCTTTATATTTATAAGTAAAATTTGGTGTTTTATTTCATTTAAATTTGTATACATGGATAAATGTTTAGCTCGAGAATTAATAAGATCGGAGACAGTGTGAAGTGAAATATCGCTTGAAATTCAGTTGCAGCTCAGTCTAGACCAAATTTATAGACAATAACACAACTTAAATATAACAATTTCAAGTATACTTATCCATTCGATTTTAAAGAGAAAGAGTTTTCAAAGTATGAAGATTTTCAAACATTTCCAAAGCTTTATAAAACACACTCCGACGAAATACCCAGAAAACAGGAAAACCTGTCACTTCCCGTTGGAATTTCACATTTTAAATGACAGTAAAATTTTCCTTCCTGCAATCTCACCATTGCCACGGCAGAAATTGTCTTTCTAGTGACATTACTGTCACTCAACTTGTCAGATTATTGGTCAGAAATTAGAAAAGAATTGTGTTATGTTATAATACTATCATATAAAGATATTTAGCAGATTCATGAATTACCTATCATAGCATGATGAGGGTGTGAAAGATACAATAACATACTCTGACTATTATTATGGAATAGTTCATGACCTGAAACGGATATTTTCTTTGGTTTAACATAGATAAGTAGAAATTATTGGAAAGACAGCGGAGGAATAACGTACACATATTAATGCCAGGTTTCCAGCATGAATTGCTTTTCAAAAGAACTGAAAGGTTATAAGAAGGAAGATTTAGATAATATTGATGAACATTTGTTAAAATAAATGTATATCGTAGGAATTTCTGATTCAAATAACAAGTTCAAGGAAATACATCACACAACAAAGGCACATAAATAATAGATCCAGATTTACGTTATGTTATAAAAATCTGCCAAGATTAGTTACAGCATTTAACAAACAAAACCTCCGTTTAACAATTCAGAGCCAAATCCAGGAAAAGGGATTATCAAATACAGACTATGTATACTGGAATAATGTTAACGAAACCGCCGATAGGTTACGTTTATTAATTTCATCAAGTGATGCGGGAAATAATGCTCATAGTAACGAGATTATCTCTATTATTGAAGAATTAAGAGAAGATAAAGTAATTCATAAATAACAGCTATCAAATATAATCATATTTATTGTTTAATGAAAGTCTAACATGACAGTTGATAAATTTGGACGCCATATTTCAAAACAAAATCAAGAGAGAATAAGTGACATTAATAATTTAAAAAGGAGGATTAGGTGAAAATGAAACAAATAATGAAATCTTGCTAAAAAGTTTAAGGTTTTTGATGAAAATTTTAAAGTATGAAAACTAGATTAAAGGATGCTATACCTCAATTGAAAACGTTATCAAACAGTTGCTAACGCAATCAAATAAGTAAAGATTTGCAATTTTAAATGAACATGTTAAAAAGGAAGACAAAAAAATTAAGTGATGATATCAACAAAATTAATAAAATAATGGAAACAAATATAAGAGAAGTAATAATTGAAAACACAAGGAAAAAAAAAATAAACAATTGGCACCTTTAGTACATTTACAAAAAAAGAAATTAAATAGCATTCTTAAATAGTAGAATAATTGACTAATCTCATTTGAAGAAAATTCAACAATATATTTCGAAAATATAATGTCTAGTGTAATAAGAAGAAATAACAAGAATTAAATAAAATGAAGAGAGAAATTAAAAATAGTGATAGACACTATGACCCCCCCCCCCCCCCCCCCCCCCCCTTCCACCGCCCCTTCTTCTTCTTCCACGGCACCATTTTTTTTTTTTTTTTTTTCACTCTTCTTCTTCTTCTTCTGAAAACAAATTCAAATTCAAACTCAAATTCAAACCAAACATTTTTTTTTTTTTTTTTATTCAAAACATCAAACATCAAAAATTGAAGTTGAAATGCCGGAAAAAATAATTTACAAATTTAATAAGCGATTTAAATATATTCCGATTACCAAATGTATTTTCTAAGTATGTTTGGGCAATTAAAATCTAAATCTGAAAAAAAATATCGAAAATATTAATCAGTGCAAAAACTCCACCAAAAAACTTGCAAACGGATAGAGGGAGAGAGTTTTTCAATGTAAATTTTCAAAAATTGATGCAACAATTTCGAATTAACCATTATAGCACGTTTTCCAATTTGAAAGCGAGTATAGTAGAAAGAGTGAACAGGACTTTAAAGAATAATATGTGGAAAATATTTAGCATTCAAGGAAATTACAAATGGTTTAATATATTAGCGGATATTGTAAAAGATTATAACAATACAAAACATTCTTCAATAGAATGGGCCGCAAACAAGTAAATAAAAATAAATGAAAAATAGAATTCAAATCGTATTTACCATAAAGGAAAACGTTAGGAATGAAGCCAAAACAAGTAAATAAAACAAATGAAGCAAGCATTTACGATGCTAAAACGTTAGATATAAAATCTCCAAAGTTTAAAGTGGGTGATCAAAATAAGAAAATTTAGACACCACAATTGGTCAAATGAGATATTCCACATTAAAGAAGATAAGATGACAAACCCTTGGACATATTTACTTCAAGACGAAGATAATCAGGACATTCTGGGTGGTTTTTATGAGCAAGAATTACTAAAAGTAAAGCATACTGATGTGTATCTTATTGAGAAGATTTTGAGAAGGAAAGGAAACAAAGTTTATGTGAAATGGTTAGGACTTGATAAAAATATAATACATGGATTGATAAAAAAATATTGTTTAATTAAATTGAAATTAAATTTTAGTTAAATTTGTTTTATTTCTGTTCCTCACTTTATGCTTTAGCTGATACAAATTACAAAGTCTTAATGTGCTAATTAATTTCAAATAAAATTCACATTTACTAAACTAAAATTTTATTAAGTAAAACATCAAATACAATTTTTATTAAAACGTGTCAAATATATTTTATTTCTATGTTCCTCAGATAATATCGAATCTAGAATAAGTTTACAATCATTTATTCTTTTTTCAAAACGGAGTCTATCTAAGTACCACATCTGAAAGTTACTCCTACGGGCTTGTCTGTAAGCAAAGCTCCACTTCACTAACACATGCACCTTATTGTTCTCTTCCAGAAAAGATATTGTTTTCTTCGTAATATTTTCTTTTTGATCCATTTTCATTGTTTTCTTCGTAATATTTTCGTTTTGTTCCATTTTGCTTCAATTTGTTTTCCATTTGTTCAGGATATAAAGCAAGTAATTCCATCATAGTTGAAACATTTTCACTGTTAGGATTTTCTGTTGGACTTATTATATTATAAACATGCGTACACAAGTCGCCACAATCAGATGAAATATTATTTTGAAATATTTTGAAATATGTATTGAATTCTTGCCTTTTAAGTATAGATAATCTATAATCAATAATTTCCTTTAATCGCCACAAATTGTCCAAAGACTCTTGTCCTAAGTATATGAAGTGTGGGCCTTTTGTAATTTGTAGAACAGGGGTATCATTTATTTTCTGAACCTGCAGATGAATGTTGTTTATATTCACACTGGTTTGATCAACTTGAGGAAAGTAGAAATTGTTTACAATAATTCCTTGATGAACACAAATGTCTTTCCAATTTTCTTCGGTTAGTGCGATTGAAAATCCAGTTTTTCCACCAATTACAATTTTTGGAGAAAAATCATTTAAACTAATGCCAACAAGAACAAATTTTGACAAAGAATTATTTAAAAAATAAATTTTTGAATTAAGAAGCGTTTCCAAAGGTTTATGAACCACGGCGTTGTTCATAATGACTAAACGAGACTGAAACATATTGTGTTATTCTTGTACTTAAATATTCTCATCCCCACTTTCTTTAAAGTTTCGATTAAAATGGATTAATGAAAAAATAGATTTCCAGTTTGAAATTTGTAATAAAGATAAATAATTAAAATGGTAATGTATAAAAATAATGCAAAGTTTAATGTAACACTAATGATGGAAAAGTAATAATTTTTGAATCCGTCATAATAATTGGTACAGTTGGGGGTTAAAATTTGTAACTGATTATTTTTAAACTCTAACCTTTCTATCCAATTTGTATCAAAAATAGATCGATTTGGATAATGATACAAAATTTTAAAAAATTTACTTGCATTTTCATTTCCATTTATTCGTTCCATCCAACTAATTGTACTATTGTTAATTAATCCAATTTTCATAAATTTACAATATTTACTTAGAGTGACGTCTGTTTTATTAGAAAAACATATTTCACACTGTGTTACGCCAGGGGGATGATGAACATAAAAAACATTTTGGAAAATAAAATAAAGAAGAATAAATTGAGATCTACTGATAGTCATTAAAACAAATTAATAATTATATTCCAAATTTATTAACATTAAGCAGATACTTTCACCACGAAAGCAAAAGCAGTTGTAAAAAAATAACAATAAAATACTTAATTTAAATATATGTAAAAGTTCATAAATAAGGATATTAATAATACTATATAAAATGTGTAGCTTGAAGACTTATTTTGAATGGTTACAATTATTCGATTCCTATTTTTCCATAAACAGTTATTTAAATCACAATTCCTAGCAAATTTCTTATGCTCCACAATAGGATCATCATAACTTAACCAATCAAAAATTTCAATACCACAATAAAAACATTTACAAATATCATTGATTGAAGTATAGTAAAAGCCAGCTCCAGCTAACACTTCTGGTCTCAATTTTCCTTTCCATTTTTTAAAAGTGGAAAGTCGTTTTTCATATGTTTTAAAATAACTGTTATCAATTTCTTTGTCAAAAGTTTCTATGCACATTTTGTGAAAGACTTATGAAGACTAACTTTGGTTTCAAAAACAACAAATTTAAATACCTTATAATATCTACATAAATATATCTAAATCTTCATGTTCTGCATTCCATTGATACAAAGCAATATCTTGGTGTCCCCAAGCTAATGTATTAAAACTATAGGGAATTTTATACTGCTTATCATCTTCGCCAATTTATTAATTAACTCTGTAAAAATTGTATGTTGTCTAGATCGAAAAACATACATTGAACAAAAGGTTTTAGAATGATTTTCAACAACATCTTTATAATGAATAAAATCCAACTGCTTTTTAATTGCACTTTTTTTAACACCTTTTGCTTTTTTTGTTAAACTGTTTTCCGTTTTAATACAATATGCTTTTGCTCCAGTACCAAAGAAAGCAGTAATGGGTTCACCAGCATATTCATCTTTGAATTTTCCTATAACTGACTTTGTAATAGGCATTTCATGAATATTATTAAATTCATAATTAGATGTGTCAAATTTGTGAATATTTTTTATCATGTCAGAATAAATATTTGGAGTTGTGACTTCTAAAATGAACGAATCGGTATCGGTGTATAAAAGTGAAATATTTTCCTGATAAAGAGGTTTTAAAAAATTATAAAAGAAATCATACATGACAGTTTTAGATATATCTAATATTGAGAAGCCTACATATATTGGTTTATTGTAAGTAACTTGAATCTTTTGCATTTGAATAGCTACCAAGTTTTCAGAAAATATTGTTAAGTCCTTGAAATATGGTTTTGCAATTAAATTCTCAGCACCATCTTTTCTTCTATTTTTTTCCCACTCTGTAACAAGTCTTACGTCAATTCTCCTATCAACATTTTCCATAGTCTTGCCATAAATACTATTATTTGCCAACTTGTAAGTATTACGATCAAATTCATTCTTTGAATCATTTCTTAATCTTGAATTCAAGTCTATATATTTTTTCAACCAATCAGATTGAGAAAACTGTAAAACTCTATGAACTTTAGTTAACTTGAGTCCATGTTCCAAACATTGTTTTAATAATTGATAGTGAATAACATATTTTGATTTATCATTTAAATTGGGTATTAATTTTATGCATTTAGAATTTGGCGGTTTAAAGTTTTCTGGACAAAACGGAAAATCGTTATGATAGGAATGTAGACTTGTAGGATATTCTAAATCAACTTCTAAAACATATCCCTTATTAGATTTTTTAGAAATATTCATAATATTTAAATCATTGATTTCTTTATCTGTTAACCAAACAAAATCTCCCGTTGGAATGTGCTGTGACATTGCATAACCATACAAATTTGTTGCATCATAATAAATTATGTATTTAGTTGGCTTTAAAGGATCAAAATTTAAAAGAAATGGGTTATTAGCTTCAGATTTTCTACAAAGGCAAGAGCTCACACCACCGCGAACGCTTTTTTTGAAAAAGTGTATCATATCTGGATCAGTTAACAATTCTAACTCTATTCCAGTATAACGCAAACACGCCTCCCAGGATAAACCTGGAAAAGTGTAAAAATGAGCTGGATCGAGCTTATATGTGGATAAACAAGTGCTTCTAAAATTTTCAAAAATATCTGCCAAAAGTAAAGTATCAGAGAGTAAGTAAACGTCGGAGTATTGACCAAGAGATTCACATTTAAACAATTGCCAAACCTTTACAGCTCTTTGGTATTCTGCATCACTGATGTGCTCATCCGTTAAAGTATTATAAAATTGGTCTTTCTGAGGTAAAGTTGTTTCTTCTAATTTTAAATAATCATCAATATAACTGTAAGGAAATACACCTTTTTGCCGAATAAGTTTAAATCTTTCTTCATCATTGAAAATTTTTTTTATTTCCTTACATTGTTCATCTTTTAAGCTTTCAGAGAGTTTTGATAAAGAATGGGATAGAAATTGAAAAGAATCAATAAACCTTAATGATATATTTTTTTTCTTAGCCTTTTGTGTCTTTTTATCAAAATAGTTATCCACATGAATAAGCTTTTCAAATGAAATATATTTTTCCTTGTTTTGTGCGATAACTGTTAGTTGTTCTTTGTTTAAGCATAATTTTTTAAGAAATAGATGAGAATCATAATTACGCAAATTATGCAATATAACTGGAATAAAGTTAGGTATTCTGTAATTTATGTTGCAGAGTGAATGAGCTGGACCTCTATAAAGACCGGTTATATGACAATGATCTGCAACCCTGTCATTTAAAAGAGGTTTATTACAAATATGACAAACTTTTTCATAGTTATGATAAATTTTGTCCAGTTCGTTCAAAGGGATCATTTTTTTAGGAGCCTTTAAATATTTATTGTATATGTTATACACATCTCTTTCTAAAGAATTTATAAATAATGTATCACAATTTTGACCTCTATATTTTTCAAATTTAGAATAATTATCGTCGAAGGAACATTTAATGTAATAGGCAAATGAATGTGGAATATGTTCATATTGTTTTAAGGTGTATGAAGTATTAGGATTTTTATCAACATTGTCATTATTTAAAGGCTTTAAAATGCATTCAAAATCTGCATACACCACGAAAGGAACTTTCATTTGTTTATGATAATTTACAAATTTCAAAATATTATCATATGAATAGTTTCCAAAATTATCTTTTATTAATTCTTTAGAAGGTAGGTTAATTCGTAAATGATCACAATCATAGCTATTGTGTTGTAATAAATTTTCTTCTGTAGGGAAATATTGTAAACAACCATCGCAAATATATTTTTTTCCGTGATGTTTAGAAATTTGTGCAGAAACTAGTTTTGATAAATCTTTAATATAGCAATAATGAAAAGTTTTTTCATCATCATCACTTATTAACAATAAATTGACATGTTGATTTTTTTTATTCGATGAATAATAAAGTGGACCAATTACTTCATACCCCTTTTTAGGATTTATAATTTCTAATCCATATACATTAATAGAAATGTTATTTTTTTCTTCAAAAATCTTAATGTTCTTTAGCAACATTGGAAATTCTATACCTGACATATCCAAAACAGAAGAGTAGTGTGGGTAGGATGAAGTTTCAAAATCTAATCCTCGTGGTTGGTGAAGAGCAGACACAACTGCCCAGGCGAAGCAAAAGTTGTCATCATTCCTAATGTTGATCACAGCTTGACGTCTCTTGATCTCTTGAGGAAGTTCGATAAAAGATGAGGCTCTCAGCGGATTGTGCTTGTTAACATTAATTTCCAAATGAAGTAAATTCATCAAAGCCCATCCTGCAACGTAAAAATTAAAAAATTACTTTTTTGTTGCTGTTGTAAAATCGAAAATAAATTCTTTACCTGAATCTCTTTCTGCAAATTCGTCAGCTTTCTGGTCAATAATGGTGCAGATTTGCTCTAACAGTTCTTTTTTCTGATATCCCTGGCAAATGACTTGGAACGGCGCATTAAAAGATTTGACATCATAGCTGTCGCTGCTGGGGTTAAAATAGAAACCGAACAGTTCCATATTTAGCTTGATACATTTATGTTTCTGCAGTTCTTGATCTATTAGATGTGCAATTTTGTATTCCAAATGTTGAAAATATTCTTTCACATTTATGAAGTTTTGGTGTGAGGAAATCCTATAAGATATTATTCGTTTCCTGAATGCTGACTTGATAATTTCAACACCTTCCTCCAAGCCTATTTTGGAATTGTTCTTGTGCACACTAGATCGAAGATGTCCACCCCATAGACTTTGGTTTATATTTTTCTTGCATTCTTTACAATATTTTACAATATTTGTAGAATCTATATAAATTAAGAAAAAAATATTTTACAAAATATAACATGAAAAATAAAATGTTCTTACCTTTAACAAGCTTTGGTTTTTTCAACCAACTGTTGAGTTTTGTGGAATTTCCGTTAACATGTTTTTTAATATGTCGCAGTAAATTATCCTTTCTAGTAAAGACTTTATTACATGTTACACACTTATGCATTTCTGAAGTTTTCTGCATAATAATAATAATAAAATTAATATTGTGCAATTCTATTTAGTTATAGTCAAATTTTGAAAAAAGCAATTGCATTTTTGAAGTTCTTTGTATAATAATAAAATTAATATTGTGCATTTTTATTTAGTTATAGTCAAATTTTGAAAAAAGCAATAGAAATTAATTGACTTTATGAATCCATTTCTTCAAATGAGTCAACTAATTTGTCAAAGGCCTGTTTAACATAATTCACCGTACTTTCGTCTCCCTTTTTAATTGTGATCAAATTAGTTAAATTTTGAATAGCGAAACCCAGACACTTAAGGTTTGCTATTTGTTTTTTATTTTTTTTATTAATTTTAAATTTTTTTTTAATGATAAATGATGGTTTCGAAATTGAATTTTGTTCAACTGGTGAATTATTAGGAGAAATATCCGAAGTCAAATTTGCATCAATTTGTTTTTCTTGCGGATCAGAATTTACAATAGCATATGGTGAATTAATAGAAGATATAGCCGAACTTAAATTTTGATCAATTTGTTTTTCTTGCGAATCAGAATTTACAATATCATATGGTGAATTAGTAGGACAAATAGCCAAACTTAAATTTTGATCAATTTGTTCTTCTTCCGAATCAGAATTTTCACTAAACAAAAAGGGAGAGCAAATTGGTCTCGGAGAATTAATTGGCGATTTTAATGTTAAATAATTTGGATTAGATTTTTGAAAACAAACAATATCCTCATAGCTAGAATTTTGAGTTTCGTCAATGTCATTCAGTTCTTCAAGAGTTTGTTTAGTTTTTGTTGTAATTAAGTCCGTTTTGTTGTCAATAATGTCATTAAGATCGTCAAGAGTTTGTTGTTGAGTAGCTGTAAATAAATATTTTTCGTTGTTGTGCTTGTTGGCATTATTCTGAACTTGGCTATTGTAAATAATTTCATTCAAGTCCTGAATAGTTTGTTGTTGACTAGTTGTAAATACGTCTGTTTCATTGTTTTGTTGGTTTGCAAAATTCTGCATTTGAGTACATGTGTATAAGTCAAAGTCATTGTCAATTATTTTGCTACTCGATGCCAAAAAATTGTCCATTATGAAAAATGTCGTAATAACAAATAAAAATGCCACAAATGTACATAAAAATGTCACCAATATATATAAGAATTAAATCTTGCCAAATAAAAATGTTAGAAATAAAAATAAAAATTTACCAAATAGACACAATGTAAACACCAGAAAACTCGCGAGCTCTGCACAGTGTGAATGCAGAAATCAATTGCATTCGTCTCTTCGCTGAGGCGATTTTATATGCAAAAGTTAATCACATGTGTCCTACTTAAAGTTGAACGACAATCTCTAAAAACCACTTTCCCAAGCCGATCAACAACCTTACGCCGCTCAAATTGAAGAAAGAAAAGAAATTTTTATTAACTTGGAAGGCGATTCCATCACTTATAAACATTCATTTTTGGACAAATCATCTAGGCTTGTTAGAAGATCATTCTTATGTAACATCGACATTAATTATATTGAGGAGGAAGAAGAAGAGATGGAGGAAGATGATCAGGAAATTGACGAAGGAGTGGACATGGATGGACAACTGCTAAATTTAGGAACCGAGGCTGACGTAAAAGTAAGCAAGTTTAGGGCTAGTGAATTATTTAATAATTTTGAAGAAAAAGATGTATGTGTTATACAAAGCGACTCTAAAATTGAAAGTCGAAGACTAGGAACATTTGCTATTTGCCTTCCTTGTAGTGCAATTCACATGAGATATTTACGGAGAGGGGAGTCCGATCATGTGAGCTGCCACTACAAAAGAGCTTATGTTGTTAGTGCTTCTGATTTACATTGTGCTATTTGTAGGATACATCTTTTTCTACTAATTCCTGAACATGCTTGCTTTTACTGCAATAAAAATGAAAAAAAAGAGATAGATTATGTTGTTAAATATTAATAATAAACATAGTTTGTAAAGGTGATGGATAGATTATTTCAACAATATTAATTTTAAATATAGGTTATAAACGTAATGGGTAGATTATATCAAAAATATTAATTTTAAACATAAATTGTAAAGATAATAAGTAGAATACGTCAACAATATTAATTTTAAAAAATGTCAACTGTTACTATAAGCGGTTATATATTTTCATTGCTATATGCAAAATACTTCTTTTTATTCTAACATCTGACACTGTATTTGTAAATGAAATAGCTAATCATATGTAAAAAAAAAGTGTCGATTATGTCAACTGCCACTAGAAGCACTCATATATTAGCATAACATTTTGTTAACACTTGTTTCTGTATTCAATTGAGTTTTCTCTTACTTGATGCAAATTATATTAATATTATTAGTATAATTAAAAAGTAGTAGATTAGGCTATGCCGGTCCGACAATCAAAACCGTCATTTTTACATGTAAATTCCCATAAGAAAATTTAAGCTTCCATTTGCAAAAGTGGTGCCATTTTAGGGCGTGGCACTTTTTGTGTAAACCCATAACAATTGTTTTGTTATGTAATGTGAAAATTAGTATGTATTAAAAAACTTGTTAGATCATTGTTGTCGTTTCAATATAGGAAAAGGAAAAAATGTGTGTCAATTATTATATATATTTACATTTACTTTTTTTTACAAAATTATTTGTTACCAGAGTTTTCACAAACACAAATTATAAAAAATATTATCCTCTTTTTAAAATTACAACAAAATGATGTCTAATTACATCTTTGAAGATTTGTACCAAATAGTAATATCTAGTGCGACATACAGGACAATTGTTTACCATTATAGAACAACCATTTTCATCATTCCATCTTAAAATACATTTTAAACAAAAAATGTGGGAACATGTATTTGGTCTACATGAATCATAATATTCGATTATTTCAAAACAAATAGCACAAAACACTTTTTTCTCTTCACTCTCAGTTTTATTCAAATTTTTTAAAACAATCCCATTATTTTCTTCTCGAACTAATGGTATATTTTCTTCTTGAACTCCTGGTATAATTTCTTCGAGGCTAATTGTCTGAAGCGGAATGGATCGATTTCTTTCTCCAACTGATTCACTCATTTTATTTTAATATTATTATTAATAGATTTATTCAACAGATTTTTTTCTTTTAACAGTCACTCGTACCTTAACATACTAAAATGATCTTGATGCACCTATTTATAAGACTTAAGAATGCAAAATCAAATGTGGGAGAACAAAGAGAAAAAATTAAAAAATATGATGCGAATGAGAATAAAAGGGGAGGAAGTTAAGAATGAGGGACATGAGAGAGAGGAAGAGGAGGAGGAGGAGGCGCTCCCCTATTTTAACTACTAAGACATGTCTAAATTTAAAGATTACTCTCTTCTCAAAATTCTAATTCAAATCTAGCAGGCGTTGCATTTAAACCAGAATTAGTAACTGAGGGATTAAGCAACTGGGAACCGATTGAGAATCTCTTAGAAACTAATTCTGATTTAGATATATTACAATTTAATAAGGACGAACCTTTAGAGGTTCACTCACAAAATTTAGAAGACATGACAAAATCGAAAGACTATTTAGGTATATTTTCGGCCGACACTCATGACAGTTCAAATTCAGAAGATTTTCATTTTAATATTGATACCATACCTTGCGATGACAATTTGCAATATTTAAACGAAAACGTTACGAAAATGTTTCAAATTCCAAATTTTCTGGTGACCCTTTTACCAACAATTGTTCTAAAGATCCAACTTTCTGTGATAATAGGTCACCTTCTGGTTCAGATTTCTCAGTTGGTCGAAACAATGACATTTTCAAAAATAATTTACCTCCGAATTCCACTTCTGTTTTATCGGATTCTGATAGTGATATCACTTGCGGGCAGAGAAGTCCAATTTTTCTCCAAGGGTCCCAGTATAGTGATATTTCTCAGACAGAATTTACGCCTAATGAAAATACAAATTTGTAACTATGTTCTCCAGAACCAAAAACACCTGAGCAATTTTATTTTCATAGGACAAATTCGACGCAAACAGACAAACGATGCGTCAAAAAAATTAATTTTGGCATTCAAAAAAAAACTAAAAATAGGGAATCACGGATTACTTTGTCAAAATTAAAATCTTTTGGCTTTTGTTTAAACAACTTGTTTGACTCCCAGTTAAAAAATAATTCCATCGATAAGGAACAAGAGGAAATTTGGAATAAAATTAAATGAATATTTGATGGGTGGGCAGATTCTATGGATTAAAAAATATTCACACATTTTTTTTATCGCCCCCTCTCTCCTATAACCTTTTTTAAAATCCTATTTTATTTTTGTTCCTACAGTTTTAACTCAGTACATAAGAAAGTTAATGACTGCTTCCCAAGAAGAGAAGTAGTTAAGGCACATTTTTTTTTACTTCAGCCCAAAATGAATCTTAAATGTTTAAACTGTAACAAATTTTTTACTAGAAGAGACAATTTAATTCGTCACATAAAAAATAAGTGTGTGAAATTATCAGCAAGGGGCAAACAATAACTAGAAGTTTAGGAAAGTTCATCGGAGCAAAGATTGAAAAAGAAAGAAGGAAAGAGTTTATTTTTTATAGTATATTCTACATTTTTTTTACGCCCGCCAACGCAAAGCAATACTTTGTTTCCAAAACTCATATTACCTATTACTTTATTTTATATATTCAACTTTTAAATTTTTCTATACTCAATACAGAGTGTTTTCAGTTAAAGTGACGAAATTTTATTGGTATTCATTTTGTTAAATATAAGTATGCTATTACGATAGCAATTTAAGTTACGATTTGCAGTTTTAGAGTCATTTTAAGGCGTGAAATTTTCTATGAAATATTGACAGCAGTGACTTAACTATTTTAAATCTATTTTTATGTCACTGCAGCACTTTTTTGTTTTTGCACTGTAAACGTATTTTGAATTTACTTGGTGATTTTCTATTATAATTTTAAGTTATTTAGAGAATGCTCTTGTTTTAGAAAGGAACAAATATTGTGAACATTGTAAGAAATTTATTAGAACATCACTATGGGGTAGCCACCTTCGAAACGATACACATAAGAATAAAACAGCTTTGAGTGCCGAAGAAAGTGGAGTAGAAATTATTAAATCTGCTTTTGATAAAAGAATCATATCATACGGAATTTTAGCAGAAGCCTTATATGTAAACATTCAACTGTTTTTCAATAATATATCAGACAATTGTAGCGAACTCCATGTTTGTGTATCATCCATCTAAAGTGCTAAAAAGTGAAATATGTTTAAAAAAAAAACGTTGAAACAGTATGGCCCGAATCTTGCCATTTCATGCAAACTGAAAAAATTAACAATAGTACAGGAGTTTTTCTTACCAGATAAAACAAGCTGATAAAGACAGTAGTTTTTTCAAAATTTTATATTATTATTATAATAATACGATTTTTGTCACTAACTGGATTCAAAAATACGTAGAAAACACTTCATGCGAATTTAATTATAATTCTACTCATTTTCATAGTAGAAACTCCGATTTGGCATGTCATACATATTATAATAAATATTAACTTCTCTGGGGCGTATTTATTACCGATATAAATTAAATTAAAATACTATTATTTTCAAGTTCTCTATATGAAACACTTTTAAAAAACCTTGAATTCTAATGCAGAGTAGTGAGGGAATTGATATAAAACAGAGAGATGTTTTAATAAGTATTTAAATATAGCAACCACAATGTTCAGTAAAACTACCCAAGCAAGTTTATATTCGTTAAATTCTAAAATGAACAGTGAAAGTGAAGTTTGCAAAAAATTAACTGAAAAACTTATTAATTTTAAAATTTATTATCTGAACAATTGTGCCCCAAAGTTTCTTCGTGTTGGATTGCGATTAGATGATTTTTCACCAACAGTTCAAATAGGAAGTCAAAAAGGATTTTTTATTAGTTTTAATGAAGAAGATTGGAAGAAGTTAGCGATATATCAGGGAGTTATAACAAGTTATTTTTATACGCCTGAAAGTGACTCGTTTCCGGTTATTATTGGTGACATTACTTTATATTTTGAAAAAATTAATTCTACTCCTATTATAAGAATTCAAAAAGTGGACGAAGTTTATATTTGCCTTGCGTGTGATTCTATAAGTAAATTATGGGAACTGCAAGAACTTGTTGAATACAGGCTTAAAATACTTAGAAACCAAGAATTCGATAAGTACTTCAATATGTATCAAATTTCGAATCTCAATGAGGGAGGTAAATTGTTTAAGGCCGTTTTACAAGCCGCAATTCTTTCTTGCAATATGCAATAGTCTTAGACAAAGGCATGCGCAGTTTGACAAAAGGTACAAATGGGTTGCCACTGCGCATGCTTTTGTTCAAGATTATTGTAACTTGCAAGAAAGAATTGCAGCATGTAAAACGGCCCTAACGAATGTATATAATTTTCTTAATCCAAGCCAAAACACCAACAGTGAAAATGTGAGGACAATGTTGGAAATGTTAATAATGCATCCATGCGAATTGGAAAATAAGCTAAAGAAAAATACCGTAAAAAGAAAATATTATGAAGAAATCAGTGCATTTTAATGAAGCTAACAAAAAAGTTCATTTATTAGTAAAGTGGAAGTTTGCATATAGACATGCTCGAATATGTGAATATCAAAAGTTTGGGTAATGAACATAGAAATATAATTTATAAGGAAAGATTTAATGTATTTAAATAAATATTTGAAATAAAACCATTAAGTACTTGTTAATCTTTTATTTGTTTATAAAAATCAAAAATATGTAAAAATATATTACAATACATCTTTTTTAAGAATCCAAGAAATTTCAGTTTTATCTAATCCTAACCATTTTACTAAAACTTTATTTCCTTCTCGCCTTAAAACTTTTTCAACTAGGTACACGTCAGGATATTTGACCTTTTGTAATTCGTCCTCATAAAAGGCTCCTTTAATTTCTAAATTGTTTTCATCTTTAATTAAATACGTTCTAGGATTTGTTAATTTAACCTCATATATTTTAAAAATTTCATTCCACCAATTAGGAGTGTAACCATTTGTAAAAGCTTCTCTTTGTTTGCTAATTCAGACATAGTCACCAATTTTAAATTTTGGTTTTCTAATATCAATTGTTTTCTTATATGTATAAGATGATGTCAGAACTTCTTTTTCATTGTTTTTATTGATTTCAAATTGTTTTTTTCCAGTAGTGGAATGCACTGTATTATTATAGGTTTTTACAATTTCGTGTAAAATGTCTACCCATTTATAATTTCCACGTAAACTAAACTTTTTCCACATTAGAGTTTTTATGGTTCTATTTACTCTTTCCACGACACTAGCTTTCATGTTTGAGTAAGTATTGTAGTGATTTATGTTAAATTTAACCACTAAATTTTTAAAATTTGTATTAAAAAACTCTTTTCCATATTAGTTTGTAGATTTTTCGGTTTATATTTTGCTCTCTGTAATATTTTTTGCATCGCCAAAGTTACGTCATTTGCAAACTTTGATTTAACTGGTTCTACCCACAGAAATTTTGAAAACACATTGATAACTACAAGAATGTATCTGTATCTTTTATTTGGTTTCCAGTATGTTAACATTTCAACTAAATCACCTTGCCATAGATCATTTATTCCTTTTACAATAACCCTTCTTCGTCTATATTTTTTTCTGCTTGATCTATGAAGTTCATTAACAACATCTTCTTTAATTCTATTGCTCATGACTGAAATTGGACAATGATTAAGTTTCAATAATTATCGGAAATTTTATTACTAATTTACAATAAAAAGTGGGTATAGTCACACTATCTTGAGGATGAAAACTAATTACATCATTCTGGTTGATATACATTCGCTTTCCATATGGAATAGGAATATTGTTTATTTTTAATAAAACCGCATCTTTGGGATACTCAACTTTGATTATTTCACCTGAAGTAAATGGAAATTTATATATTAATCTTCCGTCTTGAAGTAGTTGATAACTTCTTTTAGAGACATCATAGGTTCCAATAAAGGGCATAACAATGTTATAAAACAAATTTGTTTTGGCGATGTTGACAACGTTTAAAATTTGAGAAGAAGCATTTATATTTAATTTATTTTTATCTCTATCTAATATATGTGACCCAGATTTGTCAATCGACATATTGGCATGAAAGTCCTACGAGGAATAAATATTTTGTTGCAATAAAGTGTTTTTATTTAATTACTTTTGCCTCCCTAAGTTCTTCTAAAATTGACACAATTTCATTTCGATGACCTGTATGACCCGCCATTTGCGATGATACAAGTATATTGTCGAAATAAATGTAGTCAAATTTTTTGTTAGATAAGTTTAACATTGCTCCACCTTTTTTTGATGACGAGGATCGTGGTCTCTGAGTAGGTCTTAACTTGCTTAAAGTACTGAAACTAGAGATACTTGAAATATTAGATGCAGAAAATCTTGTAGGTTTAATAATGTTTTTTTCGATTAAATATGGTTTAATTATTGTTATGTATTTCGGATCTGTGGTTCCTTGAACTTGCTGTTTGGGGTCATAATTTCTTTTGTAAGAATTTGTTCGTTTTAATATGTTCATATAATTTTCTACATCATCAGGTTTGTAACCTTTAGGTTCTTTAAAAAAAGTAGTTCGTACAACCCATTAGTTCCCTTATAAATTAGATTTTTAAGTTTTAAGTTTTCATCTTTAAACTCAACAGTAGAATCTCCGATTTTCCATTTTTCTAGTAAAGAGTCGTGAACAAAACCATGTGTATGATCTAGTTCACGACTACCCTTAATCGAGTCATCAACAAATGATCTTACGAGTGGGTGATACACTTCGAGATACGTATCGTAAACGTCACCTCTTTTAGTTAATTCAAGCATTTCCTGTCTTATATCTGCTGCCGTGGGTTCAATAAAAGATGATTCAGATGGACGACTGGGTTGAGTACCAGTTGGTTCATCTAAGAACACATCTTCATTATAATTTTAAAAATGTCTTCATCTTGTAGAAATGATGGAATATTATGAGGAAGATATTTATTATAAATATTCGTTTGTCTTCTTCCTGGTCTTTTTTTTGTAGTTGAAAAACTTCGTTTGCCGGTTTCTGAAGTTAAAAAAAGTGATGGTGAAGTAAGTTCTCGTTTTACCAAGGGTTCGGTTTTTATTCTTTTAATTAACTCTTGCAAAGGTTCAGTTATTGGTTTTAATTCTTTTTCTTGTCGAACTTTACTCTCTGCTAAATCTGATTGTAGTGCTTGACATTTTCGTTTAACAGCTTTTCGAGTTTCTACCAGTTCCTTTGCAACTTTTACGTTCATGTTGACTAAAATATGACGAGTCATAAACTAAAGCCGATGGTAAAGATTAGATATTATATATGTTTTAAAAATGTATAAAACTGTCAAATCCTTTTCGATATCTCCTAGATTTTAAACAGCAATCCTTATCAATAACTAAAAAACATAGTTAGATTTCCAACACATTGAACACATTCTTTAAAAAATTTCGAATGACATATCTGAGGTGACATGATCATTATAAACATGTTTTAAATTCGTACCATCTTGTCTAAATAAAATTAATAAATTTGCATTATCTCTAATTAGTTGTTTTGGAATTGAAGAATAGGTTTGACACAAATAAAAGCAATCGATGTTTTTATGTCGTCCAAAGGAAAAGTAATCTCGCATAATACTTTATTTACAGCAAACAATATGATCAAAAATTATTACAGAGTTGGGTTTTACCTCGGCAGGTGACACAATGTCTTCTTCGTTTGTCGACTCAAAATATCTTGTTTCTTTAATAGTCTCCATTACGTTTCTTAAAAACTCATATTTCGTTTGGTACAAGGATTTTAAAAAAATATATACATTCTCAAAACGTAAACCATTTTCTGATATTAAAAGAGCGGCAACCATATTGGTTTTTCCTGAATCAGAAGGTCCTACAATTAAAGCTCTTTTCGAACACCCCCCAAATAACTTTCCATGCTTTTTAAAATTATTTAAGTTGACATCATAATTTTTGACTGGCAACGAGAAAGATTGTTTTTCTAATCACATTTTAGAAAAATCAATGTGTATCTGAGAGGTTTGTTTTTCATTTAAATATATAACCTCAATTAAGCTTCAGTTTATATAAAATGGGAAGACGAAGTAGATGTAAACATATTAGAAGGTCAAAGCTCATGACGAGAGGTGATTCGTTAAACACTTTAATTAACAAGTTACCATTCGAATTACACATTCCATCATACAATTATTGTGGTCCAGGAACCAAAATAGGTAAACGGCTTGTTAGAGAAGATAAGAGCAAAAATCCTTTAGACGAAGTTTGCAAACAACACGATATTGCTTACTATACATTTTGTGATTTAAAACATCGCAACCAAGTGGATCAGGTATTGGCATCAAGGGCATTTGAAAGATTCAAGTCACCTAAGCCACCAATCGGTGTAAAGATTATTGCTTTAGGAATAACTGGAATTATGAAAGCTAAATCAAGATTGGGAATGGGGTTATGAAAAGGAAGGGGAATAAAGTTAAAAAAAGGAAAAAAGGTTCAATCAAAAAAATTTCTTTTCAGTCTGCAGTTCAAAAAGCTAAGAAAGGAATAATCGGAAAAAAATATAAAAATTTACGTGTTGCAGCTCAAGATGCGTTATCTTTAATCAGCAATTATAAAGTAAAAGTAAAAAATCCCTCAAATCGAATTATCCCAACTCCAAAATCCGGCGGAATTTTAACATTAATCCCTCTTTTGGCAGGATTATCTGCTTTAGGAGCACTTAGTGTTGGTGCTGCTGAACTTGCCTCAGCCTTTAATTCGGTGAAGAGCGCTAAAATAAGCTTGAAGAACAAAAAAGACGTAATAAAGTTATGAAGCAATTATCTATTGGAAAAGGTTTATTTTTGCGTCCATATAAACAAGGGTGTGGATTATATTTAAAACAACAAAACTGTTAAAGATGCTGCCTCGCAAACCACTAACTAACATTAATTTAAGAAAGTATGTCAAGAAATTACAAATTCCAAATTTTCGTGGTGTATGTATGCGGAATAATATTCCAAATGTTATCAGTAAATATGAAACTCGTGTTATAAATTTAGATAATAGTAACGGAGCAGGTACACATTGGACTGCTTATATTAAAAGTGATAAAATTATAAATTATTTTGATAGTTTCGGCAATTTAAGACCCCCTTTTGAGATTATAACCTATTTTTTTTAGCGATGGCAGTAAGAACAAAATTATATATAATCATAACTCGTACCAGTCTTACAATTCTTCAAATTGTGGTCAGCTTTGTTTAACATTTCTTTATAAAAACACACAATAGATAATCTTAGAATCATTTAAGAAGACAATACGTTAGAATGTCGTTCACAATAGCGCTCTCTGTTCAAGGAGCAACGTTGCATGCGGATTTTAATCCTCCAATTTATTTAGATATTGACTCAGTGTTGTTATAGGTTTATCTAATTTTGAGACTTTTAATGCTATTCCAAATATTGATGAAAAAAATAATTAATTTTTCTATGGGGATGGTAACGATTTTATTGAAATCCCTCCCGGAAGCTATAAAATCCCAGATATTAATAAATATTTAATAGAACAATTTGATAAAATAGGGATTTCGTTCATTTATCTGCAAATAATAATACTCTACAATCGGTAATTAAGTCTTCTACAAATATCACATTTAAAGAGGGTAGTATAGGCAAAATTTTAGGATTCAAAGATCGGGTTATCAGAGGTGATGGAAAGAGTAAACATTCAGATATTCCTGCAGAAATTATAATAGTTAATTCACTATGTATCGACTGCAGTATTGCTGAAGGTTCCTACTTGAACGGAAGACCCGTTCATAGTATTCATCAATTTTTTTCCAAACGTCTTTCCTGGATTTAAAATAACTGAAAGTCCGCAAAATATTATATATTTTTCTGACAAAATTACTGTAAGAATATTAGATCAAAGGTTATTAGATATAACCATTTTTAATATAGTTTTTTAATGTGCGGTCTAAGTGTAACTGTTTGGTCCCGGAAATTCACTAGAGTGATCCTGTTAAACCTCTTCAAACAGGTGCGACTACGATAAAACTGTATCTATCGTCGATGAAAAAACAGGATTTTTAAAAGTTTGCATACCCCTTAAAACTTTGATGGGATTCTTCGAAGACTATAAAAAGGTTATATTAAATTCGAAACAAGAGCTCATACTTGTTAGGGATAATACTGATAACAATGCCATTTCAACCACAGATGACAAGGAAAATCCAAAAATTACTCTTCACAAACTTACATGGAATATACCTCATATATCAGTAGGAATTCCTCAAGAACTATCACTAACAAAAATTATAGACAAAAATACTCATATAATAATAGCGTTTAGAAGTTGGGAATTAAATGAGTATCCAGAACTATTAAAAACTAATAGACACAATTGGCCAGTTAAAACCTCAACCCGAGTTGAAACACCCCGTCATGTTATACTTGCATTTCAACAAGAAAAATGAAATAAGAAAAAGAGCAATATGAGTGAATTTAATGACATAGACTTAAGGAACATCACAGTATTCTTAAATTCTGAAAGGTATCCTTATAATGATCTCATACTAGATATGAGTAAAAATAAATTCGCTATCTTATATAAAATGTATTCCAATTTCCGCAATACTTATTATGGAAAAACAGAAGAACCATTATTTGATCCGCTCATATTCAAAGAGAAGGCCCCCATTGCATACATTAATTGTTCTCATCAAAATGAATCTTTGAAAGCAAGACTTATTGTAATGAGAGTAGAATTTGAACTAAATAAAGACATAGAAAAAGTCACAACAACGTATTGTCTAATATTACATGATAAAGTTTTTAGTTACTTACTAAAATTGTAAAGCAACTGTAAATTAGATACGCATGCGGGATTTTTACCTCAAAATTAAATTTAATTCCTAATAATAACAAAAGAGTCAGTTGTTACTAGACGTTTGACAAGAAAACGTGACTAACTGATTATGTCACTTCGAGTAGGAGAGATAGAAACTTTTGTCAGAAAATTAAGAAAACTCAAGAAGGATATTGAAGATTACTCCAAAAAAACATTTATTTTTAAGAAAGTTTCTAAGGATGAAAAAAATAAATTTATACCTAAAGAATTGGCAGCTTACGATGGAGATAAAATAAGTCACTATATTTTTTAACAACCTTTTCCTTTAAACTTTTTTTCGCCTGAACAACATAAGCAAGCTATTTGGTTAACGAAAAATTATCATTGTATATACTGGAACTGGACATACCCCACTGCATGAATTTTCAAATACAATCAAAGAATTGACGGCGGATACTGAATTTGTTTACGTTAAGGGGAAGGACAAAGCTGAATGTATAAGAAAATATTCCAAAAAGCCAATTATTAAGTTAGATGAACAACCAGTTTTAATGGCATCCAAACCAAAATGTTTTTATCACTCTAAATCATTATGTATGTGTGCTCTTTCAAACGTTTTATACTTGTTTGATTTTTTTTTTTGAATGAATAAAAATATTATTAGCTTTATGTACTTTGTTTTATTTAAACTTATTATAACATAACTTTAAAATTACATTGTATTTCTAAACTGTCAATATCGGAAATTGCACTATTTTTTTTACAAAATTCAGCATGTTCTAAATATTTGTGACTTTTCATTAAATCTTGAGCATTCACGTTATCATCATCACCAGCAAAGCTAAATATCTTGAGCAAGCTTCTGACATAACAAACTCTTCAAGCACTTCGGTCACTAGTTTTTCCATCACAATTACACAATTTCCTAGACTAAACCTTCTTGAGATATTGACAAGTAAAAATCTCTTTCAGCTTCTGCCGCTGAAATTTTCTTCAAGACTTGAATTTTGAAACAAATTAAACTTATGACCTCACTATAAAAGCCTAACTTTATCAGTTCACGCACAAATTCTAACAAAAAAAAATATAGTAATTTGCTAAATTCACTATGCAATTCTTGAATTGTTGATGTCAGTTCGTTATTTTCAGTACTAAATGCCATGTTAACACTGAGCTTAAGTGGTGATTCTTTATATTTAATGTTTCCGCTAGGCTACTATTTTAACAGACGGGATAACCTTCTGCGGCGAGGCTAAGTTAACGAAGTAGTTTCAATAATTTCCAATATTAGGGAAGAAGAGAAGGAGTAGATGCACAATGAGGAGGAGGGGTAGATGCATAATGAGGAGGAGGAGGAGGAGTAGATGCATAATGAGGAGGAGGCGCTTCTCTTCTTAAATAACTACTCTTGTGTCATATTATAATGTGAATTAATTTTTGATAAATTGTTTAATTGACTTACCAATCACAACCCTATGTAGGCAATATTAGTGTTATCTGATAAAGTCTCTTCAAGTTCGCGACCCTTTTATTTATTTATTTGCTTAACAATATTGTTGCATTTAAATAAATAACTTTTACTACTATTTAAAGTGTCATTAAAACTAAACAAATTTTGTTTTCCAATTGAATAATGATGAATTATTCCAATAAAGGTTCTCTCCGTGATTGGATGATTCCTAAATTTATCAGATAAAACTTGTAGTAGTAACGTGCATGTAACGAGTGTTTTCCCGAATTTGGGCATGTATAGGTTAGGATAGTATTTAAGGTATAGCTTCAAAAATTACGCTTTGTAAATATCCCTATCAAGACTTTTGGCTCGACAGCAACTGATACTTATCGGCTCTCTTAACAGTAGAGGCTTGTCTGGAGTAGGTGCTTCAGAACAATCGTGCCTTATTATAAACAATTGAAAATTTGAATTTACTTATTATTCATTTAGTGGATGATGCTTAATATGCATGTTATATTAGTACTTAAGAATTAACGTACAGTAGAAATTTCGAGACTAACATTTTCGAGGTGCGTGGAACGCCGTGGTGAAATAAGTAGTGTTAATTATTATTGCTGAATTGTTTATAACAAAATTTTAATTGTTGCTAGTCTCAAATTTTTTTCTGTTAACTACGTTTGTTAACAATTGTTGTATTTTATTAATTGTGAAATTCTTTTGACAAATATTTTCGAATAAGCTTTGATAAAAAAGTGATTTTTGGACTTTATATATTTTTGTTAAAAATATAAACAGCTGATCGCTACCCGACGTAGTAGTTAGTCTATAAGTGTTAATTGTAACTAGTCAAAAGAATTATTTGATAACTTCCGGAGAGGAAGTTATAATTTTATAACGTTGAGAAAAGAGGAATATTTCTCACCAAAAAACAACAATAAAAGTTAAAATACAAAAGATCCATAGGACAAATGTTAAGATTTTAAAGAGAAAGTTTTATTTTTTAATCGTTTTGTAAAACTTGTCAATAAGAGTTGTACTGTTGTCCTCAGGACATTTCGTTGTAAGTAGTGTACTTAGCGCAAGGTGTTTGTTGCTAAGTTTTCTTTTGGCTTTCAAAGACAGTAAATATAAATTCTTATTCAGTTGAACAAACTTTGGTTAAAAAAACTGTGACGTGAATAATTGATTTAGTCAAAAAATCAGTGAAGTGAACATAAATAAGGAAATAAAACGATTTTAAAGAAAAACTAAACTGCAGGTCCCTTAAAAGACTTTACGCCAAGCTTTCAGAAAAAAAGTCACTTTTGTCGATGTTTGAATTTGAACAAAAATTTGTAAATTACTAATAGAAATTTATCCACCCGGCATTCACGTTAGCAAAGTGAATTGAACGTAGTTAATTTTAAGAAAAATAAATTAGAATTGTATTTTAGCAAACTAAATCATTTAAACAAACTGGCTTACTTTTCCACATAATACCTTCCCGTCGCTACTCTCAGAACTTGATTCACAGTTGTGAAATTTGGTAAAAATAAAAATAATTATAAAATAGCATATTTGGGCAGAGGCCACCTTCAGGCTCTGCTTTTCAATAAATAAGGTTAAATTCATGCTCAGTGAGTTTTCTTCCCCTTTAGAGTCCAGAGGACTACCAATTTTCTTTGAGGCGGGTGCTCACTTTCCAGACGGCAGACTGGTAAATAGTGGCGGGACCTCGTTTAATCCTTCGGGGTTAGCTCTAATAAATAATTCCCTTTTATAAAGTATTCTTTTGAGTAGGACTAATTTGAAAAACGAGCATGATGTAGTTAATCTTAGTATCTTCAGCAATAAGAACGAACTAAGTAGTATTAGAAACCTACCTTATGAAGGTGAGAACATAAAAACAGAAAGTAATAGCTTAATAGAAATAGCCAATGGCTACTCCCAAAAGGAAATTATAAAAAATCATGTTGACACTTCATTTAGAGCCGAATTGGAGCCTTTACGTGATGAAATTAACCTTATGAATTTGCTTAATTTGCTGGTCAGCCGACGTCGCTGTCATCAGCGTCAAATTTTTAATGACAGTTCTTTGGAACTTAATAAAAACTTACAAAGCGTTTTAAGCTACAAATCATTTAGTCAGCAATCTTTAGTGTCTGCCGAATGCGGCACTGAGTACAAAACTTTAAATCAAAGCAACAAATTTGACCATGTTACTATAGAGGCACCAAATTTAACTAAAATAAATGACCTTTTGTCTAATTTAATAATTAAAGCTAAAGTTACAGGGCGAACCATTAAAAACTCCCAATCCTCCGAAAAAACCGACGTTTCCGTTGGGTATTCTCACCATCATACGGTGCAATTGCATGATAATGTATATGTAAACTAACCCAAATGCCGTAACTAACCAAATGGAAAATATTAATACTCCTTTCTCTGAGTTCACAGGTAAACCAGAGGCACATTTTCATCCCCTTAAAGTCTTACAAAAATTACTTTAACCAACAAACCATAAAATCTGATTTTCAAAATCTAACAAATACAAATTTCCAAAGTTTCAATTATATAACAAACCATCCATCATCAGAACTTTATGTTGATGTTATTTTGCTCTAAACACGCTCCAAACTTTAATTCAAGTTAAGACCAGCCTAGACAAAGTGTAAAGGTAGGAAATCCTATAATAATGCACTGTACATAATATTCTCTCCAGTATTCAAAAATAATATTGGTTTTATGTTTTGTTTCAGTTAGTTGGTTTTTGTGTTTCAACCCTTCCTCTTACAAAAACATACAAAAAGGATCTAGATCTATTAATTCACTTATTTGGAAATAGCTTAAAAACTAATAAAGTTTTCTATGTGCGGTTTTAGCCAAAACGTCGGTCTTTTATTACTATTTTTCATTTAAAAATTCTAAGAAAACTGAAACAAAAAACTGTATTTCTTAAAAACAGCGTCATCTAAGCAATTTGTGAAAAACTAAGGAGCGTCCCGAATCTTAAAACAGCTTGAAATTCGTATTTAAATAAGTCTAAGTTTATTCAATTTAGATAAGGGATTAAGAAGATACAGCGATTTAATTATTTTGTAGGTCAACAGCTCCTCCATCCTTATTAAGGGTGAGAAGACATTAATTGAGAACCAAGGTGATAGGAATTTACTCATTTTTCTAATGATAATAATAGTAATAAGAGGTGTATCTAGTTCTGGAAGGTTTTGTAGAATTTTTGAAATTTGTTATTCACCCTAGTAGCTTCGCCCTTTTGCCTTCACAAAAAAATATTTTTTTAAGATCTAAAGTTTAATACTGCAAACTTATTTTTTCTTTTAGCACCAACAAATCATAAATAAAAACACATTGTAGGTGTTTTTTAAATTTCGATTATATATGACTTGGGCGGATGACCACTTAAAACCCGTAATGAGCCCTTGGAGCGCAAGCAATTTACACAATTGCTATCACAGTCTATAACCACCATGACAACACCTCAGTTTTGCCTAAAACGTGCCGAGAAATACATACTCCTTTAGAGTAGTTTATTTGAACAACGCCTAAAGAGATTACTAGAATACTACCATATAGTAGCGGAACGCTATTTTATGTCAGGCTTTTGACTTCCGCTTCTATCTAAACAAAAAAAAACAGGAAGAACTTTTTTATATTATGAAAAACTCGTTTCGTATTATTCATTCACTATTATTAACTAACTATCTATCTATAAATATTCACTCCGTGGTTTAATAACAACAAAATTTTTAATTAAACTAAAAGATATAAAGCTCACCGTAAATATCTAAGATCTAAAATATTAGGACACCTAAAATACTTGCGACAACTTAGGAATTAAACTAAACATGCTGTAATAAGAGAAAAGATGACTTATATAATGAATTAGCACTAAAAAACAAAGACTTTTGTTCCACTGCAGATAAAATTTGGAGTTATCAAATGCGGGACGGTCTCTTGATAGGGGTCAGGGACCTACGCCTTAACGGTTTTGTTAAACATGTCAAGGCGAAATTATTGCATGAGGAACGAGAAACTTTTTCAGCTAATAAAGATTGGTACATTGGTATGAGAGGGTTATTATCATATTCATATTGTTCGGATATACTAAAATAGTATATTCTTATTAATTGTTAACTAGCTGTTTAATAATCGGATGGTCCATTTTGCTTGTATTTAAAATATGAGTTTAATATTTATTTACATTTTATAAACAATTCATATTTCTTATATTTTTAATTTGAATTTACTAATAATGCCTAAAAAGGATGCAAGTGCCATAACTTAAAAATGTCCCACAAAAATCTAAAATATGTATAAGAGCAAAGCACGGAGATTTGCGGAATATCACGGCGAGTCTAAATATTAAATAATACGATTACCTGCTTTCAAGTTGCCGTCTGATATCAAATATTTACAAAAGCATTTAAGTAAAACTTAGACGAAAATGTATTTGAAGATGAAGATGTAGATGTGTAAATCCAGTAAACTGCAGGTCGACAACTTCTTGGAATTAAAGGTTTTGTCAGTTTATAGCTATTACCACTAAAGTTTTCTCTTCAACTGCGTGCTGAAAATAATAATCTTACTGGATTGATAGTGTGGTTAGTAATTAATTAACCATTTATATCCCCAAAGCTTACGGAAAATGGAGTAAAAGTACAGTAAAATGTTTGATGTCTGCCGAAAAGTAACAAATTAAAAATGTAAAATTTAATCAACAGGAAAGTATTTGCCTTTAATCTGATTTATTACGTTTCGACTGATGATAAAGATTTTTGTATATTATGACAGTTTATATTAAGTTTCTAATTATAGGTATTAGGCTTCTGAAAACACGAATGTGACGAAGACGGTTAAGTCAGTATGTCTAATTTATTAATATTTTTGAAGGGGTTCTGAAGAAGGACGCAGTATCAAAATAACTCGCAACGGTTAAAACAGCGTTAAAAATTTGGGAGGAAAAGTCTTCCATTTTTTAATACATTTTTCGTAATAAATATAATTCACATTAGGCGTTAACCATTGGAGAACTAGGTAAAAACTCCTTATGATAGACGACATCATCACCAACTTGTTTTCCAAAACAAAAAAGTTCATAAGTTTGATATGTTACATTTTATAGACTTTTTATCTTAACTAACAATGTTAAACTACTCAGCAGATGTTTCCTGAATTTGTTACACTCAATTCAAGTATTGTACAAATTAAGAGTTATGAATAGTGTTGGTAAAATTCACATCATCAATTAGGTAGCAACCTTTATTAATAATGTCTAAAAAGAATGCAAGCGCCATAACTTAAAAATACCTTACGAAAATCTAAAATATTCACAAAGAGAACACTACGAAGTTTTGCTCAAGATAAAGGTCATACTGAATATTAGACAACAGGATTTCATGCTTCCAATTTGCCGGCTGATGTTAAATCTTTTCAAAATAATTTAAGTAAAACTTAGACGAAAATGTATTTAAAGAATAAAAATCCAGTAAACTGCAGGTCGATAACTTCTTAGGATTAAATATTTGGCAGTTTACAGCTATACCCACTAAAGTTTTCTCATTAACTGCAAGCTGGCAATATTAATTTCACTTTATTAATAGTTTGGCTAGTAACTAATTAACCATTTATATCCCTGAAGCTTACGGAAAATGGAGTAAGAGAACAACTTCTGGTTAAAGTTATCTTATTTAGTAAATAATATTCCTGAACTTTCTATGTTGGCAAACTAAAGTTCTTGTTGTCTATCGAAATGTATTAAATTAAAAAGGTAAAAATCAATCTCAATAGGAAATTATTTGATTTTAATGATCTGATTTATTAAGTTTCGACCAATAACGAAGATTTTTATATATTATGATAAATTATACTAATATAGAACGGAAGCTTTTACGGCTCTAGTCAATTAAGAAATCATGGTTGTTGGGATTAGACCGTGTCAAATTGGAAATACTATCCGACGTTTCGCCTTCGAATGCACGAAGCATCTTCAGGGAATTTTACTCTACGAGATCTGAAAACTGAATGAGCTCGGAGAGATTCAGGCGGGCTTTTATACCCGATTTGTGCTCGTCGAACCGTAACCGTGTGTTAAGATCGATTTGCACATGTACTGTAGAACGTAATCCGTATCTCTATTGAAGTTATTTCATTGGATTCTCTAATTTTTCGTTTATGAAATTCTGAAACTGATGCTAGAACCTTGGTTTACTTTACATTTATAATGTGGCCAGTGGTATGCTGGTCAGCTATAGCAGATTGAACAATTTGTTTCTTTTTAATACATCGTCCATATTCTTTAAGTCTGGTTGATATTGAGCGTCTTGTTTCTCCCACATTCTTCTTTACAGGAGCAGGGAATTTTATATACTCCTTCTGTTTAAAAAGGTACAATATCTTTCAGAAATCTCAAGCATTGTCCAATCTTCTTATGTGCATTAAAGATTTTACGTATGTTAAACCGCCGAAGTAATCGTCTTATTTTGTCTGTAGTGTACGGATCTTGATCGGAAATCGAAATGGCTCTAAATACTAGTAAGTTAATTTCCGATTTCTTTTGTGCTGGATGATGGTGGGAATTTGCATTTAAGTATCTATTTATATGCGTTGGTTTTCTTTTCACAGAATGTTCTAATGTACTATTTTCCTTACATTGAACAAATACATCTGAATAGGAAATCCTTCCATTTGATTCAATTGATTTTAATGTGAAATTAATATTATGATGTTGTTAATTAAGGTGGTCCAGAAATAGGAGGAGATTATCCTGGAAACACTTAAGACAATCAAATTGGATCCCGAAGATATTTTGGTCAGTTTCGATTTAGAATCACTATACACAAATGTTCCTATCAACGACTCAATTTCCATTATCAGACATATTGGATCATATTAATCTTGATAAGACCCTAATAGTCCTAGTGGAAGCTTGTCTTACCTCCACTCATTTCATATTTCAAGGAACTTTTTAGGAACAAACTTAAGGGGCAGCTATGGGATCTCCTCTATCATCTGTGGTGACGAATATCTTTATAGGAGCCTTTGAGGATATTGCTCTAAGATCCGCTCCACTAAAACCAAAATACTGGTTCAGATATGTAGATGATACTTTTGGTGTTTGGCATAATGGACAGGATAATGTCCTCATATTTCTGGACCACCTTAAGCAACAACATCATAATATTAGCTGCACAATGGAAATTGAATCTAATGGAACGATTCTCTTTCTAGATGTATTTGTTCAATAGAAGAAAAATGGTACATTAGGACATTCTGTATATAGAAAAGAAATGCATACAAAGAGATACTTAAATGGTGAAGTATATTTTTGAGATACGTATTGGATAATTTTATCCGCAAGCCAATAGCACATTGGCAATACTTGTGAAATAAGATAAAACCTTTATAAAAACACGAAATGTCAACTACTTTTTTAACCATTTAACTTTCATTTAAAATATATAGCTATAAAATCATTATAATGATGTCACTGCTACACTGACTACAACTATCAGATATATACGGTGGCGGGCTCAGCTATTTTCGTTTTTTCAGTTAGCAATCTCCAATCGGCAATATATTCCACGCTGAACGTTATTAAACCCAAAGATATAGTAATATTCACCGATAAGCGACTTCTTCCATGCTCTTTATTTATATTCTTTATTCTTCAACTGTGATTATTATAATTATTATTATATGTCTCCGTCTTCTCTCCAGAAAACTGTTATAATTAGAACGTCTGGCAGATTGTGATGAATATTTTTTAGCTACTACTTCGCTATACAATGAACGAACGAAAATATATTGTGAAAGTAGAGAATGTAGGACTAAAAATATCAACACGGCCCAACATTAATGCTTTTTGCGGAAAAAAACAACCCGTAATGAAGTGTAAAACAATAAATAAAAGAACAATATATTAGAAGAGTTTAGTGATGTTGCATGGTCACTAGCTACAAAAATGACAGAAAGTTGTGACCTCATTTAGGTAATTAGGCGTAGTAGACACACTGTCCCAGACGCTATTAAATTTACAGTGAAGTAATGATACGACGGAGTAGTTAAATCACGTAATTGTTTTGATATTGTTTCTATTAGTACTAACTCTGTTGTAGTTTATAATTTAAAGAAAAAAATTTGGTGACCAATATCAATTTCTCACCAAGTTATAGTAACGGTGTCAATCGACATCAGTTACATGAGGCTTATATATTTCGAACACTCGCTGAAGTAAAGATCCCTGAAGATGTCTCGAGCAATTGAAGGCGAAATATTGATATATGATTTCTTAATTAACCACAATTATTATCAAACAAGCCTCGCCAATGCTATAGTGCCACCCAACTTGAGACTTGCAAAATCAAAAAGACTTTATAATGTCCTGCCGGAAGCATATAGAAAATTAAGATCCAGTGTTTTGAAAAACAAACTAAAGACATTTGTTATGAAAAGGTACTTTTATTCCAACCATCTGACTGCGTTTTCATACCCGCTTACTTTTCCTTTGTTTTGCACTACCGTGTTGTTCTTTCGTGGATATTTTTACATCACTTATTTAAGATTTAATGCGCCCGCTTTCCGCTATATTATATTTATTTTTTACGTCCCTCGTAAAAGGGAATTATTGTAATCGTGAAAAAATCCTAGGTGTCAAAAAAACACGTTTTCTCAATTTTGTCAGCCTATCGGTCGCGTACAGATGCTCAAAAACTACTTATCCGATTGACTTCAAATTCTGGCCAAAAATCAAAGGTCATAAGTGGATGATTTTTGGTAAAAATCCAGTATGGATAATTTGGAAAATATTACTAAAAACTACATAACCTGAAATTTCGTGAAAAAATCAAACGTTATGTAGAAATCATCTGGTAACATTTTGGTACGAATCCAAGATGGCAAATTAAAATGGCGACCTAATGAAATACTAAAAGAATATTACTAAAAACTACTTATCTAATTTACCTGAAATTCAGCACAAAATTGAAATGTTATGTAGAGATCATCTGGTAAAATTTTAGCCTGAACTAATATGGCGAAACAAAATGGCGGCTTAATAAATTGTTAAAAAATGATTACTATAAAACTACTTATCCAATTTACTTGAAATGTAGTTCAAAAATCATGTATAATTGACAAAATTTTGATTCGAATCCCAGATAGCGAAACGTAACGGCGGTTTAATAAAATATAAAAAAAATCAACCTCAAAAACACTACTTATTAGATTGTTTGCAAATTTTGTGCAAGAATTAAGTCTGATATAGAGATAAAGCAATAAAATTGTGGTATAAATGCAAGATAGCGGAACAAAATGGAGACTAAATAAAATGTTTTACATAGTTTCAAGTTTTAGCGTTTCTAGATACCCAAAAACATGTTTTCTCAATTTATATAACAAACAATTTATTATATTTATTTTAAGCATTGTGTAAGCAATAAGTGTTACATAGATATAAACAGCTAAAACTGTGGTATGAATTCAAAATGGTGGAAAAAAATGGCGAACAAACAAAATGTTTAAAAATTTTAAATTTTTTCATTTATTTAAATTCATTCAAATTTCTTAAAAACCTTAAATGTAATATAGGAATAAACTTATACGAATTGAACATGATGAAACAAACTGACGGTCTACCAACAATTAGTGTAAAAACTAATTATTCAATTTATTTTAAATTATGTTTAAAAATAAAGTGATAGAAACTGGTGAAATGTTGGTACGAATCCAATATGGTGGAAAAAATTGGCTCCCAAAAAAATGTTTGAAAGCACAATATATGTATATGTGTTGCAAAATGACTATGTGTACATCTTAACTAGGTCACACTTCACTATTCCTAATAAAAGTTACTATTCACAACGAGGGAAGTTCCAGGTAATAGAAATTTACCGATTTTTTCGTATTTCTATGTACCTACGTAAGTTTATATTGATATTCAGAATCTTATTTAATTTTATTTAAATTCTTATGGTGATTTTTGGTACTTCACACTATGCGTTTTGTAAGAATATGACTTTCTACAATGTTTTTTCATAAGTAATTAACAAATAAATAAATAAACAAATACTTTCTCATGGGAAGGGTGTGATATTGATGTTCCTATCCCTCGGATTTTTTTGGAGTACTGTATTTAGAGTACCTTCTGTGATGAAGTATTAAGATTTTTTTCTTCAGTATAACTTGAAAATGGTTCCGCCGATGCGTCTTAAATTTGTTTTTCATCATATTTCTTCTGAATTTTAGGAGTTATAAAAATTTAAAAATTATATTTTATGAAGGTGAATTCCGATTTAAATTATATATTTTAATACTTATGTTATATAATTAATTTAATTAAATTGAAGCAAAATCTTGTAAATATTGTTTTAAGGCCATATTATTTCAGGTATAATTGATCTGTGTAGAAAAAATCATATTTTGAGAAAATATTTTATTTAAGTGGGAGTTATTGCCTATATATGTTTTAAATAAAATGGTAAAAAATTGCGTGACTAGGTATGCAAATTTCGTCTACGGCTGTCGTTTCCGGCTAAATAGGAGTATAAATATAAAAAAACGAAGTATGTAATGTATGTAAATATTATTTCTACATAGTTTTAAACATCAAACCTTGGTCAAAATACAGGTTTAAAACTTTTTAATGTAGTTTTTTCATTATATTTTTTTTATTTTTGAACCCAAAAAACTACATAACTTTGGTTTTTAAATTTTTACTGTAGCTTGATTATAAGAAAGCAAAAAACGAGTGACCTGCTATTGTACTTAGCCTTTGTAGTTGGCTGAGAATATTGCTTTTTCGAGATTCAACAATTCTTTCACTGTGATAGATTAGATATAACTATACACAAAATATACCATAGATGGTATGGTTTAGATGTTTGCATAGACCTCCAAAAGTAGAAACTTAAATCTGACCCTCATCTCTATGAAAGATCAACGCCATATAACGATGTTGTCCATATTTATATCATATTGTACAGGCATTTTCAACACAGTCATGTTTGAGGCTGCTTATATTTGATTCTTAAAGTGCCCGTATCCTGTGAGGGCGATGGACAGTGAGTGCCTTGAACTCTATATTTTTTGTTGTTTTAAATTATATAGGGATATTAAGAGAGATTGATTGAAAGCATTTTGCTAAATATAGAAATATATTTCGAAAATTTGTTAAAACCCTAAATTTGTTTTTGTTAATTAACTTGTATTACGTTATAAGTTTCTATTTGTTCATAAATTAATATCACAAATTTGTCAATTTTTTTCATTGGGAACATATTATTAACGACGATTTGCTTTACTATACCCAATTCTTTAGTAAACGCAGCTTGGGTAACGGTAATTTAAAGTCTATATCTGAACGAATTACATGCTGTAAACTTGTCACAGAAGGGTGACTTAGATGCAAACTGAAAAACTGCAAATTTCAAAACTAATTGTATTATTATTTCTATTTAAAAGAAGATCTAGTAAAGGAAGTTTGTCATCCGTTTCCCTCTTAGTAAAGGTTATTTTTTCGTTTAAAGAATTAATTCTAAACATTTTAACAATTTCTGTTCACTACCCTTCTAAACAATACAAATATCATCTACATAACTTTATAGGCTACCAAATGATCTGAAAATGAGTTATTCGTTAACAATTCCTGTTCACGGCCCTTCTAAACAATACAAATATCATCTACATAACTTTATTTACTTACTATTTTTCTAAGTAGTTCATAAAAACCTTACACAAAAATAGAGAAAGCCAAGATCCCATTGCCAAGCCGGAACATTGTCTAAAATATCTATTATCAAATATATATAAGTTTTGTTTCGGTGCAGTTTTAGTAGTAGAATGAGGTTATATATGAAGACATTTCCTTAATTATTTGTCAGTTAACTCAATGCACTCAGGCGAAGGAATACTAGAGAAAAGATTTTTAACATCTAAAGAGATAAGTCTGGTATTTTATAATAAAGATATGTTTTTTAAGAAGTTGGCGAAATCTATAAAATTTTTGGTGCAATATTTACTCTCAAACTTAGTGATCCTTTTTAGAATGGCATTTAGCCAAGAAGATAGTTCATATCAGAATGATTTTATGAAAGAAATCCCTGGTCTGATTGGAGTAGCCTTCTTGTGGATTTAGAAAAGAATATAACGACTAGTTCATTTACAATCATTTGGTTGTCTATAAAAAGTATATGGATGGTATTTGTTTTGTTTGGAAGGATAGTGAACCTGAATGGTTAAAATTTGTACCTTTACTATAGAGAGTGAAATGGATGGCAAACTTCCTTTTCTAGATCTTCTTTTTATTAGAAATACTAATTAAATTAGTTTTAAATATATAGAAAACCCTCGCTAACTGAAAAGATCATTCAGCTTACATCTAAATCATTTTCTTACAAATTTGCAGCTTTTAAATCGCTTTTGTACAGACTTTTTAAATTACAATTAACCCAGGCTATTTTGATAAGGAATTTGTTATAATAAAGCAAGTTGCCCTTAATAATTGTTAAAAACAAAAAAACTCAACATACTTTGTTATACATTTTTGAGCAAATACAAAGTCTTTAAATGCAATACATAACAACAATTTAATTAAGACAAACGAATTTAGGGTTTTAACGTGTTTTGGAAATATTCAGTAATATTTTAAACAAACAATACTTTAAAACAACACATATAAAATAGATAAGAAGGATTGTCTTGAGAAATCAGGAGTTTATTATCTTCATGCTGTTTCATGGGGCAGTCAGGTAGAAACATTTTGGATATTTCTAAGACAAAATCAGCATTTGCAAATTTTTTGTTAACTTCAAAATATCGGTTTTCCTCCTCCAATTCATGAATGCGATAAAAGTAAAAAATTGACTAATTTGATTTTTAACAATATTTCGAAGGAATAATCATATAATTCTTACTTTGTATAACCTAAAAGTCATTTCTTCATTTTATCCAATTATTCATTTTAATAATGTAGCATTGAACTTTACGACAAACAGTCAAGTTCGTCCATTATTTTTCAATCTGCCGTATCGCCATCTTCACCATCATTTCATATCGATGTATCTGATTGGTCGCTCAAGCATAATCTTGTTCCGTACTTAACTGTTTCATTGTTCTGGTTATGTTTGTTTAGTTATGTAGTTTGTAAATTGTGTATTGTGTTATAGCAAAGTTGTTCATCATAGGTCTGATGATGACCGTTAGGGCAAAATATGTCAACATTTTTAATTTGTAAACTTATTTTTTACTGAGACCTACACCATGTATATTTTAGATGTTACATACAAAAGTAGATGCAGATGCTGTGATTTTTGGACATTATTTATTTAAAAAATAGTATTAAGTTTCATAAAATCTTTTAGAAAACATATACCGTAGTTCTTAAATTTATATAGGGTATTATAGATACGGTAGTAAAAATTCTGCATATTAAGAACATCATATATATATATGTACATATATATATATATATATATATATATATATATATAATGTGTTTTCATTAAGGGTGTACATCCGTCCACTACTATCGTTCTGAAAACAGAGACTCTATTCGGACGCTAAAAAGAAAGCTTCGAAAATGACATTATATTTTTCCATCCGTGGAGGACTAAGAATCAACATCAAACAACCAATAATCAGTAAAAATTACAAAATATCGAATATATTTTTAAACTGTGGTATTTTAAATAATAATATTTATATTAAAATTATATCCTCTATCGGCAGAATTTTTAGATTGTCTGTCCCGATTATACTCTGTTTGATAGGATAGTGCATTGTAATTAATAAAAAAAATGCTTTGATTTAATTCCGATTGCTTATTAAATGTAATAAGGAGCTTGTTGACGTTTAGAACAAATGTAGATCAAGTCATACAGTAAGACAAGGATTGCCTTCATTAGGCGACTTGTGCATTTCCGTATACTCAGTGTCTAAGTGTGTTGTAGCTATTATAAAATATTGTCGCTTACTAAAGGATGCCGCGGGCTGCACTTGCAAAACTTCCCGAACTTGAACTGAAAGTTATGAGAGCACAACGCTTAGCTAGTTATCCATACAATGAACTTATACCTTATGCATAGTAATAAAAAAACGCTTTTGAATATGTCTATTTGAAATTCATTATATTATTAAAATTACAATTCTACAAGTCAGTTTCACCAAAACTAATCTATATTTTATACTACTATTAATATATTATCATCATGCTGGAAGACTATAGCAGAATAACAGTAGATGTAATCGAACAAAAATAAAACATAGCAATTATGACAGTTTCACTTTATGCCTTGAATTTTTCGCGCTATCAAACGCCATATACTACAACGTGTTGTGTTTTTATGAAATGAAACGAAACAACATTGGGTGTTAGTTCAAAAAGTATTAAAAGTAATGTAATGACACTTCTATTTATTAGAGATTTAACATGAACTCTTAAATAATAAAAATAATAAGAATTTGTTACGTATTAAGTGACCTCTTTCAGTATATCAGAATTATAGTGTCGACAATAAAATGAGCAGGCTCAATCTTTTGTTTCTGCTGAGCTCGCATTATCTGTCCATTATCTGTTCAATCGATAAAAAAACTAAAATAAAACACGTTCTCCTTTCTGACTGTATTAGTGGGTTTCCTAGCATAAACAAATCGTGCTTCAACGCTTAAAGATTGTCTAGCCGTTGCAGATTTGATGCTCATTACTACTTGAATTAGAAATTCCGGCAGAAATTATGTTTAAATATGTTATTTTTAAATAAAAATGGGAGAAATAAAATGTGTTTACATTTTAATACTTAATATAAACTAGTTTATGATGTGCGTAACTAGAAAGACAAGACAACAAGTGTGCCACAGAGAGGTATGAGACAAAACAACAGTGACCATATTATGCTTGAGAACCAAAAAAATTGCAGCACTGGGGTAAACGAAGTAAAATAAATCTGGATTCTAACTTACGTATTAAGAAAATATACATTCTTTATGTTAACATGCGTACTGACAAATCAATAGAAGAAATAAATCGGTTATAGTTCCGCTATATTTTTTGCAGCGAATTCGGCATTGTCAATTGAGATAAATTTTTTTCTCCGAATTTTTAGATATATAAGCCTATTTTTATGGAAAAATAAAAATATTCTCTACCACTATTTCTAACTTTACACTTTGGTAACAAGATAGCAGTACGTCCTTTAAATGTCAAATGGCATAATTTTGACAAATTTTTATGTGTAAATGCAATATATTTACTTAAAAGTTTCTTTGTTAAGGTTTACGTTTTTATATACAACCTAGTGTTAAAAGTGCCCTATTATACCAATTAAAAAGTTGTATGACAAAAAAAGTTGTATATTAAGTAAAAATATTCTATCCTAAAGCGCTGAACAGCAGTATCTCAGAAATTTAGTGATGCCACATTGTGAGGTAGCGACTTCAGATTAGTTGAAATAATCCAGACATGACAGAAAGAAATCACAACACTCAAATCTTATTGTTTTCTTAATAGGATTCACTCTAAAAATAGATGGATGTCCTCACTATGTAAAATTCACCACTTGGAAATAGTTTATTGAAAACTTATATATTATAATGACACTATAAGAGTTCTCATTTTAAATTAGTAAAATGACCAATAATTCACTAGTAAGTTACAATCAAAGCGAAATAAAGCTAGTTTTTTTTCTAGTATTTATTAATTACAAAAATTGAGTTGATACAAATTAAAGTACTATAAAGTAGACGTATTAATATTTACATTTTCTGGAACCCTGTGTTTCAGTGGTCTTATAAATTCTTAAAGTTGCCTTTAACATGGAGTATTTGAGATTTAAAATCAATATCGAAAAGACCAGAATTATGTCAGGTTCTCACCAGGCAAACCATACAAACATTCCCCTTGATGACTTCTTCTTTGAGGTTGTTAATCAATTAAATACCTCGGATGTATAATAAATGACAGAGCCAATCTGAACGACGAAATACATAATAAAATTAACACATAAAGCCTATTTTGGAAGCTGAGAAAAGGAGTATTCGACAACCATGTTCTCGCCCTTACAAGTAAAGTAGCATACTACTGAGAGGTAATAATTCCAACTTTTATATATGGGTAAGAAAGCAGGGTCAAATATAGCTACCATGTAATGGGTTGAAATACTTCCGGCAAAGTACTTAAGAAGTCTAGTGAATATTCGTTGATTTCACTACGTATCAAGTGCAGAATACTATAAAGAAGAATAGTGTTTCTATTGAAGTACTAATATCAAGAGCGCGGTTGAGAACAAATTTACCGCAAGCAGGACAACCGGATTTTCAAAACTCCTTTTTATGGTGTACTATTGGTAAGCGCCAAAAGGCATTGAGGTCAACATAAGATAGCCAAAGAGGATTTGCAATCAAAATATAAAAGCATGAGATGCATGAACAGTGGGAGTCACTTACAATAAAACAAACCAAATGGCTCCTAGTGGTCACCGATTATAATAGAGAGGAGAAACAGAATTCCAAGACTGAATCAGTCATATGTGTGCTTTGTCTTGGAAAACCAAATATGTTCTCAAATTAAGCTCCATAGCTACAATCTAGAGCTTCGTCCAAGGAATGAAGTTGACATACTGTGACAATTTTTACTCTGATTTGAGTTTTCCGCTTATTATTGGTATCATGAATGTATCATTAAATATTGGTTTATAGCACCCATTTCAAATACAAGTATCAAGGTGGGTGGGTCGAGAAAAACGGAAATCAAATTCCTGACCAAATTGCAGGTTACATTTAAAATTTTGAGTATCAAATCAGTTGATGACACGATGACGGGTATCACTTCTACCCTGTCCAGTTGTGACATTTCTTGGTTCTCTATATCAGCATCAATCAGGTAGGCGGACTCTCTTATCTAGCAGCATGATGCCAGATCTGTCATTCGTCACCTGTGAAAATCAGTAGATCATAGTGGAGGCTAAGAGTTGTCCAATCCCGGAGCAGGTTTGAATTTGTAGTATGGTACGTAGATTAAGAGCCCATACTTGAAGGGTAATTTTTCATGTACAATGTTGCATATATGGTTGTTTCTATGCGAATAATCTGTGCTTGTTAAGTAAGGGCAGCCGGATGTTATATGCTGAATGGTTTCTGACTTTTGGTGGCATTTACTATACATGGCCTGTTACCGACACTTATTGTAGTTGTTTGTATTTATAATCTAATCCTGAATTCCAACCATAAATTCCTCAGTTTCCGGGAAGAAGAACCCATTACTTAGCCTCTTGCTTGATGCTGGTTGTCTATGTGCAATTGGTTTAAATCATTGTAATGTCATCGATGCAAAGCCATTTTGTACCAAGAGTGTCGTGTACGACTCGTCGGATAATTCTGTCATCCCATGAAGATCAGAAGTTTGAGCTTTCTTGAAAAAGGAATCTCTCATTTTGCTTAGTCAATTAGAATGTAAGGCTGTTATGAAGAGTTCTTCCGTCTTGGTTTCTGGGCAGGGTAGTCCTGAGCATAAATGCCTTGGGGTAATGAACCCTGTACTTTGTCATTATGGTTCGAGTGGTTCATTCGATCTTTTGCAGATCCATTTAAACCCACTTTAAAATTAAAAATGAGTAAGCAAGTACATGAACCCCGTAAGTGTTTATTTTAGCAATCAGGTTTTTTGAGTTAAGTTTGGTCTTCAGTAGCGCTCTGACTCTCTTAAAGTACTGATTCCTTATTCTTGATTTTGCCTGCGTTTCCTCTAACAAGCGTGCCTATTGGAATCCAGATTATTTGTAGGTATTGCCATCCTCCTTGGCTTGGACTATATCTCCATTTGAAAGGGTAATACCGTAATTATTATTATTATTATTATTATTGTTAATATTATTATTATTGGCCCATAGACTAGATGAAGTAAACTTCTCAATTAAATCTAAAAATTTCGCTGCCAAATATCTTTCGTTTCAAACTATTTTCTTTTTAACCTTTCTAAATTATTTTAATTCTTTGTTGTATACAGAAATTGACATTTTCGAAACCATGCCTGCCAGCCGCAGCTGCACTGGCTTTTCTTATTTTTTTCCCTTTTCCCTAATATATTGCCGATTTTGATCTAAACAGGATTTTAACTTAAAACATGTTTGTTACTAATAAAATGTTTATTGACAGCCGCAAACTTTACACATTAGATTACCTGCGTTTGTTTTTAATGATTTCTTCTTTCATATAATCCCTTAAAAAGCAATATATAAAAGTTCTGAATAAAATGTTGTAATAGGCACGTGAGTTATTACTTGCAAGTCACTGAGAAAATTAATACACTGGAAATTCGGACTAAATTTTTCTTGCGTGATATGTAATATAACTCACTTACTTAATAAATACCTATAATAACTTTTTATTCGCTGTGTTTGACGATTCGACTCTTAAAAAATGGATGGATAACCGCTCGTTGACAAACAGCACATATTAAGGCACACCGTAATTTCAATAATGCAAAAATAGAAATGCGGTAACCTTGCGGATATAATTTTGCGCCCGCTTTTAATCAATTTCCGTTCATATCGTTTCTCATTCCGAGCGGAAAATATGTTCCTCTATGAGAGAAGTGTATTTGACACACGAAATTTATTCGTTTTGAAATACGAAATTAGCGGATACAAAACTGCATGCTTTATATTTCATTTTCATCTGCAGGTAATGTGTAATTAAAAGTTAATGTCAAATTCACAGTTTCAACACTTGCGTATTGAATTATTACTATGTATGGAAATATTAACTTAAGGTTATTTAGAAATTGATGTCTGTGGTGGTGAGAAGAGTAAAATTTCAATTTTGCTTATTCTCATCTGTGGGAAAAGTGTAGCCACAAGAAATTGTAGAGCCCAAAGTTAACAGTAAGTTTTATCCCAGGTTAAACTCTTTGGAGCCAATTTCGAAAAAGATAAAGAGTACCAAATTTTTAACATTTAAGTTTTCCAGATTTGGACTTTCAAAAATTGATTTAAACTTAAATGTGTTTTTTAAGCTAAAACGGAATACTTTAGAAAAAGGGGAAGGAAACATTAGGTAAGAATGGCTCTTAATAAAAACAGATTAAAATTTTTCATTAGAGTCTCAATATCTACCCTCGTTTAAATATATATTAAAATCCGCCATAGTGCATACAACTAAATAATTATTAATGCAACCAACTTACGTATAGCAAAATCAAGCAACGTCGAGTGCAATTCGCACTTGAATAGGCGACCGCCTCTGACGTCATTGTCAGGCGGGTTCTTTAAATTAGGATATAGTTGCAGCTGAACAATAACGGACGTGATTCATATTTTATAAAAAGAGAAATTTGAATTTTGTTTACATTTAAATACTCTGTAAAAAGAGAAACAAAATTCGCACATCCTACTGGTAGAAACATTTTACTTTTGAACCGCGAAAATATTAGAATTCTATAGTTTTGTAAATAATTGTCACACAGTTACAGGATGTTATTTTTATACTATTGGCTTCAAAGAATACAACTTTTGACGGCGAAAAAAAGACAAAAATATACATTTAAAGTCATTTTGCAAATCTAGAACATATTTTTAAGATTAAAAAGTAATTAATTCCCATTAGAAAATGTTGTTATAATTAGGAAATCAGAAAGAAGAAGACTTTTTATTTACCAGATATTCATACCTTTTAATTTGATAACAAAAATATGTAACAATAGTAATAAAATAGTTTAATAAACACCTTTTCTGTATTAAATCTCTTCTTTTCTAATAAAATTGAAGATTTACATAATTTATGTATATATGATGTACAATTATTATTAATTGTTTCTATTTTGAAAATATATCATTGTTAAAATAGACTACCTTATTTAAGGCAACGTAGTGAGGCTAATTAAAATTTAACAGCTGACGACTGGAGCTCGACCTGATCAAAACCAAGTTATTAGGGTGCTGAGGTATCTAAATATCTAAAACGGCGACATTCTCTACAGACAAAGTGATTAAGTGTCAGGCGCATGATATTTACCAAGATTCCATACCTTATCTAGTTTTTTTTAGTTTAAACGAGATTTCCTTGTCCTAAGCTGATGTTAATAAAATATTAATTGGAATCACCAGATTTTAGATAGCAGGTTTCTCCAGTATTTGATCCTTAATATCAGTCTCAAAAAGAAGCAAACTTTTTCAGCTGTATATTAGTTAAAAAGTAAAGTTATACTTTGTACTAGCAACCGCCTAAAATTATAGTAACAGAAACGTCAATGTTACTTCTATAAACCATAAAATGTTACTTGGTGGCGCAAGAAGGGGAGTTTGGGAGGGCACCCCTCGAAAAGGTGCACGCTATTTTCCAAATTTGGTAAAAAGGCAAGGGTTCTGAGTTAAGAAGAAACGATTAGTATTACTTAATCTGACAGACTAAAAGTCAAGCAAAAGGAAAGAATAGGGTTTTATGCCATTCAATTATTCTGTAAAGTTTAATTCCACTTGCTTTGCTAGCTTCCAGATTGAGGGATACGGAAGAGGAGATACCAAAAGGCTCTTGCAAATCACAGTGGCCCATATGATGCCCTGGCGAAAGAAGCTCCAAGGAGTTAAATATTAATTAGGCCGTGATTGTTATGAGACCAAAGGTAAATAACAAGTTGATCGATTGTGGCGTACGTATTTCAGTAAGCGTACACCCCAATCATTACTTAATATTTATAGCCTCTTTTTCTCCTTTTTCTTACAAGTTAATTAGAAAGTTTTCAAATACAAATTAAGGCTACGTACAAAGCACATGAATTGTTTTGCATTAATCTTTGTCGGAAAAGGCAGACTGCTAAGCTGATAAAAAGAAGTATAAAATTATTATAATTATATTTACTAATTCTTCTGCCATAACTTATATATAATTTCTAGTGGTCCCTCAAGTTTGTTTAGATAAAGATGTCTTTGGCGTTATTTGGTTACATATTACATATTATTTTCTATCCCTACAGTTCAAGGTTTTGTTGATTCTAAAAAATAGTACCCAAGTGTATGCTGTAAAAAGTGGTAAAATTCCGGTTAAGTTTACCATGACCGATTTTGACGTTTTTTAGCACATTTGTAGATTCTGGAGCGCTGCACAAATCTAGTCAGAATTTTTCGGCGATGTTTTGTTATCATCATCGAAATCTATATTTTGTTTTTCCCTATTTTATTTTACAAATATTTCAGCAAATAATTTTTTAACAAGAATAAATTGTCTAATTTGCGCTTAATTGATGTATAGAGTAAATAAATTGGAGGTAGGAAAATACCAACGCGGAAAAAAATGTTTTATAATAATCGCTAAAGCATCATGAAATTTTGTAAACCGTAAAAATACCTATATATTGTATTTCTCAATATGTCTTTTGCTTTTTAATCAACAGAGTAGGCCCTCACTAGACCAAATGAAGAGAGAGACAAAATTATCTTTTCCTTATTGATGCATTTTATTACAAATTTCAATATTTTTCTTTAAAATATTATATGAAATACAGATAATGAAGATACGAAATAAAATAACTAAGCCTAAAGCCAGATCAAAAAGAAATTAAAAAACCAAAAGTCACCAATATAAACGCACTCAAAGTAAAAATAATTCGTTATAAGATTTAAAATATATAAGGGCTCTCGAACTTAATCTTAATTGAAAAATATCTTTTAAGATTCCGTGTTTATATTGGCATGTGCACTTCAAGCAATTCAGTATGGGTTGGCGTACCCTGATATATTTGTATATAACAAGGGAAGTTTATGGATATTACTGGATAAAAAGAATGCTAACTTAAAGGGTTTGTGAGAAATATTTGATTTTTGGTTTCAGTGTTTTATGTTCTCCTTAGTACTTTACCTAACAAGTGCTATGTTCTTTTCTATATTATAATAGTAAATATATTAAATTACGCAATACAATGATGTGCACAAAATCCGTTATTATATATTTTGCTATTATAATTATTGGGTCTTAATACCCCATTAATACTTTATCCTTGCCCATCATACGTAGAATTGGCCCATCATCAATAAATATAGGGTTGAGCCTCAATTGGTTATTTGACTCTAGACTAGAACAAAATTCTCAAGATCTAAATCCTTATTACAGTGCAATCCGCGACACGCTCTGCGACTCCAAATAAAGTGCAGTCTACGACTCCCAGCCCATATAAACTAGATACCAGAGAGACATGGCAATAATTTGTGACCAGACTGACACGTTCTCTTCCCAGATTTTAAATTCATTTACTCAGTTTATTGCCTACTGACCTAACAATTATTTCTACTTTTTTACTTATTATTATTGTAACTTATTGTTACATTTTTGGTTATTTATTTACATGAGTATCTAATGAAGTGTGTGGCAGTTTTCAAGTTTGGAATCATTTCTTGAGATTCTCGATATTGAGTTAAATAAACTGTCAGTAAAATATTAAAGTTATCATATATGACACATTATTTAGATATCAAAGCTCTCCACCCATTTTCATTATCCCCATTACCAATTGCCCGATATTATAATGTGAAAAGTTTTAGCTAATATATGTATCGCCTTTCATACAGCAAACAAAAAGAATGCAAACAGGACTCGAAATACACAATGTTCTTACTTCCTTTATTTCGCTTACTGCTATTCATATTATTAAAAATAGAGTTCATGATATAAAGCTATTATTTTAATATGTTATATAATTATTTAAATAACACCCACTTTGATTTATTTGCATTATTAAATATTTTCCAAATGATTGTCTGGTTATTAAAAATAATACTAAAGCAGGGCTTAAGGAGCTTGACGTATTTGGATATTTTACTTGTTAGTTATAGGATCCGATAGGATAGGTTACGATATAATAATATTTCCAAAAGAAATAAAAGTTGCGAATAGGCACACTATAGTTAGAATTTAGTACATTACATTTTACGGGACTAAAACTTCTAAACAAAATCTTTAGTCATGAAGGGTAAATCTTAATCTTGATTTCGATCTCGAAGGTCAGGTCTAGGTGTCGATTTCGAAATGATTTAACATATTCCAATGCGTTTGTTTACTTAAAAATTTTCTATACTATATGAATCTCAAAGTGTATGATTAATACAGCCCTATAGAGGGTAATTTAAGAAGATAACCATCAGCTCGCCTTAGAAATATCATGTCAGAACTCTCAATCCGTAAACCGTAAGTTTTTGTTTTAATTTAATTTTTATATAAGATATTCTTTATAAGTGCTTACCCTGCTTTGTAATTGGGATTTTGTGCGGTAAAGCAGGTATTTGTAAATAAATAAATATTCCAGTTTCAGTCGAGGAGTCAAAACTGGCACTAGGCCTGTGGTCTCAATCTGTAAACCGTAAACGCAATTTTGTTTCATGTGTACCGAAGTATAAACAAATGGCTAAACGGAAATATCCACCATGGTTCACATCTAAAATAATTCAGAGTATAATGAAAAAAGATAAAAGTACATAAAAGATGGTTGTTTGGAAAGTTTGGAATTATTTATGAACCTGAGAGCAAAAACAAAAAGAGACATTAAAGAAAGTTATAGCATTAATCCCCACTTTTCTTATTGGTGATTGTAGATTCGTCTTATTAAAGTCCCTGTTGTTTATTTTTAACTTGTGCTTAAAGCAACGTACGATACTTGCTTTATATTTCACAGGACATAGCCGAATCAATTGATGCAGGAGTTCAAACTGACATATTTCTAACAAATATATTGCTATTTCTGGTGTACCTCAAGGGTCTGTATTGGGACCGTTATTTTTTATTCTCTTCATCAATGATATTGCCTGTGACCTGAATGTAAAATTTTTAATGTATGCTGATGATATAAAAATTTATAATATAGTCAGTGGAATTGACAATTGCGTGGAGTTACAGAAGAATTTGAATATTAAAAATAATTGGTGTCAATTTAACGCTTAATATTGAGAAGTGCAATGTAATATCGTTTTCTAGTAGACCTTTAATTTGTAAATAAGACCATTCCATCGGAAATAATGATATTTCTCGTTGTGCCTTATTTCGCGATCTAGGAGTTCTATTGGACACAAGACTCTTATTCGTCCCTCACATGAATATTATTGTTGCTGAAGCCTCCAGGATGTATGGATTCATTGTACGCTGCACGAGAGACTTTAAAAATATTAGTGTACTAAAGCTATTGACAATTTCTGCGTCTGCTCTAAACTGCAATACGCCTCAATTATTTGGGGGCCTGAGTACAATACACATATTGATGGTCCAGAAAGCATACAACGTGGATTTTTCAAATATGCTTGTTTTTTGGAAGACGGTATAATATCCGCCCCAAGTCTTTCCGCATGAGTAGTTGCCTAACAGTTTTGAATACGATGGGGTTGATTGCTATGATATGTTAGGAAAACTAAATTTTTGTGTACCATGCTTAAACTCAAGGCAACAAAATTTATTTTATTTGCCCAAACCGCACACAAATATTCTAAAATTTTCACCTCTGTATTTAATGTGTGAAAAATATAACAAGAATCTAAATTTTGATTTTTTTGTAGCTAGTATTCCTGAGATACGGCGTTCGATATTAAGTTGAGATTATTTATACGTTTAGATACTTTTTGTAGTTTTTGTTTTAATTTTTTTTTCTTTTGTATATTCATTGGGTGGTCAATGATTTTTTTTTGTTTTTTTGCACTTTTTTTAGTACCTAATATTAAAACAGTTGATTTTTTTAATATTAGTATTATATATTTAAAGTTTTTTTTTACATTTCGTTAATCCCTAACGGCTAAGAATTTTCTTAAAAGATGAATTTTTAAATTTTGCAAATGATGACAAAAATATAAAATAATGACAGGTTTCAAAATAACAAATAGCGTAACAGTACTATATTTTATGTCCTTGACTCTATACTGCTTTTGAATAAGGTTAAATTTGTTCTTATTTATTATCATTTAAATAATATAACTAAATTCGAACTAGTTACTTATATAATGATAATTGAGAGAGTAGCAGCATCTCTGAAATTACATCCCAAAATTACTGCTAAACTATTCGAAACATCGAGATACCGTTTACCGAATTGATGGTCATATTTCCTACCCACGAGGCTGTTAATTTTAGCCGAGAGATAATTAAACGGGACAATAAGACATAAACAAAACTCTGAAATGTCAAAGTAAATAAGATCTAAGACATTTAGTTCAAATGTCTTAAATAACGCAAAATATATTTGAATGCTGTTTTAATCGCTTTAAATATATAGACTTAAGTTTTTAGTTTATAATTTTTATAATTATAATAATTAATTTCTATGTGAAAGTTTCCAAGTTAATTACTGTATTTTTGTTAAAATGTTATCCTAACTGCAGCTATTTTTAACTCACCAACTTCAAGTTATTGTTTTGTGAACAACGAGTAAGTAGACCGAAAAATCAGTTTGTAGGTGAAAGCTATAAAATTTTGTGTACTAAATTCGACATAAAACTGTAAATTATTCTTACTACGGCTATCAATATTTTATTTTATATTTATTGTTATAAACGTGTGGGTAAATCGAAGAAGTGTAACAATTTTTAACTATTTTTAAGTACTACCGTATTACTCCCGATTCCTTATAGAAACATTCAGATCCAAGCAAAATCTTCTAAATAATTACGAAATTGTAGTGGTGGATTTATGATTTAAGAAGAAAACTATGTTTTTTTTTACGCCACAATTATAATACAAAACTAAAATACTAAAAATAATGTTATCTATTTAACTTAAAATTTGAATCTGTATGATTTCCTCCAAAACGTCAAAAAAAGTAGATTTTTTCGGTTCCTCGGGTAACTTTATAGTGGACCCAGAACTAAAGACTCCTTTATTACTTATTACTTTATTAATTATACTACTACTAATTTTAAGGTAAATATATAGAAAATTTTAATTTTTGCGATTTTTGAAATACGTTTTGACAGGATAAAATTCTTTCGATTTTTGCGGTGTTTAATTCGACTATTAAACAAGTAGTTTTCGATCACATATCTTCACTCTCTTTTTTTGCCTAAGCGCATAAGGAACCACACATGACGTTGCCTGTAAATAAGTGGTCGAAAGCTACTTGTTTATAACCGACTTTAACAATAAAGACGCAATTTTTACGTATAGAATTTGATTATTCCTTGTAGATCTCATTATCTCGGAAACTAAGTCTTAGTTAACAGTCAGTTTTGCGAAAATTTCTTCTTCAAAAATTTTAACAATTATTTGTTAATAGCAATTTGCTGCCCACTTTGGTAGATCTTTATATTTTTCTAGCAATAAGTTAAATTAAAGATGTCCTACCAAAAATGAAGCAAACCAAACTCGGGTTTTTATTTTTTCCCAATAAAAATATATTTTTATCTAAACGTAGAATAAAAGATACGGTAGGTGCGGCACTGGCTATAGGCCAACAAAATAATTAACCATTAACATTTTTCATACCAACAATTAACAAAACTACGTGACGGTTTACCCTCATTAATTATATTGTTTTACTTCGGCTCATACGAAATGTCTAAATATTTTATAAACAATTTAACATCGAATTAAAGTCTACTAAAAAAAAATAAATTTTATACGAAATTCAAAAATATCTTCACAATTCGCTTTCATTTCTATTTTACAATGTCTTATTATCTAATTATTTTTCTACCTTACCTAGATAGGCAGTACAAGTAAAATTTAATAAAAAAAATACTGGTGTACCCACACCCAAAGTAATACCGAATTTGCGAAGAAACTTAAACTACCAAATTGTTTTGATTCGTAGCTCAAAAAAAGCTTAAAAGGAGAAACTTAAAAGTGGACTGTTTTATTTATTAACTATTAATTTATGTTAAGAGGTTTGAGGTTTATTTTGTACTGTGGTAACAGAATACGTTTATATTGTATATAATTGTTTTAAAAGACAAGAACCACTAAATTGACTTGCCCAATTATCCAAAGGGTTATTTCACAATCGGTGAACGATGGGCGAGTTTTCTTGAGGTACCTCTGGTCTCGCTGAACGGCTATCAATTCACGTAAAATGTCTTGTCAATAGTTCACCACACGGGTGCCCTTCACCAAACAGGTGTAACCGACTGTCCAAAAGGTATAGTCAAGGGAAGTTTCTTAAACATTAAAAAATTAGCAAAGCGTACTGCTTCTCAAGAAAGTCTTGCAAGAAGAAGGGTAAATTAATTTTCTGGTCAAATTAGTGATTTTATGCGCGCGAGTTTTTTGAAATAGAGATCTATTGCACACATACAAAAAATAAGGAAACGTTTAAAACTGAACACAAATAAAAAACACAATAGCGACGGCCATAACCAATGCCTGGTAAATCCTAAAATATTAGGCAAAACGGTCAAATCACAAACTTCTTAAATGGCCAAAACCTCATATCGTGGCCGGTCGGGGCGTTTTTGCCTCTAATCACGTATTTACTAAGCAATGCAAAAACGAAGAAGTTCTGAAAACATTATTTTACCTCTAAAGGCATGCCACTGTTTGGAGTTCGAGTTCCGACCGACCTGTGCTACTGCGCCCCTGGCTGGCCTCGAACTATGTAAACGTAACAGGTGAGGTCGATCAAGTGCGGTGTCATGATTGCCATGGGAAGAAGTAAGACAGCGATGGAAGCTAACAGAAAATCACGACGAATTGAACTGAAAGTTGAATTTAGAATGTATTATAATTTTTGTCGGGGGAGCGGCAGGGGGGCAGGGGTAAGATTTCAGCGGCAAGCCGGCAAGTGAGGGTGTTTGGAATTAGAATATCTGGTGATTTGATTCTTTGAAAAGAAATATTTATGGTGAATTTCTATAAACATTTGTTTTATAATATTTTAATCAACAAATAGTAATTTCAAAAATACAAGCTAATACGAAATAGATACACTGCTGATCATAAATAGGATGATTATTTTTAAACTTTTAGCAAATTTTCTCCAGGGTTAGTAACTTTCGTTTTAACAGCAAACCCCTAAATAAAAGTCAAGGTAAAAGTATGCAATTTTCGTAAATTTCTATTTCTCCGAAAATTAGAGAAAAATTTTAGGAATATTTTTATTGATAATAGGGTGATGTTTAACGTATGTATTTAAATGAACATTTACTATGTTTTTAAATTCCTTTTGATTTTTGGTAAGTAGGTACCTATTACCAGAATTTTCCCATTCACTGAGAAATCTTCCTTTAGCACTTATAACACAAAAAATTATAGTCTAGTAATTTTGACCAAAAACCATTTTTTTAAGTAGGTTATAAGATTCTTTTAACTATATTTTTTTTTAATTGAAACTCAGATATTGCAGGTCGAAGCGACGGATGTCTTCTTCCAAACGTATTTTGAATTAAGAAAGAATAATAATTTTTACACGAGTGCAAAATTTGTCCGCGCACTTGTTAATAAATTCAATAATTTTTCCAGTGGTCTGAAAAGACGGGAGGGCGAGCGGGAGGGGAAAATTAATGATGGTATTTCAAAATCCATACGAGATATGAGGTTGGTAAAATAGAGAAAAACTACGCAATTGAATTTCGAATATGTCGTAGATAAAGGGGAAATATTCCGACTAGTTTCGGAGATATCCGTGAAAAACCGAAAATTGTAATTTCCCCTTTATTTTTTTCACGCTGCATTTGAAGAGATATTATTAATTACAAAAATTAATTTTATACTTTTATTGTAATTTATAGCCCCTTTGCTTCCTCTACAAGTTGGTACAGTCAGTGTCAGTCAAATTCCGACGTTTGATCTTTGAGGTCTCATCATCATCTCATCTTTTTAAATAAGGACTTTCATTTTTTATTTAATTCTAAATGCACTCGTGCATTTAGAATATTTTAAATTATCCTCTGTGGATTTGGCAGGATTCTAGTTTTCTGTCTCTCTCTCAAAAACATTGTCGGTTATGGGAAATTATTTTGTTCAAAAATTAATTGTGATACATCGTTGGTTTTGGAAGGCCGAGTTCTTGCTAAAAATTAAATAAAAAACGAGATCCGTATTTAAAAATTTCTTAAATTATCAAAAGAATTTCATTTCATAAAATAGCAGATAATACCTACATCCGCAATATTTTTAAAACTATTAATAATAGATATAGGATATGTTTCATGAAATATTTTGGCGCTTTATTAAAATAACAAAGTTTTGCAATTCTCGGTGAAACCTATCCAATGTTTTTAATTTAATTTCATTATCCTAAATTGTTTCAAAGGGCAACGTTTCACTCTTAACTCATTAACCAGTTTAGTGGTTTCAATAAAAAAAAGTTTGATATGATATACAAGGAGCACTTTAATTTTTTTGCTTTTGACATTTAAGTTCACTTCAAATTATTTCCCTCACATATTTTCTTATATACAGGGCATTGCATAAAGACGTGACAAGTCACGGTTATATTTAATGGCGCACCCTGTATATTATCGGATTTTAAAATTGTACGAAGAATCCTAGATATTTTGGTGTATTATGATATATACCCATTTTGACCTGCTTACCAAATATTGACAATTTAAAATTGACAACAGTGATATATTTTGGTAATTTCACAGGCTTTAAGATCTAAACCGTTTGAGACCAAGAAAAACGATTTACACATTCCTATATTACTTTTTCGTAAGCTACCGATTAACACAACTTATAATTTAACCTGAGGTTAAAAGTATCGGTTACTTACATTAGCGAACTGTCAAATTGCCAAAATCCATCAATATTTTCATTTGTCAATTGACAATATTTGGTTAAAGATAGGTGTATACAAGAAAAATATCTAAAATTTTTCGTAGAATCTACAAAGGCGATAATATTAAGGGAGTCCCGTTCAAAAAAGTATAACTATCACCTGTCGCATTTTTATGCAACACCCTGTATATAAGAAAATAGGTGCGATAAATAGTTTGAAATAAGCTCTAAAACTTTTACATTATCTTTTTAGTCTGATTTTAGGAAAAAACTTATTCTTCATAAAAAGTTTGTAATATAAAAAACGTAAAGAAATTTAAAACAAAATATCATTTTATATACAGAGTACGAAATAAGTACAAAAATCAAGTTTCCATATTAAAAAAATTAAATTCCAACTTTTGAGACAAAAATGTTTTCCATATGTTACCTAAATTCACACATACGCTGATAAAATAAAAAGACATATTTGTTAGGATTTATTTTCATATATTCACCTTAAAAGACGGAAATTTCGAGGAAAGATCGAGCTGCAAAACTCCGGCTATGGAAACATCAGCGGCAAATTAAGATTTTTTCTACGCAAAAAAATAAGCCGATAAAAATGCAGCGTTGTCCAAAATTAAATATTCATGGGAAGACTTACCCACTGTAAAGTAAACGTGAAATATACATCTCAAATATACATGCTCGACTGTAGAGTCATCGCTGAATGCGGAAAAGTCTCGAACTAAAATACCATAATATCCATAAACAAGATTTGGGTCCTCCCTCTCAATTTTTGTCAAGTGCTCCCGAACGTCAAATATCATTAGTTAACACTGAAATCTATAGTTCCTCCGTATACAAATACGTGTGGACAAAAATGTTGCATTTGGTATATGCATTGATGCTTTATAAACTGGAAATTAATTTGAAAAATAGTTCCAGTTTCGACAATAGTTTAAATTGGTAACTTCTGTTCGTTTTTGACAAGGAATAAAATAATGGACAAAAATACAAGGTCACCGTTTTAAAATTTTATAGTTGATGTCGTCCCAGCAAAATTGGGACACTCTGTATACACGGAAACATGTATTTTAAAATAATTCCAAATTTAAAGAAGCTTTTGTCTGAACTTTTTTTCATATCTATTACGGATTTTCAGATAGTATGGTGGGTATGTTTATATAGAACACGGTGTACCATAAAGATGGTCCATAAGTCAGTTTAGCGATTTACAAATTAAAAATAAAGAATGTACAAACCTGTCTATTACGCAGAACTATACTAAATTGGACGGATTTTTAAACTACCCGCTAAAATAATGTAGTTTTTTCTCCTCATTTCAAAGTAGAATTATAATGAGTAACGGATTTTATGTTAAATAAACAGCGGCTTACAAGATCTATTGACCCAAGTTTGCATAAACACTTGAGTGCTTTATTCTGCAGGACAAATATTGTTAAACGGCATGTTGTTGTCAGTGAGAGTCGTGAGCTTGGCAAACTAACAAAATGTTATTTAGCTGGTAAGAAGTTTGTAAATATCCAACATCTATGTAATTTAAGTTGCGAAGAATTTAGCTACTGGTGCGGTTTTCAACCCCAAATATTTGCACTTTCTGGAACCATAAGCTCCATTATTCTAGAATCCCCGTAAGGCTTCAATAACTTTTAGTTTCTGAAATAATGTGTTGTTAAAGTAAGGGAAGAGTATAATTATTCTGAGATATTTGACATAACGTCTTGAAGAACAAACATAAGGAAAATAATTAGACATACTTTTATTTATTTTCGTAAATATTTTTATAAAAAACTTCTAATATTATATATTTATTCCACATTGAGAAAAACGAAATTAAATTCTTATGTAAGGCAATTGCATTTTTTCAAATGTATATTATTTCATAATAGGTCCTTTTTGTCATTTATTCATTTCCTTGGTATATTGGAGGTTGAGGAAGAAAATACCTTGGATGTAATTGTGGATTTTATCAACTCAACACTTAAGCTGAATTGTTCTATTCGTGACATTGACTGTGCTTTTCGTGTTGGTTCAAATACCGATTCGGGTGATAAATCTAGTAGGGCGATTTTAGTAACTTTTGTTAATAATTGGAAACGAAACGAAGTGTTCAGTGCCAAAAAGGACCTTAAGGGTTCTGGATTCGCCATTTTTGAGGACCTAACCAAAAAAAGATATGACTTCCTAGTGAGTGCTAAAAAAAAATATGGAAAAAACAAAGTGTGGTCTGCGGGTGGTAACATCTATTACTGGCATGACGAAGAAAAGAAAAAATCCAAGTTGTTTTAGGTACATTTTCATTTATTCTTAAGTGTTCTCTGCAACTTTATCGCCAATGTACGAATATAACAATATCCATACATGTGGGCAGCGATAAGATTGTTCGGAATTTGTTTTTTTATGGTATATTATAATGTGGCTTGGGAATTTACAGAATATATACTTTAACTTTTTACTTTAACTCTAAATAAAGTCTATTTTATTTTATTATAATCTGGTGTAAATATGTTTTTTTATCTTACTTTTAGCGAGTATGAACGTTCTTATCTTGCTTTAAGCAGGTATCATTTTTTATCTTAGTTAAGTTATTTATTTATGCAGGTATGGCTTTTTAACTAATGTTTAATGCTGTACCCACATTTGGTATTAAAACATGTCTAAATACATCGCCTTTTGTTAATCTTAAATAAAATATGTGACCGGCAAAATAAAGAACATAATCTGATAGCATGCATTCACGGGCGATAGATTTTTGTCATTTTAATGTACGATCCTTATGTGCTGGTTTTGATTTATTCACTGAAATGATTGTTGAGCACTCTTTTGATATCATTGGACTATCTGAGACTTGGTTAAATCCTGGTGTGGAGGATGGGGGAGTTAATATTCACAATTATAACATAGTAAGGAAGGATAGAGATGGGAGAGGGGGAGGAGTTGCACTTTACATAAAAAATATCTTTAAATATACAGTTTTAACAATAAATAATCAAAAGTCCGCCCTCGAACAGCTATGGATCTCCATTAAATGCGCGGGTAAGAAGTTGTGTTTTGGAGCTATATATAGGCCGCCTCACACTAATTTGTCATTGTGTATTGATGACTTGGAGGACACCTTGGTGTGTATGATACCCCAGTTTGACTTTATTGCGTTTGGTGGTGATTTTAATGTTGATATGTTGGTTGCCAATAGCCCGAACGGTGTTGCGCTTTTGAATTTTTTCAATAAATACGGCTTTTCCCAGTGTGTAAAAAATCCGACGCGTGTAACTAATGGTTCTAGTACACTTTTAGATTTATTAGTGTGCAGTGATACTTCTCTTATAAATTCCACTGAAATTTTGGATGTTGGCAACATTTCCGACCATAAATTAGTGTCTTTTCAAATTAAATGTGCTAAAACCAAACCTAAACCATTCTATAAAACATACAGAGATTTCAAAAATTTTGATTATAATAATTTTTTAACCGATCTTAATGGAGTTAATTGGGAATATATATACTCATGCAGAGATGTTGATAGCATGGTTAACTTTCTGAATAATCAACTGAATACTCTCTTTAATAAGCATGCACCATTTATAACGACCAGAATATCTAAACCACCGGCACCTTGGTTAACTGACAACCTTAAATTTATGATGCGTCTGAGGGACAAAGCCCGTTTAAAATTTAAAAAACATAAAACTGCACCGTGTTGGGAGGAATATAAAGCCCTACGCAATCAAGTTAATATTGCCACCAGGGCTGAAAAGAAGGCTTTTTTGCAATACACATTTAAGCGCGATCCTAAGAATTTTTGGCGTACTATAGCCTACCTTAACCTAACGGACAATAATGCGAAGTCTAGCCAGATGAATGTGGTTGCCAATGATTTTAATAATTACTTTGTTAATGCATTGCCAATAGTGCCATCTGTGGACAGCACATTTATTGAGCAGAACTATTTTAACAAATATTTTGGAAATTACGAGTCTTTCAAATTCACTGTAGTTTCTAATGAATCAATAGAAAAAATAATTTCTAAAATAAAAACCAATTCAACTGGCTGTGATGGTATTAATCTCAAAATATTACTGTATATTACACCCCATTTAACTAACTTTATCACTTTCATTATAAATCAGTGTCTTCTATCCGGTGGTTTCCCTATTGCGTGGAAGCTTGCTCATATAGTTCCTGTTCCCAAGGTGTCTAATCCTAATCAGCTTAAAGACTTCCGACCTATTAGCATCCTGCCTTTATTTTCTAAAATTCTTGAAAAGATAGTAGCCGAACAGCTGTCTAACTATATTAATCAGCATAACATTCTTCCCTCAACTCAGTCAGGTTTCCGCGGTAGTCACAGTACTACTACAGCGTTACTTCAGGTAACAGACGATATCTACACAGCATGGGATCGCAACTTAACTACATGTCTCATTCTACTCGATTTTAGTAAGGCATTTGATACCTTAGACCATAATATATTACTAACTAAACTAAAATATTTCGGTATAGGGGATGTCGCTTTAACTTTTTTTAATAATTATTTAAGTAACAGACAACAACGAGTTTGTTATAACTCAACTATATCAACGATAGTTCCAGTTACAAAGGGTATACCACAAGGTAGTGTGTTAGGTCCACTGCTTTTTTCTTTATACACCGCGGACTTTTCAAAACATTTAAAACATCTTAAATCACATCAGTTTGCTGATGACACACAAGTGTACTTCTCCTTTTCTCCTTCTAATATAAATACTGCTGTCAGTTTTATCAATTCCGATCTCGAACTAATAGTTAAGGTATCTGAAGTGCATAGATTGGTACTTAATGAAAGCAAAAGTCAGCTTATGGTTTTCGGCAAGTCAAATACTAATGTTGTTTCTGACCCGAATTTTAAAATATTTATAAATGGATCTGAACTGGTGCCTGTCGAATCCTGTAGAAATCTCGGATTAATCCTAGATAATGAACTTAGGTTTTCCCAACACGTGTCCTCTCTAATTAAGAAAACCTATGGCAAACTGAAACTTTTATACATGCACAAAGATATCTTGGACCTTAATACCAAATTAAGACTTTCAGACTCATTAATACTCTCACATTTAAATTATTGTAATGTTGTTTTTTGGCCCGCCTTATACCAACGCGATCGTGATAGCTTACAAAAATTGCAGAATGCTTGTCTTAGGTTCTGTTATAATGTACGCAAATTTGATCATATAACGCCCTCACTGGTGGAGTCTGGATGGCTAACTGTAAAAGAGCGGTTTGAACTCCATATGGCGTGTCTGATTTACAAAATTGGGAATCAAGAATTACCTGAATATCTTTTCGGCAAGCTCCAAAAACGTTCGGATTTACATTACATCCATACGCGACATGGTAGTCTGTTTAGCGTCCCAGGGCACAACCACGAATTTTTTAAGAGATCTTTTAGTTATGTTTCAGTAAACTTATTCAACTCCCTCCCCTCCCAATTGAAGGAATCCTCTAGTATTAACACCTTTCGTAAAAAAGTTAAGACATATATTTTAACCAAACGTGACCAGCACTAAGGATGTTTATACATTTTGTCATTTATTATTAATAATTGAATAATATAATAATAAATTAAATAAATTATTAATAATTAAAAAAAATTAATAATTATATAACTTTTTCGAATTTTCTATTCGCTTTTCGCTTTTACCTCTCCTCAGTATATATTTTATTATTATTCTGGTCTATTAGGTAGTTATATTTAATTTGTAACCATTGAATTTATATGTTTTTTTCTTTAGGATAGTACTTTGAAAATCTAAGTACATAGGTATATTTACATTTAATATTTATGTTATTATTGTGTAACTAGGGTGGTTGTATGAGCAGCTGTAGTTGGATACCGCCACCTATCTTTAAATAATTATATAGATGTATTTGTTTATCTATAAAATAAAGACATTTATTATTATTATTATTATTATTTTTTATCAACTTGTTTTTATGCATTACATTTTTAGAAGTAAACAAAAAGGAACATAAAAATGTTCCTCTAAAAATATCTTATGAACATGGATAAATATATTACAGACAAATATTCCTATAAAGCTAAAATCATGGAGTAAAAAGAAATAATTATCTGGCTTACCTTCTGACTATTAACAAGATAAATTATGACTGGTTATTTCAGAGCTCTCTTTGAGAAAGGTGGTACTTTATGTCTCGATTTAAAATTAAAAAATTCAATATAAATTGTTGATTTTCAGGATTATCTGCTCTAGACATCTTTATAATTACTACGGCTTTTTTTGAATTTTATTTATTTGCATGTTTTTATGTAAAGCTAGGAAACTTAGTCTATATCCAAAATAAACAAAAATAGTGTTTGTAAATTCTAAAGGTTTATAAGGAAATAAAAATTATCATATATAGGCCTAGCTATGTATATATATATATATATATATATATATATATATATATATATATATATATATATAATAAAAAAAAATTTAGGAATCAGGAGGCAATAAAATCTTGAGGAAGCTCAACACAATGAGCGAAAAGTTGATTTAAAGTAAGACATTTTTTTTTATTGTTAACCTAACAAAAAAAAAATAAGGTTCCACATATGTGGTTAAAGAAAAATTCTAGTATAGGTCTTTTCGCCAATAAGATAATTGGTATCGCACGGCTTACAAAAAAACAATGAAAGCCTAAGTATGCCGCGCTTAGTTTTTTAGAATATTTATATAATGTTTTTTTTTTAAACATTACTAGAGGTATAAACCACAAGCCTCGCATTTGTTCCTATAGGTGGCACTTCTTACTCTGTGGGTTAATATCTCACTGCCTAATATTTTCATCGTGTATCTGGAAGAAAGTGTTTTGGAGAAAATGGATTTTGATATAATTTTTTTCAAAAGATTCGTTGATGATTGTTAGACGGCTATTCCAGAAGATAAAATCAACAAACTACTAAACGGCTTTAATAATTTTCATCCAAAGTTACAATTCACAATGGAAATTGAAGAAAATAATGAAATTAATTTAAAACAAAAAACTTATCTTCATTACAACAAAAAGAAAGAAAAAATAAAGAACCAAAATACTAAATACGTGGCACTACCCTATATACATAACCTATCAAAAAACTAAATGTATATTCTTTCAAGATACAACATAACTGTTTGTCATAAAGCACAAAATTTGTTAAATTCTCTGTACACATCATTAAAAAGTAAAGTTCCACAAAAAAAGAAATCAAACGTAATTTATTCAATTCCATGTTCAAATTGTCTTAAGAAATATATAGGTATGACAACACAATACTTAGAAAACCGCATTAAAGGACACAAATATACTAAAAATGCATCTACTGCTCTTCATAAACATAAACATACAACAAAATATGAGTTTAACTTAACGCAGCCGAGATTTTAGCCCAAGATAGAAATTATTATAAATTAACAGTTAAGGAAATAATCGCAATAAAAAAGGAGAGCCAGGAAGTAAATGATAAAAAAGATATTAGTGGTTTAAATCAAATATATTTGAACTTAATTAATTATTCGGAAAGAAATACAAATTCAAAATCTAATCCTCTCAACCCTGTATAAAATTTTAAACAGAAATTCAACTGGCCTCTGTACATCAATTAAAAATAATAAAATGTGTATTCACAGGTGCCAAGCATCAGATAAAATACAGAGTTTTTAGAGCAAAAAAATGTTAACTTAAATATTCCAGAGCCGATCAGTCTCATAATTTCACCACATTAACATTCCACCAAACAAATTGCTTCTCCAAGGTTCGTACCGTAAAATATAATAGATATTTGCGTTTTAAATGTGTGTCTACTAACTCAAAAATGTGTTTTTAAATTAATTTTAAAGTGTACAATTTTAGTCATTTTAAGCCATTTAACGTCTCAATGTATATAATGATGTTTACGTGTATGTATGTATATATTTTTATTTATTTTTTAATGAATGCTGCAATTCTTTCTTGCAAGTTGCAATAGTCTTGAACAAAAGCATGCGCAGTGGCAACACATTTTGTACCTTTTGTCAAACTGCGCATGCCTTTGTTCAAGACTATTGCATATTGCAGCATGTAAAACGGCCTTTACGCCTGTCACTTTTTCTTTCTCCTGTTGGAGAGAAACCTAGAGATACAACTGATGCTGGTACTGCTAATTGTCAATTGAGTTGACGGACATTTCATAATGACATTAAATTAATTTAAATTTAAGTAAATTATATTTTGATACTAAGATAATTAAGATATACCTATAATATAATATAAATGTTAGTTAAGATTAAAATGGTAAGATTCAAAACGAAGACTTTTGATCATATAAATTTTCTCTGATTTCGTGATCCTAACCTTCTTGTTTGGTATTGTTTTTAGTAAAGGTTATGTAACTTGTTTTCTCTTAATTTCAGGGAAATGCCAGCTTTCCTTCCACAAGGGGCTTGAGGCTGCTGAAAAAGAACAACTACAGTAATGGGAGCTATCACCAGAATACAAGGTAACTTTGATTTCCTTTACTTAACTTAGCCTAAAATGGTCATGACTGTTACTTATATGTAACAAATTTCTACCTACAATTGCTAATTTTAGTTATTTGTTTCAGAATGAGAAGAATGTACCTACCGAGGTCGGTTCATTGGTATAAAGTTAACCTAGGATTACTAAGATATATTGTAATTGTAAATTCTGAATTAAAAGATAAAAAAGGATCAAATATGTGTCTTATTCCAACTATGAAGATTAAAGGAACTGGTTTGCATGTTTTATAGATATTACCTTAAATAAAAATAGAGCAAAATTCTAAATTTTTGTTAGGAGAATATAGCCAGTTACAAGTTTACTAAAAATTGTACATAGTTAGCAAATCATAAAACCATCGAAATAAAGTAAACGTAATATAAATATATAAAATAATTAAAAAAAACGCACCAGTCAGATGCGTTAAAGTTATTTACGGTTTACTATAATGTTAGGTTCGACAGGTAAAGTCAAATTTGATAAATAACGTTACTGCATTCGATACGTGCTTTTAATAAAAAATTACTTAAAAATAATCTAAAAAATGTTTTAAAAGGTAATAGAAAAATCTTAAATTGAAATTCAAAATAATAATGCTGATGAGATGTTATGTTTGGTGTACAAATGATGCCAGAATACAATTACTTGAAGGCATATTACTAAAGAGAGCAAGAGTAAATTTTTATGAAAACGCTAAGACTTCTATTGTTCCTATGACCTATAGATTTATAGGACTCTGGGATAGTTCAGATATGGCATGTAAACTACAAGACTGATCAAACGGCTAATCAAAATGTTTCCTGAATTTTTTAAAGCGAATATTTTCATAACGAGAAAATATATGATCATGCAGTTTTCACGAACTTGTTGCAATTTTCGTTGCTAGCGAAAATCTCGAAATGCTATGAAATCTATTACTCTAGTAGAGTCAGAGCTTTTAAAACATTTTAACTCCTAGTTGTTCTGAAAATTTACAGAAACAATTTAATATTTATTGCTTGCCAAATTAAAACATTATTTTAGCACGTTCATTATAATCAATTTTATCATAATAATTGTAAAAAGTTTCGCTATAAAAAAATCATACAAGACACGAATGTGTTAATTAGTACAAAAAAATAAGAGTAAACTATGAAACTTAAAAATATATTATTATATATAATCATATAGAGTGATTAATCTGTGGATACAGTCCCAGAAGATATACATCGGTTGCTTGAAATGATCAGTCATTTATGTAACATGAAGGGGCATACAGATAAAGTTAAAATTCATGATATAAACTGGTGATTTTCTTGAAATATTAGAGCGCGTAGCATGGCAGTAAAACGCGGATAAAATCCGAGCATTAAGATGGAGAATTCGAAAGTTTAACAAGGATACTAACTAAGCAGTCGATTGAATTATGAAGCAGATTGTGGAGAAAAAAAAGGAACTAAATATTCTTCTATAATTTAAAGCTTAAATTTAAACTCCGATATTAACAGATGACACTCAAAACCCTTTTGCAAAAAACATGGTTTATTCTATTCTAAAAGAGCTTTAAGGAGTTTTTTTTGAACATTCTTGAGAGTTATGACTTGATAAATAGGATACAAAATTAAGCAGCAGTATTCAAATTTAGTAGTTTAGTGTAATAAGAAATGCAATATTACTAAACTTTCTACAGACTCGAATAAAACCTTTTTTAATTAACGGTTATTTTATTCGTTTTGTCATATTTTTTTTAATTCGATAGTCAATTGAAATTTAATTTAATTTTTATCATATCGCAAAATTTTCTTATGTAAAGTATTAAAATAACGGAGATATAAGGCTAGTTCAAAGATATCTATATCACCCTGTGGGATATTCAATTTAAAAAATTCCGTTTTTTGCAATACTCTGGAGTCTTTGCAGCAACGATATTGTTTTTACACCTTGGCAAAACGTCTTTAAAACACCTTACCTGCTAATTATTTTGTAACGAGAAAAAAATGATATACGAAATGGCGTTGTTTAAATGAAACTCTTGGAATTTATCGATAAGTTAGGTATTTCTATATCGTTCGAGTTTTAAACTGTGATAATTAATTTTGGGTGCAACCTATTTAAATGTTCTGCGCAACTTTGAAAATTATTATTCGGACAATTTGCCGCTGGCTAATCATAGAAATCTATTCTATCAAAATGACGGCGTTCCACCACATGGTAGCTACTTAATCGGCGTTTTTTTCACAAGCTGTTTTCTATGACCGATAGACAGCCAACATTGGTCCTTTTTTCTGGACACCTCGATACCCTGATCTAATTCTGCTACATTTTTTATTTATGGTACAATAAAAAATCGAGTTTATAACACTCCAGTAATAACCATGGAAGAGGCAGCGAGTCAGGGACGAGTTCCGAAGTTTAAATTCAGAATGAATATGAGAAGCAATCCTTGAAGAGCTACTGCTTCGATGCAAAATGTCTGGAAGTTCAAAGACGTCAGTTTCAACATTTACTAAATAAATTGTTTCTTTTTAAATATAGAATTATTTAATCTTATTGTTTTTAATAATACGTTTTTGTAATTTGTAATTGTACAATAAATGTCTATGATTTTTTACTGATAGGAGGTAATGGTTTTTGTTTTTGCGGATACCAAATAGGAAATATTTCGCATGTGATCACTTTGTTACTTTCTCTATAAATAATAAATAAATTTAAATAACTCTCATGCGTATAATTTAAGCGTCCTGGCATGAGTATTGATGAGTTTCATTGTTTTATTCTAACGGCATCATGACTATCTCACATTAACTGAACGTATAAGGCGGAGGGTAATAGAAATTTGAATATTATTTGCAATAGAAAAATATTTAATTCTCAGTTACTTCGGAAGCTAGAAATTATAAGGATAGACAACCGTATCCGAAGTTACCTTAATTTTTAATGCTAAATAAGATGAGATTAAAAAAATGCGTATTTTCCGTTTAAAAAAAAATTAAGTTTAATTTTTGTTTTCATTTTTTGAACACCCCATACTAATGATTATCAAAATTAATTACAAAATCAACTAAATAAGTTTTTGTCTGCAAAGAAACTTTCCCAAGTGAAACATTAAGAGCTTCTGTATAGGAAAAATCAGCAGGTATTTTTCGGTTTGCAAAAGTGATTTTTGACATAAATAATAAAATAAGGAAAATGATATCTAGTTCCAGTATAACCGGAAGTGCCACGATCTTCCGAGATTTTTTCAGATATTTACGTTTCAGGCTCCCTAAATGCCCAAAAACATGTTTTCTCAATTCCGTCGGCCTGTCTATCGGCCCATCTGTTCGCGGCATACCTAAAAAACTTCTTACCGGATTGATCTCAAATTTTAGGCAAAATGAAAGGTTATATGGGGAGGACCTGGTAATATTTTGGTAAAAATCTAATATGCTGGAAGAAGATGGAAGCCGAGTGAAACGGTAAAAAAATTAATACTAAAAATCTGATTATCCAGTTTCTCCAAATTGTGCAAGTGTTACATAGGGATGACTTGGTAACATGTTGGTATGAATATAAGAATAGCAAAACAGAATGGCGGCCTAATAAAATATACATATATATATATATATATATATATATATATATATATATATATATATAAAAATACTAGGCTATTAATTAGATTGATTTCAAAATGTACGAGTTCAAGATGGCAGCCAAATATATATATTTTTTAAATCAACGCAAAAAAATTTCTTCCTTTGAATATGATATAGAGAAAAACTGATACGAATTCAACGTCGCGTGACAAAATGGCAGTGTTCGTTTTATTGAATTTGTTTTAAATTATTTTAAAGAATGAAGTGTGGTATAGGTAAAAACTGGTAAAATATTGGTAGAAATCTAATATGATGGAACAGAATGGGGCCCATTAAAAACGTTTAGAGGCAGTATATATGTGTTACTAAATGACTATGTACCGAATTAAATTTGCTCACACTTAACTGTTCCTAATAAAAGGAAAGGTTCATAACGAGGGAAGTTACGGGTAAAGAAAGTTTACCGATTTTTTATAGTACACATTGTAGAAAATTGTACTACGATCTTGCGACCATCCTATATAAAGTTAACCTGATGCTTGTAAGTAATATTTGTAAAACTTTAATCGCCTTGTTTAAATGAAACTTTTGGAATTTATTGATAAGTTAGGTATTTCTCTATCGCTCGAGTTTTAAAATATGATAAATGATTTTAGGTTCAAGCTATTTAAATATTCTGCGCAATTTTGAAAATTATTATTTGAACAATTTGCAGCTGGCTAATCATAGAACTCTATTCTATCAAAATGACGGCGTGCCACCACATGGTGGCTACTTAATCGGCGTTTTTTTCACAAGCTGTTTTCTATGACCGATAGACATATACATCCTATATAAAGTTAACCTGATTCTTGTAAGTAATATTTGTAAAACTTTAAAGTGTATTTAAATTACCTATTTAGAGCAGAAATGGAAAAAAAAAACAATAATTAAATCAATTGAACGAAAATTATAGGCTCAAATTTCGGTACCACACCCTATAATTAGAGAATTGGCACAAAAAAAGAAAATATTTGTTTTAACACTAATAAATATATATCATATTAAAAACTCCATACGCCAAAACTAATGAATATCTGGAAAGTCCTGTTAATTTGCTATGCCGTAACGTCCGTGTGAACCAATACAAGCGGCAGCCAGTCTTCTTTCGGAGAGCTATTTTGGTTGCAGATTCTCGGGTACACCTTTAGAAATTTAAAAGGGCGCCACCTAATCAACTGAGACTCAATTAGGAAGAAATCTATATTGATATTTAAGTGCTGCTAAAATACAAATTTGGAGGGCTTTTCAATAAAAAACTGTATAAAGACTGTGAAACTTTAATGATCTTCTTTTTGATTTCTTTAAAGAATTGCTTTATAATTTTCTTTTAAACGTGAAATTTAGTTTACATTTTACAATTTAAGTGATACTAACAGATAAAAATAAATACATCAGAAAATACTATGTAAAAATATAAAATACATGAAAGATGTGAAATGTGATAGCGCACAGGGAAGAAGAATTTTTTTTAGCACCAGGCAGTGTTACAAAAAAAAATAGATTACTTACATTCTTTTCTGCTACCTTATGTAAAACGTATAAATATAAAATTAGGAATTGAATCCTCGTTATCTTCAAATGATTGTTTGTCTGTAAATAAAATCGACACAGAATTTGGATGAACAAGTTATTTACAAGGAAGAACAATTACAACAGAAACTATTTAAAAACATTGCCTTACCTCTACTCATCTAGAGGACTCCTTCGACGTCACTGGTCTCTACAAAAGGAATTTCCAGGCATCTAGAAAAATTTCTTGAGTAACGGATAGCTAAAAAAGTTCAGGACCCCACAGCAAGAAAGTAATTTTAATTTTTTTTTTGTAAAACACAATGTCGAATTAGCTCAGAAGAAGAAACTAATTTTAAAATCGACTTACCACGTTGTTGACCAAACATCGAACCAAACAAAGGATAGACCAACATTTAGGGTCCTATATTTCACGGCAATGCCCTTTAAAAAAAAATAGGAAATACTTTCAGTACTTTTAATCAAAAATCGGTCCATTATTGACATTTATAACGCCGGACACATGTTGCACCTCCAAGAAAAAGGGACGAGAGAAACACCTCTAGAAAATTCTAAGAAGTTTGACATCCCCCACCATCATTCTTCCTCACTTCAGAAGGAACTTATGTGAGCCTAAAGCCATAAAATAAAGTTATACTTACGGTGCGTGGTGATCATTGCTAGCACCACAAGTAAAAGAGGTTCATAATCCGGCAATATTCAGTGTCGCCCGTATAGTGCTGGCGATGTAACCCTGAGCAGAGCCAAAATATAACCTGAAACGAAAATCCAGATATTGTCAAAGTTGCCTAGGTACTGAAAAATAGGAGACCATTATGACAGAAGAGAAAGGTCAAATTCCAAATATAATTTGTAAACAAAACAAAATTCCTTTGCCTTAATTTAGAGAAGCTAAACATTACTTTACAAAATGTAATAAAATGAATTGTGAATAAAACATGTGAGGTATTTAAGATGCAATGTACATAAAAGTCTTGATATTTTAAAGGTTATATTTAATTGGAATGTTATAATATTCAATTTCATTTCAGATTATTAATGGGCTTACAATAATAAAAAACCATCAGCAAAATGACTGTTTAACATTCCATGTAAAGCAAACATAAAGGAAAGCAGCTTTGATAAATGGTAAACGAAGAGCTATGTAAGCTGAAACTTTCTATTAGTTTAAATCTTCTCAAAGTGTTAAATTGATATTTTACAAGAAAGAAGAGAGTAAATACGTCTCATGTGAGTGAATCAGACCCCGAGAAGAAACCAGAAAAATAAAATACTGTATTGTAAATGAAAAAACTATATAAAAAAGGCCAGTATCTTATTAACTAAACTGATTATATATTGAAAATATGTCACCTTCAAAAGTGTATTAATAGACTCTAATAACTTCTATGAAGTGCATGATACATACATATAGAAAAATTCAACTCGTAGAGTTATTCGACAGGATGGTGATACTAACAGTCTGTGAAAATCTGTACCTATATAACTAGCTCAATTTTGTAATTGCCCCAGCGTTAGTATAAATATAATAATATAATAACTTAAAATTTGCAAATGCAATAATGTAAAATTGCTGTTATAATGATATTACTAAAATAGCCTGTTAGACTACTCCAATAATGTTATAGATAACAGTTAATAGCAGCTGCTTTTTAGTAAAAAGTTATAAAATAAAAATTATAACGCTCTCCGTACTTTGTTGTCTTCGTTAGCATCTGTCACTGTCGGTCTTCTGACGATCCGTCCCTTGAAGTATCCAACGATTGAATCTCGGGTGTCACCCTTGGGATTAATGAGGTAAAGAGCTTACAAACGCACACAGTTAGTTTTATAGAATAGAGTAGGACTAACTAGGGGTCAATGCGCAAGACACAGAAAGTATCACCAAAGGGGGTCGGGAGAAAAAGAGAAATAAAACTCCAATGTAGAAAACAAAGAAGTTGTCTATGTATTGTTTGTTCATATCGCACAACAAATTTTAGGCCTAGCGCTATGAATAAACAAAATGAAAACCCTAATGAGTCAGACAGAGAAAGGTAATGTACGCATTGGAGACATATAGCTAAATATGGCTATGTAGTGACGGTGGTCGAGGTGAAGTTAAGGTCAGTTAAAACGGGAGCCAATACCAGATCCCAATCAGTGCAGGTTAACTTGTTAACCTCACTGAAATACCTTACTAGGTCATTTACCGAGAGCAATTGATATAAAAACTGTCGCGGGCATATGAATGTGTATGAGAGGGAGAATGCATGTAAGAAGTAGAGGGACACCAGAGAGGACAGTCAGTCATATACTAAGTCCACAGACAGTGCACGGACAGAAAGACCAGTCACCTATTAAATTCCCCGCTTCCTGGCCCAGGAACTAAAGAATTGTGTATGTAAAGTGTGTGTATCAGGTAGAGAAAGTGATAAGAGTATGTGTGTGTGAGCGATTTTGATATTAATATAACATCTGTTAATATCCTATTTATACCTACTAGTACCCCGTCAGCATGGCAGTGGTCCTTCAAGGTGACGTTGATTAGTTCACGTATCGGTGGTCTTACCTACGTTGGTCCCATCGGCTGGCTGGCAGATCAGTCGACTGTCACGATTTTGAGCTATCCTATCATTTTCTAGCCACGCGCCGAGAGCTTTCACATCGTCGCGCCTGATAGCTCGAGAAACTAGCTTATTGTTACCGTGGAGCATGATGTTAGTTTTTAAAAACAAAATTTAATGGTATGGTTCCGTATGTTACGCAACGTTTTACAATATGTAGTAATGACTAATAAGATTAATACGTTCCCCAAAATTTGGTAAACTCGTTACAGAATTCATCATTCCTACAGCAAAGATTTATTACAGATAACATAAGAGCCAAATTATATTAAAATTATTTTTATATTTGTTTTCTCTGAAGTCGCAATCCATACCTATATTATTCCAGTCTTACAGTTTCTTGCTCTAGCAAAAAAACCATCCTCCTCTTTGACAAATGTTTGAAAGACTATGAAAAATAGAGAAGCGTCTGGGTTCAAATTGATCATTTAAGATATAGTCTTATGAAAATATTTAAATAAAGTGTTCATATTTCGTATAAAAAATAAGATAATCTATAAGAAATAGCTCGAAATTACATGCACTTATTCATTGTTCTTGTTTTTACTTAAATTTGACACAAGCACATCTATACAGAATTACTCCGCAACTGTAAGAAATTGAATTTCTCTACATCTAGAGGGATCTGGCTTTGATAGCTTTAGACATTCAACATCAAGAAATAGCAAAAAAAATAGTTAAGTTGTGATTTAAAATTTTAGTCAGAAATTAAAAGCCAGAGGCTTTAGGTATATGCATATATATATATATATATATATATATATATATATATATATATATATATATATATATATATATATATATATATATATATATATATATATATATATATATATATATATATATATATATATATATATATATATATATATATAAATATATATATATATATATATATATATATATATATATATATATATATATATATATTATATATATGTATATATATGTTTATCGTCTTTGGCTCGGGTACTTTTTTATTTGGCGTAAAAAATTGAAGTAAGGTACTATAATGGTCTGTTATTGAGATTTAAAATACTTCAGACGAATATTTATTTTTCGGTAAAATATTTTTAATAAAGATATGGTCAATACATGACTACAAATTATTTTGACATCTAGTAACACTGTTTATGGCAGAATTATACCCAAATTCCGGGGGTCTATATATAGCAGTTAGTATTTTTGCATTTTTTTTGCAAAATTACAATGACATTAAACAACAAATAGTCACCATTAAGACTAATATTTTAACTGAAACTGAGACGTTTAAAAAGGAAAGCTTAGGGTTAAAAAAAATACCACCTCATAGTCTACCGATTGGAAGAACAAAAAGAAGATGTATTGGAAATCCAGCAATTTTTGGGCTTATTAAACAACAAGCTAGATATTGATTGTCAATTTACCGATATACGTGATATTTTTAGAATAGGAAAAAAACCGAAAACGTGAATGCGAAACCTCGGCCGATCGTTATAGAATTTGTTAACTACAAATTAAAATTAGAAATTCTATCAAAAGCCAAGGCACTAAAGGGAACAAAAATATTTATTGCTAAGGATTTAACGCCAGAAGAACAAAAAAAAACAAAAGGTTCTATATGAACATCTAAAAAAGGCCCGGGTGAACAGTCTTACATCAAAAATAATACTTTAGTCGTAAATGGAGATGAGTTCATATACGAAGAACTTATAAAGTATACTGAACCCACCAAACGAACTAAACACCTCGAATTAAATAAGCAACAAAGCCAACAAGAAGACAAGACTACTAGTCATAAAGTACCTGAAGACCAACTCACACCCACAATTACTGAGACAGAGCCTGTTTTGCAAACTGTTAGTAGACTTCAACACGGGAACTTAAATCTTTTGCAGAATCAACGAGATCAAAAAAAAACTTAAAGAAGTAAACGAGAATCCACAGTTAAGCAAGAGATCAACACGTTTAAATGCACAGCAAAAGTATTTTTCTTGAAATATTTCTTAGTTAGGCGTCTTTTTATTTAATCTTTTTCCATTTTCATTTTTATGCATTAGTGTCCGTATTAAAATTTTTAAAATGCTATTGCAATTCGACGTTGAAAATTTAATATATTTAAACTAAAAAAACCTTTATTAAAACTATAGATTCAAACCGCAAGAATCTGTATTAAAATTTGCGGTACATAGATAGTACTTAGTTAAATTAACAAAATTATCAGAAACCAACATTCATATTCGGTTTGTGAATATTGGTTACTTACATATTTTCCTAGTTTTTTTTTATTACTATTATTTTAGGTATACGAATCTAATAGGCTTTTGAATAGGGTCATTGACCTTATCATATATTTGTTTTGGTAGGTAGATTTTGTTTTTTTCGTGTATAGGTATATATTTGCCGTTCATAGGTTAAACATTATGTGTTTTCTGTAAAATAACCGTCACTACTTAGGAGATAAATAAAAAATGCATTCTTCAATTCTTACAGCCTTGCGTTTTCAATCCTTACATCTCTGATATTATTGTATCTAGTATTGTATTTTGTACAATGTTGTATTTTTTATATTTATATTTATATATTTTATAATTACTAGCATTTTCCTTTGATATTTTTGTTATTTTATTATTAGATATTAGGTATATGTTATTGCGTATTATTAATAGGTATATAAACGATTTTAGGGTGCACTCAATAGAAACACAAATATTAAATAACAACAAAGAGGTTGAAAACTTTCTAAACAAAAATAAAGAAATAAAAATCAACTTAACATTTTTTCACAACAACATAAGAAGTTTAAACAGAAATTAAAATGAGTTATTAATAATTCTCAGTGATATAAATCATCAATTTGATTTTTCAGTTCTAAGTGAAAGTTGGCAGCGAAGTGATGATATACAGGGTTAGAATCAAGTCTACAATTATGGAAATTTAAATCAAAATGACGGAGTAGTAGTTTTTATAAAAAAGATATTAGTTTTAATTAACAGATAAAGAATCTTGAAAATTTAAAAATAACTCAAATATTCACGGAATATGAAAAACAAAAACTAATACTAACTGCTATATATAGACCCCCGTCTATGTGTACCGCATTATTCCTGAGAGAATTCTATAATTATTTAAATAACATGAAAACCAACATTCATATAGTAATTGGCGATATAAATATTGATATTTTGAACGACAATAGCGGTGACTCACAAAACTCGATATTTTTAGGAATTTGGGTATAATTCTGCCATAAACAGTGTTACTAGATGTCAAAATAATTTGTAGTCATGTATTGACCATATCTTTATTAAAAATATTTTACCGAAAAATAAATATTCGTCTGAAGTATTTTAAACCTCAATAACAGACCATTATAGTACCTTACTTCAATTTTTTACGCCAAATAAAAAAGTACCCGAGCCAAAGACGATAAACATATGTGACACCAAAAAATTTATGACTTTGGTACATTGTGAAAAATGTTTTTAGAAACAATAAAAATTTACGTTGACAATTCTACCAAAGTTACAAGAGTGAGACATAGAGATGTGAAGCGGAAAGGATGGATTACGAGGGCACTAGTAAACTGTGTTAATAAAAAACAAGATCTGTACAGGAACCCTTCTGAAGAAAATAGAAAAATATACAAAGAATACAAAAATAGGCTTGGTAAACTACTGGGTGTAGCGAAAAAAGAATACTATAGTAGGCTCATTACCGAAAACAAAAAAAATTCTGCAAGTCTGTGGAATGTAGTTAATAAATTCACCTCAAACAAAAAAAAAATTAAAAAATACCTGAAGTTATATCTGAGAACGGAGAAAGAATAAATAAAAAGACGGTGCTAATGAATTTTGTAGGCATTTTAGTAAAGTGGGAGCTAAGTTAGCATGAAATATGAACTAACTAAAATAAATTAACTTCAAAATTCTTTTGTGCTACTTCCAACGGACACCCAAGAGGTTCAACAAATTATAAATGGTTTAAAAAACAACAAATCTCCTGGTATTGATTCCATACAAATTTAAAAAAGGAGACCGATTGAACTTAAATAATTATAGAGCGATTTCTTTAATTCCGACCTGTGCAAAAATATACGAAAAGCTTTTTAAAAACAAGAATCTCCAAATTCCTGAAAAAATTTAACATTCTTTCAAATCGACAGTTTGGATTTAGGAAGGGCAAATCAGCACAGGACTCTATATCTTTATTAACAACAAAAATATGTAAATTTATTGACGAAAAAAAAGCCTCGTTATGCGTTTTTGTTGTCCTTGCCTTTGATACTGTCAATCACAACTTTCTTTTGCTACTTGAAGGTATTGGGTTGGGGGGAGTGGTTTACGAACTTATAAAAAGTTACTTGGGCAATCGTAAACAATGCGTTAGAATAGATGATATAACAAGCAATTCACAAAACGTAGAGTATGGTCCAATCTTTTTTATTATTCATTTAAATGATTTATTTGACATGGAAATATCCGGTGATATAGTAAGCTTTGCAGACGACACTGCAGTATTATACAATGAAACAAACTGGGAATCCCTAAAAAGAGTTGGAGATACGGATTTTGAAAAAATTGCCACCTGGTTCAGTGCACGTTTACTAACTATTAACTTCGAAAAAGCCAATTTTGTACCATTCACTTCTTATACAAAATACTTACCATCTTACGACATAGAACTAGAATTATCACCAAATGAAAACATATGTACAAAACAGGTTCATCAAATCAAATACCTTGGATTATCGCTTGACAGCCGTTTAAAATGGAATCATCATAAGTGTGGTAAAAAAATTAAGATCATTCCTTTTTAGAGTAAAAAACCTTTCAAAGATTCTCAACGTAGAATATATGCGTATAATATACTATGCTTTAATCGAAAGTCATTTAAATTATGGTATAAATGCCTGGGGAGCAGCTGATAAATCACACTTAAGAAATTTGGAAATCATACAAAAAATTGTTCTTAAATTAATGTACTAAAACCTTTTGACCTACAGCTCTGAAGCGGGAAGCAAATGTCTTTGATTTACGGCAACTGTACATTTAAATTGCGTTAAAAATATTTACTATGTTAATGACTAATTACTTCTCTTTCTCTCTGTCTCTTTTATGAATCTCTTTCTCTTTTTCACATACCTTACTTATTGTATTTCTGATTGATAACCTTAACTCAATATTTATTTATTGTACATATACTCTATATTATTTAAGTTTAGGTTTTATTTAATTCTCTTTGCACTTTCTGTTGATTAAATAAGATAGGTAACTGTGATGTTTAAATTAAAATATATCTTTTCACTTCTATTTATAAGGTATCTGGGTCATTTGCCTTGATTTAGGGAACCAAACCACGCACAGCTTGTCTTCTGTGGATTCTTGGTTTATTTATCATTGTTTTGGCTAAGTACTTTTAATTGTAGTGGAAGTATTATGATTACTAAATATATTTGTATTTGGAGTCCATCAAGATTCTCCTTAAAAAAATTATTATTAAATATCATTAATTATGAACGGATCCATTACTATTTTTTTTTTCGCGATCGCCACCACTTTTTAATTGAAAGCTTGTGCCGTTTAGAATGTCCCAGAAAGTATACTTCTCTGGATATGCCATTTTTAAATGGTATGTTTATATTGTTTGTGTTTATATATTCCCCAACAATAAGGAAAATATCGTTTCTGGATAGACTCCGTCCTCTTTTTTTTTTATCAAAGTCAAGCAGTTAATTAATGTTTTTTCGTCTTTAAATGTCTCTTCCGAAAGTAAGACTTTTCGCAGCTTTAATATCGCTTCAGCGAGAGGTAAGAGCCGAGCCGAGGTATTTTATATTTTATAGATGCTTAATACTGGCTTATTATAGTCGGTACACTGTGGCTTAAATCTGAAAAAAAATCTATAGTAAGTGACATCCAATAAATCTACCTTAAGTATAATTAACAAAAAACATTCACCTGCTTTGCACAATGCACTTCCAATCTAGTTGGTTTTGTTTAGTTAGTTGATTTGGTCTCTAAATATTCATCAAGTGCCTCTCTTTTAACACATGCTCTGATAAGATCCAATAAAGTTGTTCTATGTTACACCCGCTCTCATGTGAAGTAATGGGGCCTATAAGAGATTTCTGGAAATTTAGCCTACATAAATTGTATTGCAATTTAAATATGGGATTTTATATACTATATTCCAATTTCAATTCATTGGTGGTTAAAGAAGTTTTAGTTCTTGTATACAGAGTGGATATAGTTTTGGTTTGATTAAATGCAAATTTGATATCTGTCTAACTATTTAATATACCTTTGATTTTATAAGTTAAATCTTTAGTAGAATGTAATGAGCAGACACGTGGTTGGGTAATTTCTGTTTGGTTTTGAATAAGAGTCAGCTATGACAAACCATCCTGAGAAGGTAATGTTTGTAATAGGCTTGGCTGACTAGGTCTTTGTAAAATGATCTCACACGGGTATATTATATTTAGTGTTATAAAAGAAATTTATTAGTCATGAATTTTTTATTAATATATATTTTAGGAGTTTAAGGCTGCTTTATCTAAAGCCTGAGTAAGCTAGTTTAACTACAATATTTCATTTATATGTTCATGTTAATTAGATAGTAAGAATACAAATTATTAAATATTTTAGAACAGATAGGCTTTTTGTATTATTGTGTTTATAAAAGATATTCGTTGGTATGATTAACTCTCATATTTAACAGCGAACTGTATGTGTGGGTTATATGTGCAGAACATTTCAAGCGTAATGTCAACCGCTTCCTTAGGGAGAGCAAGCAAAAGATCGGTAGTATGTAATCGTTCACTAAATCATCCAGTACATAATTGAGTTAGGGTAAAATTTTAGAGCCCATAGGAGTGCCCAAAATTTTTTGTTGAATTCAAAAAAATTTTACTCAAAAATAAAAGCGAGAGTTCCGGCACTTTTGATATAGGCCGGACGGTAAAGTTAATGAAACGAAAAAATAACGAAATCCAGTTTCTTATCAGATGATTTCTTTTTACGTGTCCATTTTCTAAGCTGTGCGATGCTCGTTGAGTAAACACTTGTTTGTGGCGCTTCAAAATCAACGGAAAACCTGGGTTTAATGGACATGAAATGAAACGTCAACTTTGTGAATTGTGCCTAAAATATTAGACTTTCGTTGCTGCCCATGAATTATTGTGTTTTTAGTCCTATTCCATCAACTTAATTGCAGACAGAAATGCCGCCTACCAGATCAAACAAAGAAGAATCTGAAGATCTAATAAACAGGGTATGTGCTATTTTCTCTAACCAGATCGAATCTAAGTTTATTAACCGTATCGAAGTACTTACAAAATCGATGGACGGTAAAACTGAAGAGCTAACTCAATCTATTCGGATGAATCACTACAGTGGCCATTCAAAAATAAAGACCGAGTGCGATGTTATGGCACAGAATTATAAAAATTATTTACTGAGAATTCTTGGAATTAGTCGGAAAGAAAACGAAAATATGACCGACACTGTGGTGATTTTTTTTAAGAAATATTTTGAGATTAACTGTTGCTTTAGTGATTTTGACAACATTTACCGCATAGCTCCAAAAAAGAGAGAAAAAAATTTTAGAATACCATAATAATTATTTACCAAGACCTCACTAAAATACGTTTTGATCTTATGGTATCTTCAAAAAGGGAACATGGTCCTCAAAATATTTGGTAAATATCTATATATATACATACTTCTGCTAAACCCAAAATATATCTAAAAACTAATTAATATACACTAGTATTACAAAATTCCTGTTACAATTTTCCATTTAATCTAAATTTGAATAATTGTTGACAGTGGCACAAAAGCACTTGTGTTTCTAAACAACTGCCCAATTTATAGTCGGAAGCAGGGTGTATGGCAACTGTAACATGTACAATGTACTTTCAGCAATAGCTAGAGATGAGCGATGGAACATTGTTATTTGATGCATGTCATGGGATGAGAGTACTTGTGAAAAGCTGGAAATTGCTTCGAACCGAACAAATTTAGTTAGGAAATTAACAGAAGCCTATGCTTTTTCGTAACATTTGCTTATAAATGAATATATATATATATATATATATATATATATATATATATATATATATATATATATATATATATATATATATATATATATATATATATATATATATATATACATATATATATATATATATATATATATATATATATATATATATATATATATATATATATATATATATATATATATATATATATATATATATATATATATATATAGTAAAACCTATGTTACGGCCTAGTTGTAAATTAATGTATCTTCTAATAATGACAGCAAATTTCCGAAAAAATATTTATTTTATTTGATGTGACTATTTTATTGTGAAAGGTGGAAATACCCATGATTATCTGTCGTCTGGTTTAAAAATAACTTTATTTGTTAGGGATTTTATATTCACGTTCCGTCTTTAAATATTGTCTTTACCTGACTGTAGTAGAGTTGCCAACCTCTCTTAATTATGTCCCTAAAAAGAAAAGGATTGTCACTGAAAGACAAAGTGAAGAGTAAGCATTGAGATCCTGAAAGTTAGCGGAAAAATTTGATGTCGGAAAAACGCAACAAATAAACGATATTATGAAAAATAAATTGTTCTAAAGAAAAGTTTTCAAGGAGGTGCTAATTTGGAGCAAAAACAAAGTGATAAAGTAGCTTCAAGTTGTCTACAGTTGGTTCTGCAAAGCTAGAAATCAAAATGTTCCAATATCTGGACAACTAATTAAAAAAGCAGTTGAGGAGTCCGCAAGCAGTTTAAAATTGGAACATTTTACAGCCGCAAATAGCTTGGTGTGACCATTTTACTGTGTGCAAATATGGGAAGTTAGAATAAAGGTCCATTAATTATTGGAAAATGTAAAAACCCTCTCTGTTTTAAGAGTAGTTATGTTAATAAATTACCCATAAAATGGGTGTCAAACAAAAAAGTTTAGCTGATGTTAAAAATGATGGCAAAATACTTTTAACATTTATCGACAGTGATTCTGTTTTTGAAGTTTCTGAAAAAAGTTTAAATGTCTATACATGGATAACAACCGCTTAGAAAAAAGTTTCCGCATCAGCAATATGTATAATCTGTAACAAGTTATGGAATGGCATATATTCCCACGAGTGAAAAGTTCGTATTAAGAATACTATGTAGTAAAATAATTATATAAGAAACAAATAATAAGAAATACAAAATAACATGCATACATAATTTGGGCATTAAGTATCTCGAAAACAGGTAACTTTAGTGACTTTTACAAGATACGCATTTTCTGAAGAGAAAATACAGGTAATCTCTTTTTTTTAATTCAAAATTTTATACATAGGTACAAAGAAGTTACGATTCTTAACCCATAAAAGTTACCGCACGTAAGGCCATCTAGGAGCTGCGTTAAAACTGAGAGCATATTTGAATTTCTCGTCCCAAGAAACCCCCAAACTTCAACTTTCGAAAGGTACTTTATACGGCATATTTAAAATTTAAAAATTAATTTTGACTCCCTGTATCCCTCTGAATATCAACTTTAGTACTAAGGTAAGTTAGGTTAGCTGGTCATGTTTGGGTTTCAGAAATTTGTGGAATATGTTGTTTCTAAAGTAGGGTTAGGTAAATGTTTTTCCAAGGTCGGATTGAGTTTAAAAGAGTTTGCTTTGATTGACAGTGAGAGTGCCTACAGAGATTTAATTTTCAAAAAAACTTTCTAATATGTAGTTAGATAATAGAATGTTTAGATTTAAACTTTTTAAAAGGCCTATCATACTCGTATTGGTTTACTTTTTAAAAGCTTTTATTTAACTTTAATTGTATTTTAGCTAGTACGTATGTTTGGGACAAATTCTGCAAGTAACACAGACAAAACATTTTCCGTTATCGGAATCCACTGAGCTTTGGTATACATAGAGAAACCTGATTACCGATATTAAATTACATTTTTTAAAGAATATCTAAATTTATTTCAAATGGTTTCTAAAATTTCTCTTATACTAGAACCCGCTGCGAAAAATTAAAGCATGTTTAAAGAGATTATTATCTTTAGCAGCAATTTTGATATCTTCAAGAATACAAAATACTCGAAAGTTTGAAATGAAATCTTTAAATAAGGGGATAGTGGTCGGCTACAAACAATGATTGAGTAGGAATAGCAGTATATGCTAGAGTTGGCTACTTTTTCGCAAGTACTTTTTTATATGTAGTTTCTTTTATTTTGAATTGGATCACTTTATACAGTGTGTCCGAAATTGTAAGGGGATGTATTGGGATCCTAAAAACTAGAAGAGATAAAAAATGTAAATGTATATGAAGTTGTAGGTTATACAAGACCAATGCCATTTTGATGATGATTGTATCTTTTTTCATATTTGAGATATTTGAAAATACCAAAAATTTACATTTTCGAAAAAGTGCTGTAACTTTTTTAATTTAGGATATTTCTAAATATAAAAACAATAATAAAACTAATTTTTACTAGCGATACATTTATGCATTCAGTTTATTTATGAGGTTTCGGTTTTGAGACACAATTATCACCTGTTTTTTCTAACTGCTGCCTTTCTTTTTTAGCACACTTATTAAAAATTGTTAAGTGTTCAGTAAAATTGAGGATATATTCTCAAATTTGAAAAATTCTGACATGTTAGTGACTTATATTAAACGATTAGTTTGATAAACAGAGGGTTCAATATTTCGAAGTCAACCATACATCACGAGGATATTACAATTTTGCAATTGGTCTTGAGCCAAATGTCAAAAAAAATTTAATTTAAAAAAAAATATTTTATGGACAGGCGAAACCCATTTTGTTAATTGTGGTGTATAGCTATAACAAGCATAACCACCATTACTGGGCTGTAGAAAATCCTCAATTACGAAAACAATAAAGGACGCAAATCTGATTTCGCTTTAAGATTAATTTAATAAATAATTTGAAAGCTTTGTTTAAAATAAGCTACATACTAAAGATGACCGTTTATAAGTCATAGACCCTTATTGTTATTAATCATTAAAATCCTTGTATAATGCTTCGTTTACATTTAATATAACATAAAGGAGGATTCTGAAGTCTGATCTGAAATGTTTACTAGACTCATACTCATATTTACTATTCGAGGAGTTCGACGTTCGGCTAGATATAATTACCATTGTAACTAAGACTGTTAGTTCGCCAGTTATGTTATGATTTATGTCATCATAACCTATTATTTTAAAACTAAATCTAGTCTAAATGTAAACCTTGAAGGATCAAACTAATTTTTTTGCTGTTAAAAAATTGACTTCCTTAGAAGAGAGTCAGGAAAATTCTAGCTAGAAAGGATTAGAAATTAAGACATAAGTAGGATGATGGGAAGGGATTACACTATAATACGTGATATATGCCAACAACTTTTTGATTGGAAATGTTAACCGAATACCGAAGCAAATCACGAAGTGGCAAGCTACATTAAGAAGGAGAAAAGGGCGCTTTAGAGAAACATGGAACCGGAAGTGTGTCAAGCAATGTCGGAAAGAGGGAACCGGAAGGCAACCACACTCGCTGTTAAACCGGAAATATATTGATCTTTACACAGAATTTACCACTTACTTCGTAACAAATTCTATCTCACGTAGATAACATGCTTTATATATACGTATAGTTATGCGGTAATCATTTTACACACATATTGCGAAATTCTAATAATTTCTTAATTAAAGAGAAGGTCCATTATAAGTAAAGTTCCGATAAAAAACTGGTAAATCCTTTAACAGACCTTGAAACTTTTTTTATCAAGAAAATTAGTAAGATCTAGAAACTATGTTTTATGTATATGGTGATATTTTCTTTTGGGGGAAATTCCGAGCAAAGGCCGGTTCACACATTTTAGATCTATGTGTTTTGACAAATGATTTGTAAACATTTAAGTTGTTCACTAGAAAAAAATCACGATGGGAAAGTAAAGTTACGGATATCTAGTAAAACAATGTTTCTTATTATTAAAACTAAAACAAAAACTTTATATTATTATTTTGCAAAAAACGTTCCTTAGCCATATTGAACTTCAAACTCAATTAATTCTTCAAATTGTTTTATAGATAACATTATCTAAGTAAAATAAAAAACAGCAACGAAAAAGCTTTTGTTTTTAATACATTGTTTACCACAAAACATATAAAAGCTGGTATGAAATATGTAACAAGCATTTTAATTATTAACTAGTTTTGTCTGTATTACAAACTTAATTGCCGAACTTGCCACACGAGCTTAAGTGAAGAACTGCATACGTGATGCAATTATTAACTCTTTTAAACTTCGTGAGACTTTCGAGGAAATTCAGAACGAAACTGTCCCGGAGGACTGGAACCTTGAGGAAACAAAGACACTTATGCTTTCCGGGCATTTGTATAAAATAAATTCTTACTTTTTTGCTAATTTTTATTAAAATTAATACGGGTGTAATGATATTTCGAATTTATTACAATATATTATATTTTAAAGTGGAACGAAATAAAAAACGAATTTTAGATACATTTATTAAAATATGTACATATATACTAGTCAATTCGAAATTGATAAATATTCAGGCGATTTCCAAATACGTTTCTTTCGTTAATAGGAGTATTGTAATCATTAAAATATTTTTGATATAAAACATATTTACCTAAAAAATAACTGAGCCTAGCTAAATTTCGACGAATTGACCTTAAAGAAACCAAGGACAATTTTATTTTCAAAATATGATTGTCATATCCCACTGCTAATATGCTCAATTACAACCATTTTTCAGTTCCTTGTGGTGTTCAGCACCTGAAGATTAAGTACTGCAAATATTTAAAAGGGCATTTTAAATACAACGTAACAAATAATAAAACGGGCTAACACAATAATACCGGAGGGCCGGATTAACGAATTGTGGCGCCTGGGGCATTAAGTATTTAGGGACCCTTGAACGTACGAGTTTTTGCAAAAATAACTAATGACATACAAAAGTCCTCTGAATTGTACATGTACTTCACTGATGAGGCCCTAGAGATTTAAGTCTTTCAGCAAATGGGGGTCTCTAAGCGGTGCGAGGAGTAGTTTGTAAATAACTGATGACTAAAAAAAAAGGAGAGGTAATACAGGCATTCAACATCACCTCCCCTCCAAGACGTACTGCTCATGCGCGAGTATAGCAGGGGTGGTCCTGGGACCTCACCTGCCTGCAAGAAGTGTTTACCTGTCACTTTTGTGCACCTGTCTTAAGCGTGACACCTGGTTTGCACAGGTAGGTGTTATTTTTGAAAAAAACTTCCAAGAAGCGAGCTTCGCCTCGCGTCATCACAAGAGCCGAGCCTCGCCTCGCCGAATTCCGAGAATTGTTTTTCTGTTAATATTCGACGTAAGACTAGAGGTCAGGTTCGCAGATAAGAAAAGGTCGAGGATGTAGATAAGGAGATCTTTGTGTAGTATTGAGATGATCAATAATAATGTTGTTATAATAAATAATATTTGTGTTGAATAATAGCTTATACCAGGTGATAAAAAACGTATAGCACTTAAAGTAATTAATATATATGTAAAATACAGAGGATTTAATAGCAGTCGATCACGAACCAGACTGGTGGTAATATATGCCTGTTCCAGTCAACAGAACGTGTCAAGAGTGTAAAGGGAACTCAATATCTCCAAATATCTGTGCATTTTGCCGCTGTGAAAAAATTCACAAAGAGGTTAACGGACAAAAGAGTATTAATAGATATACCGTTTTGTATTATTTAAAAGAAGAGTACGAAAGAAGGAGAAGGCTGCAAAATAATGAGTAAATTTGTTTTACTTTTCTATGGTATTCTTTTCAATTATTGTGTCCTAACTAATAGTCAACCAACGACGGCGACGACGACGACAAAGAAATATTATCCAGAAGAGCGCAGTTATAATTTTGTTTTAATTAATAATAGACGATATTATATTTTGAGAAATGTTGGTTTAAGAACATTTCAAGACACTGGTTATAATGTATGGTTTCACATACATTATGATTTAATAAAACCTGATGAAAATGTAAAGCCAAACGATAAAATATTTAATTTGGCTAATCAGCAAATAGGTCTAGTGCCTCACTTAAAAGACAGTGTATCAAACTTAACATATGTTCCTGTGAATATTAATGAACCTGCAGATATATATTGTAACTGGTATACTGCCAGATATTTTCGAAATAAAAATATTTATCTTGATTGTAAGCCTGTAGAACTAAAAGACATTTTTAGTGCAAATTCCACTGTTTACAGCACTGGTCAGACAGAATTAGGAGACATTTTTAGTGTAAATTCTACTGTTTACAGTACATGTCAAATTATATATTTATTATAATAAGACCCTGTACGTTACACAAAATGGATTTTGAAAGAATACAATTTTTATGTCAAATATGTAATTGTTTAGTTGAAAAAAATATTAATAAACACTTAAAACATAGAGTAAAGTTATTAAAATTTTGTGATACTTGTTTAGTGAATTATGTATTTGGTGTAAATAGTATTAGGTCTATGATTTTAATGTCAAAATAGAACAGTACAAAAAATATTGAAATTAAAATGTAAAAAAACTACTATGGTTTATTTTATTTGTTTTTAGTTTTACTTAGTGGGTGTGATGTAAATTCACGTGATTTTTACTCACCAATAGAACAATAATTAAAAAAAAGTGGTAGAGTTTTATTTATAAAAGAAAGTAGATTGAACTAGGCGTCAATAGTGTCTCGTAACTCGAACTATGGCAGGAGAAAATTCAATTTTGTGTCTTGATATCCAGGGATTTAATTGTACCTCTGGATTTATTCCAAAAGAACTAGCTGTGTATGATGGAACACGTTGTTCAAATTTTCTTTTCAAACCACCATATAGCAAAAGCATGTTAAAAGGTCATGATTTAAAAACGATATCTTATCTCGAAAACTCATATCATGGTCTAATATGGGAGTCTGGTTTAGTAGACTTGAACGAAATAGCAAATGTCTTAGAACATGTGATGAAAAGATATCATGCCCCAAAAATATACGTCAAAGGAGATGAAAAGGTGAATTTTCTAAGAAAATTTATAAGTGCAGAAAAAATTTTTAAAATACCTCTGGAGAGTGAACCGAAGCTAAGCAAGTTTAAGAAAGTTCCCGAATGTCACTTTCACAAGGATCCATATGGCACTACTTGGCACTGTGCATTATCAAACGCCAAGTTGTTATATAATTATAAATATTGTTTTTCTGTTTGAAGATAAATAAATTATTTGTAGAAAACATGTAAATAATATATAATAAATAAAACGTACATGAAACAAAATTATTTTATTAAGTCACTCTACATTATTTTTATCTATCCAACTATTATGCTTATCACTGAAACCTAACCATTTTACAAATACTTTATTATTTTTACGTTTTAACACTTTTTCCACTAAATAAATGTCTGGATATTTAACTTTTTGCAATTGAAGTTCATAGAATCCTCCCTTGATGTCTTGTTTCTCTGCATCTTGAAGTAGGTATGTCACTGGATTTGTAAGTTGAACTTTTTTTTTACGCTAAAAATTTCTGTTGAACAATTTGGTTGGTATTGTTTATCAAACACTCCTCTAAATTTGGAAATTCTTACATGGTCACCTATCTCGAATTTTGGTTTGGGAGCAATTTTTATTTTGCTATAGGCAGTCTCCAACAAAAGTTTTTCATGCTTTTTTGTTATTTCTGAAGGTTTGAAACCTGTGGTCCTATGTTTTCTGTTGTTATAAACATTTGTAATATTTTTAATCAAGTCAAACCATTTGTAGGACCCTTGAATGCTAAATTCTTTCCACATCATTCCTTTTAGTGTTTAGTTGAAGCCTTTTTTTCACTATACACCACGTAATGTTTGACGTTATACTTTTTCATTAAAATCATCATTTCTTTTCCAGTAAATTCACCACCGGCGTCTGTACAGAGATGTATAGGTGTCTGTTCTTTGAATACATTTTCCATCGCTTTAGATACCTCTTTGGCAGTTTTTGTTTTTAACGGATAAGCCCAAACGTATTTAGAAAAACAGTTAATTACGACGAGTATATATTTGTATCCTTTGTTTTCTTGTACGTATTCTTTCATATCAACCAAATCAGCTTGCATTAAGTCCAATAGAGATTTGATAATAACCTTCCTCCTTTTAAAATTTACTCTTGATGGTTTATGGAGTTCTTCAACAATATCTTTTTTTACTTTGGTTACAAATTTAGACATATTTTTATTCTATTATATTGGCTTCTCGTAATTCTTCAATAATGGCATTAATCTCGTTAACGTGATTTGTATTACCAGCAGCCTGAGACGCAACTAGTAGCTCCAATCTCTCAACCAATTCATTAGGATCATCCCAAAAAACGTAATCAATAGGATTGTTTGAAAGTTTCATAGACATTCCCTCCCCCTTATTCAAAACATCATCATCATCATCATCGTCATCATCAGTTGGACTGGTATAATTACTCTCAGTTTTATTTATTATTGGTTCAATAAATTTTCTAAATTTCTTATTTTTACTTGATTTTACATTTTTGATAGCATTTGTTTTAAATAATATGTGAGTATAGTTTTTTGCGTCATCATTTGTATAGATGGTGGGAACATTCTGATTAAATAACAAGCCATATAATCCATTAGTGCCTTTATATTTTTTTCCTGCAATTATCAAATCAGCTCCATCGAAATCTATCGTTTTGTTACCGATAGAAAACCGTTCGATATCCTTATCAAACTTTACTTGGAATTTTCCATCAGAATTACTACTATTTGGATCCTTTACAAACTTTTTGATGTACTTTAAAGGTAAACTATGATATTGATCAGAATAATCGGAAAATGATTTTTCTCTTATAGTTTGATTTAGTGCTTTTTCATATTCCCTTTGTTTCCTAATTTCCTCTTCTTCGATTTCATCCTGCACGTTTTTTATTATTAATTTTCTAAGATTATATGGTTTCCGTGACGACGACGACGATGATTTTGTTGTGGAAGAAAATAATTTTCTTTTCATTTTTGGTGCAGTTTGATATGCATGTGTGATTTTGTTTCCTGTAGGAGTATCCTTAAACTCTAATGGGATAGAAGTGGAGGGTATAGGTTCCGATTTCACTGACTCGTTTTCCTCTTCACTATTATGGTCCCCAAAAAGTTTCTCCTCGTCATCTTTATCATCATCATCATCATAGTTATCGTCATCAGAAAATTGTTCCCTTCTTTTAAGTTCCGATATCAAACTTTCAGGAGTGTGCTTCTTTCGATCCAATTTGTTCTCAATCACCTCCAAATGTTTTGTTATAGGCTGAAATACATTCTCGTGGGCTATTTGTCCATGTTTTAAGATATCTAGTTTATTCTTTATATCTTTTCTCTTTGAAATTATTTTTTTCTTAACTGATTGATCTTTAGTTTTTTCCTTTTTATTTTTCGTGGTACGAGCAGGAGCCATGATGATAATGATGATGAACTTTCAACGTTCAACTATGTAATAATTTATAAAAGTGATACTACAGATATATATATTTATCAAAACATAACCGATATCGACCTTCATCAATTTTATTATCCTTAAATATAGATAGAAAACCAAATGGTTCTTTCCAACAGAATGAACATATGGTTTTAAAGTTGTCAAATGACATATCAGTACCAATATGATCAGAGTATACATGATGTAAATTTAAGTCATCCTGTTTAAATAATATTAAGACGTTAGCATTGTCTCTTATCAAATGTTTGGGTATTTTTGCATATGTTTGACACAAGTAAAAACAGTCTATATTATTGTGACGTCCCATACTAAAATATTCTCTGATAACATCCTGTTTATCACACGCGACGTCATCAAATATGAAAATTGAATTTGCTTTAGCGTCAGATGGAGATAATATTTGTTCACTATTATCGAATGCATAGTAACCGATTCCTTTTATTGGTTTTAATAATTTCTCTAAATACATATATTTAGGTTGATACAGAGACTTTGAATAGACGTAGACATTTTCAAATTTCAATCCATTGGGATGTTCAAGAAGGCTTAACATGATATTGGTTTTTCCACAGTTTGAAGGTCCCGATATGATGCATCGTACAGTAGATGGTAATAATATACTGTGTTTAATATTTTTGTTTTTTTTCACATCATGATTATTTACTGTTAAAGATGTTCTTTGTTTCACAATTTTGATATGTTTCTTCTTTTTCTCCTCCATGTTAAATATCCGATGTAAAACTAATTATAAAGCCATAATACGCTGTTATTTATATTCAGTCTTTATTTACTTCTTTTAAAATGAGGTATTATTCGATTGATCGACAACAACAACAACGAACGATTAATGGGGAAGGTTTGTTAAACTCAATGATAAACAAACTTCCATTTGAATTACATCTTCCAGGGTATAACTATTGTGGTCCAGGAACTAAATTAGAGAAACGTTTACGACGTGGTGATAAAGGAATTAACCCGTTAGATGAAGCATGTAAAAATCATGATATTGCTTATTCACAATATAAAAACATATCAGATCGTAATGCGGCAGATAAAATTTTACTTAAACACGCTTTAAGCAGAATAAATTCATCGAATGCATCCTGGAAAGAAAAATTAGCCGCTGCAGGTATTTCAGCTGCAATGCAAACTAAAATAAAGCTAGGTATGGGTACTAGCAGTGGGGATATAAGTTTGAGTAATAACCCCAATTTAAATCAGTCATACAATAGAATCCATGGTAACAAGTATCTTAAAACAATAATGGAACACAGTGTGAAGGCTATGCGTGATTATGTGAAAAAGATGGAGATTTTGCTAAACAAACTCGAAAAAGTAAAAGGTCAAACTGGAAAGGTGTATCGAAAACAAGTCAAAAAGGGAACAAAAATTAAACAACAAAAATATGATAATTATCATGAGAAGAAAATAAAGGAAAAAATGAAATACCCTTCTAATTTTATTGAGAATGATGATGATGATAGGAAACGAAAGAACTTAGAGAACGAGATTGAACAAGATTTGCAACAACAACAACAACAACATCAAAATAGGGCACTCAAACGAAAGATAGATCTCTCTGATGATAATATAATGGATAGGAAAAAATTAAAATTTGAAATAAATTCGGCAAACTTATCCAATAAGCGGAAATTAAACGATGATGACGACGACGATAATTTTCATGAGGAATTTGCTAGTGACCCATTGAAAAAAAAACTTAAAAAATAGTATATATTTTTCATTTATCTGACTTCAACGTTTAGTGTATTAAAAACTTTTCCAACAGAAAGTGGTAAACATGGCAGCAATTAAAAAAAGTAAACCTCGGAAGCAGAAAAGCAAAAAAGCAAAAAGACCAAAAGTTAGCGGGAAAAAACGAACCAGTACAAAATTAAAAAGTTTTCAATCAGTTATGAAAAAGATTAAAGGTACTATTTTAAATCAAAAACCATCCAATATTTACGATGCTGTTAAGATAGCTATGAAAGCAGTTAATAATACCAAAATCAGACGGCCAAGAATAATTAAAATTCCAAAAACTGGAGGTTTTCTTCCTTTGATCCCTATCTTTGCGGGACTGAGTGCATTAGGTGCGTTAAGTGGAGGAGCTGCCGGCATCGCAAAGGCCGTATCTGATGCTCGTGCTGCCAAACAACAATTGCAAGAAAGCGAACGCCACAACAAGACGATGGAATCCATTGCATTGGGAAAAGGTCTCTTTTTAAAACCATACAAAACAGGTTTAGGCCTTTTTTTAGGAAATCATCTCAGGAAAAAAAATACCGATAATCTTACCTAACCGTGTCTTAAGTAACTTTGATATTGAAAAGTATACTAAACTACTCAAAATACCCTATTTTCGAGGAGTGTTTATGAAGGATCGATTACCGAAGAAAATTTACCAAAACGAATCTGGTATTATCAATTTAGACAATTTTTCTGGACCGGGAACTCATTGGACTGCTTATTGGAAACATAGAAATAATGTTTATTATTTTGATAGTTTTGGAAATTTAAAACCTCCTCTGGAAGTGTGTAAATATTTTAACTCTAATGGTATTTGTAACATATTTTATAATCATCGTTGTTACCAACCTTATGACTCGTTTATATGTGGTCACTTATGTCTGAAATTTTTGTATCATTCTGTAGATTTAGAATAAATACCAATATAACTATAGTTTTTGTTTTATTTAATGTAAATACTTTGATCCGAAAAGGAGTTAAACATGTCTTATACGTTTACCTTATCGGGAACGGAGTCTGTACTTTCAACCAAAATTTATCCACCCATTGTTTTGAATGAAAACGAAAATTATGTTTTGGGTTTAATAAATTTTGAAAGTTACAACTCAATTCTTAACATTGATAGTAGCAATAACAATTTTCATTGTGGAGATGAGCACGTTGTTATACCTGAAGGATCCTACGAAATTAGCGATATTCAAAAATATTTGACGACGTATCTGAGATTTCATTCAAAAGAAAAGGATCCAATCACACTCCGTTTGGAAGCGAACCATAACACTTTACAGTGTGAAATCAAATGTAACCGTAAAATTGATTTCAGCAAAGAAAATTCAATTGGCAGTTTACTGGGATTCGGTAGCAAGCAACTCGAGCCCAATAAAAGACACATTTCCGATAATCCTGTAAATATATTTAAAGTGAATTCAATATGTATAGAATGTAATCTAGTGACAAATTCCTATAATAACGGAGATTTAGTTCATATTATCCATTTGTTTTATCCAACAGTGCCACCAGGTTTCAAAATAGTCGAGAAGCCATCGAATGTTATTTATCTACCAATCAGCACACGATATATCGATGAGATAATCCTTAAAATAACTGATCAGGATAAGAAATTAGTCAATTTCAGAAACGAGCTAGTAACGAGGTTACATTTGAAGCGAATTCTTTAAAATGGTTTTTCTGTATAATCATAATTCTTTAAATATACCAAAGGACTCGTTTGAAAATTGTCATAAAACCCGATTAGATGAACAGACAACTATTAGTTCCACCAGAACGTTTAAGGAGTTAACATCTAAAAACAAACGTGTACTACTCTCACTGGGATTCAGTTTACAGGAGGACGAGAAGAAGAAAAATCAAAATTAAAAATTGGAAAATTACAAAGATTTTGGTGTAGTTTTAAGAAAACCTCCAGTTTTTGGAATTTTAATTATTCTTGGCCGTCTGATTTTGGTATTATTAACTGCTTTCATAGCTATCTTAACAGCATCGTAAATATTGGATGGTTTTTGATTTAAAATAGTACCTTTAATCTTTTACATAACTGATTGAAAACTTTTTAATTTTGTACTGGTTCGTTTTTTCCCGCTAACTTTTGGTCTTTTTGCTTTTTTGCTTTTCTGCTTCCGAGGTTTACTTTTTTTAATTGCTGCCATGTTTACCACTTTCTGTTGGAAAAGTTTTTAATACACTAAACGTTGAAGTCAGATAAATGAAAAAATATATACTATTTTTTAAGTTTTTTTTTTCAATGGGTCACTAGCAAATTCCTCATGAAAATTATCGTCGTCGTCATCATCGTTTAATTTCCGCTTATTGGATAAGTTTGCCGAATTTATTTCAAATTTTAATTTTTTCCTATCCATTATATTATCATCAGAGAGATCTATCTTTCGTTTGAGTGCCCTATTTTGATGTTGTTGTTGTTGTTGTTGCAAATCTTGTTCAATCTCGTTCTCTAAGTTCTTTCGTTTCCTATCATCATCATCATTCTCAATAAAATTAGAAGGGTATTTCATTTTTTCCTTTATTTTCTTCTCATGATAATTATCATATTTTTGTTGTTTAATTTTTGTTCCCTTTTTGACTTGTTTTCGATACACCTTTCCAGTTTGACCTTTTACTTTTTCGAGTTTGTTTAGCAAAATCTCCATCTTTTTCACATAATCACGCATAGCCTTCACACTGTGTTCCATTATTGTTTTAAGATACTTGTTACCATGGATTCTATTGTATGACTGATTTAAATTGGGGTTATTACTCAAACTTATATCCCCACTGCTAGTACCCATACCTAGCTTTATTTTAGTTTGCATTGCAGCTGAAATACCTGCAGCGGCTAATTTTTCTTTCCAGGATGCATTCGATGAATTTATTCTGCTTAAAGCGTGTTTAAGTAAAATTTTATCTGCCGCATTACGATCTGATATGTTTTTATATTGTGAATAAGCAATATCATGATTTTTACATGCTTCATCTAACGGGTTAATTCCTTTATCACCACGTCGTAAACGTTTCTCTAATTTAGTTCCTGGACCACAATAGTTATACCCTGGAAGATGTAATTCAAATGGAAGTTTGTTTATCATTGAGTTTAACAAACCTTCCCCATTAATCGTTCGTTGTTGTTGTTGTCGATCAATCGAATAATACCTCATTTTAAAAGAAGTAAATAAAGACTGAATATAAATAACAGCGTATTATGGCTTTATAATTAGTTTTACATCGGATATTTAACATGGAGGAGAAAAAGAAGAAACATATCAAAATTGTGAAACAAAGAACATCTTTAACAGTAAATAATCATGATGTGAAAAAAAACAAAAATATTAAACACAGTATATTATTACCATCTACTGTACGATGCATCATATCGGGACCTTCAAACTGTGGAAAAACCAATATCATGTTAAGCCTTCTTGAACATCCCAATGGATTGAAATTTGAAAATGTCTACGTCTATTCAAAGTCTCTGTATCAACCTAAATATATGTATTTAGAGAAATTATTAAAACCAATAAAAGGAATCGGTTACTATGCATTCGATAATAGTGAACAAATATTATCTCCATCTGACGCTAAAGCAAATTCAATTTTCATATTTGATGACGTCGCGTGTGATAAACAGGATGTTATCAGAGAATATTTTAGTATGGGACGTCACAATAATATAGACTGTTTTTACTTGTGTCAAACATATGCAAAAATACCCAAACATTTGATAAGAGACAATGCTAACGTCTTAATATTATTTAAACAGGATGACTTAAATTTACATCATGTATACTCTGATCATATTGGTACTGATATGTCATTTGACAACTTTAAAACCATATGTTCATTCTGTTGGAAAGAACCATTTGGTTTTCTATCTATATTTAAGGATAATAAAATTGATGAAGGTCGATATCGGTTATGTTTTGATAAATATATATATCTGTAGTATCACTTTTATAAATTATTACATAGTTGAACGTTGAAAGTTCATCATCATTATCATCATGGCTCCTGCTCGTACCACGAAAAATAAAAAGGAAAAAACTAAAGATCAATCAGTTAAGAAAAAAATAATTTCAAAGAGAAAAGATATAAAGAATAAACTAGATATCTTAAAACATGGACAAATAGCCCACGAGAATGTATTTCAGCCTATAACAAAACATTTGGAGGTGATTGAGAACAAATTGGATCGAAAGAAGCACACTCCTGAAAGTTTGATATCGGAACTTAAAAGAAGGGAACAATTTTCTGATGACGATAACTATGATGATGATGATGATAAAGATGACGAGGAGAAACTTTTTGGGGACCATAATAGTGAAGAGGAAAACGAGTCAGTGAAATCGGAACCTATACCCTCCACTTCTATCCCATTAGAGTTTAAGGATACTCCTACAGGAAACAAAATCACACATGCATATCAAACTGCACCAAAAATGAAAAGAAAATTATTTTCTTCCACAACAAAATCATCGTCGTCGTCGTCACGGAAACCATATAATCTTAGAAAATTAATAATAAAAAACGTGCAGGATGAAATCAAGAAGAGGAAATTAGGAAACAAAGGGAATATGAAAAAGCACTAAATCAAACTATAAGAGAAAAATCATTTTCCGATTATTCTGATCAATATCATAGTTTACCTTTAAAGTACATCAAAAAGTTTGTAAAGGATCCAAATAGTAGTAATTCTGATGGAAAATTCCAAGTAAAGTTTGATAAGGATATCGAACGGTTTTCTATCGGTAACAAAACGATAGATTTCGATGGAGCTGATTTGATAATTGCAGGAAAAAAATATAAAGGCACTAATGGATTATATGGCTTGTTATTTAATCAGAATGTTCCCACCATCTATACAAATGATGACGCAAAAAACTATACTCACATATTATTTAAAACAAATGCTATCAAAAATGTAAAATCAAGTAAAAATAAGAAATTTAGAAAATTTATTGAACCAATAATAAATAAAACTGAGAGTAATTATACCAGTCCAACTGATGATGACGATGATGATGATGATGATGTTTTGAATAAGGGGGAGGGAATGTCTATGAAACTTTCAAACAATCCTATTGATTACGTTTTTTGGGATGATCCTAATGAATTGGTTGAGAGATTGGAGCTACTAGTTGCGTCTCAGGCTGCTGGTAATACAAATCACGTTAACGAGATTAATGCCATTATTGAAGAATTACGAGAAGCCAATATAATAGAATAAAAATATGTCTAAATTTGTAACCAAAGTAAAAAAAGATATTGTTGAAGAACTCCATAAACCATCAAGAGTAAATTTTAAAAGGAGGAAGGTTATTATCAAATCTCTATTGGACTTAATGCAAGCTGATTTGGTTGATATGAAAGAATACGTACAAGAAAACAAAGGATACAAATATATACTCGTCGTAATTAACTGTTTTTCTAAATACGTTTGGGCTTATCCGTTAAAAACAAAAACTGCCAAAGAGGTATCTAAAGCGATGGAAAATGTATTCAAAGAACAGACACCTATACATCTCTGTACAGACGCCGGTGGTGAATTTACTGGAAAAGAAATGATGATTTTAATGAAAAAGTATAACGTCAAACATTACGTGGTGTATAGTGAAAAAAAGGCTTCAACTAAACACTAAAAGGAATGATGTGGAAAGAATTTAGCATTCAAGGGTCCTACAAATGGTTTGACTTGATTAAAAATATTACAAATGTTTATAACAACAGAAAACATAGGACCACAGGTTTCAAACCTTCAGAAATAACAAAAAAGCATGAAAAACTTTTGTTGGAGACTGTCTATAGCAAAATAAAAATTGCTCCCAAACCAAAATTCGAGATAGGTGACCATGTAAGAATTTCCAAATTTAGAGGAGTGTTTGATAAACAATACCAACCAAATTGTTCAACAGAAATTTTTAGCGTAAAAAAAAAAGTTCAACTTACAAATCCAGTGACATACCTACTTCAAGATGCAGAGAAACAAGACATCAAGGGAGGATTCTATGAACTTCAATTGCAAAAAGTTAAATATCCAGACATTTATTTAGTGGAAAAAGTGTTAAAACGTAAAAATAATAAAGTATTTGTAAAATGGTTAGGTTTCAGTGATAAGCATAATAGTTGGATAGATAAAAATAATGTAGAGTGACTTAATAAAATAATTTTGTTTCATGTACGTTTTATTTATTATATATTATTTACATGTTTTCTACAAATAATTTATTTATCTTCAAACAGAAAAACAATATTTATAATTATATAACAACTTGGCGTTCGATAATGCACAGTGCCAAGTAGTGCCATATGGATCCTTGTGAAAGTGACATTCGGGAACTTTCTTAAACTTGCTTAGCTTCGGTTCACTCTCCAGAGGTATTTTAAAAATTTTTTCTGCACTTATAAATTTTCTTAGAAAATTCACCTTTTCATCTCCTTTGACGTATATTTTTGGGGCATGATATCTTTTCATCACATGTTCTAAGACATTTGCTATTTCGTTCAAGTCTACTAAACCAGACTCCCATATTAGACCATGATATGAGTTTTCGAGATAAGATATCGTTTTTAAATCATGACCTTTTAACATGCTTTTGCTATATGGTGGTTTGAAAAGAAAATTTGAACAACGTGTTCCATCATACACAGCTAGTTCTTTTGGAATAAATCCAGAGGTACAATTAAATCCCTGGATATCAAGACACAAAATTGAATTTTCTCCTGCCATAGTTCGAGTTACGAGACACTATTGACGCCTAGTTCAATCTACTTTCTTTTATAAATAAAACTCTACCACTTTTTTTTAATTATTGTTCTATTGGTGAGTAAAAATCACGTGAATTTACATCACACCCACTAAGTAAAACTAAAAACAAATAAAATAAACCATAGTAGTTTTTTTACATTTTAATTTCAATATTTTTGTACTGTTCTATTTTGACATTAAAATCATAGACCTAATACTATTTACACCAAATATATAATTCACTAAACAAGTATCACAAAATTTTAATAACTTTACTCTATGTTTTAAGTGTTTATTAATATTTTTTTCAACTAAACAATTACATATTTGACATAAAAATTGTATTCTTTCAAAATCCATTTTGTGTAACGTACAGGGTCTTATTATAATAAATATATAATTTGACATGTACTGTAAACAGTAGAATTTACACTAAAAATGTCTCCTAATTCTGTCTGACCAGTGCTGTAAACAGTGGAATTTGCACTAAAAATGTCTTTTAGTTCTACAGGCTTACAATCAAGATAAATATTTTTATTTCGAAAATATCTGGCAGTATACCAGTTACAATATATATCTGCAGGTTCATTAATATTCACAGGAACATATGTTAAGTTTGATACACTGTCTTTTAAGTGAGGCACTAGACCTATTTGCTGATTAGCCAAATTAAATATTTTATCGTTTGGCTTTACATTTTCATCAGGTTTTATTAAATCATAATGTATGTGAAACCATACATTATAACCAGTGTCTTGAAATGTTCTTAAACCAACATTTCTCAAAATATAATATCGTCTATTATTAATTAAAACAAAATTATAACTGCGCTCTTCTGGATAATATTTCTTTGTCGTCGTCGTCGCCGTCGTTGGTTGACTATTAGTTAGGACACAATAATTGAAAAGAATACCATAGAAAAGTAAAACAAATTTACTCATTATTTTGCAGCCTTCTCCTTCTTTCGTACTCTTCTTTTAAATAATACAAAACGGTATATCTATTAATACTCTTTTGTCCGTTAACCTCTTTGTGAATTTTTTCACAGCGGCAAAATGCACAGATGTTTGGAGATATTGAGTTCCCTTTACACTCTTGACACGTTCTGTTGACTGGAACAGGCATATATTACCACCAGTCTGGTTCGTGATCGACTGCTATTAAATCCTCTGTATTTTACATATATATTAATTACTTTAAGTGCTATACGTTTTTTATCACCTGGTATAAGCTATTATTCAACACAAATATTATTTATTATAACAACATTATTATTGATCATCTCAATACTACACAAAGATCTCCTTATCTACATCCTCGACCTTTTCTTATCTGCGAACCTGACCTCTAGTCTTACGTCGAATATTAACAGAAAAACAATTCTCGGAATTCGGCGAGGCGAGGCTCGGCTCTTGTGATGACGCGAGGCGAAGCTCGCTTCTTGGAAGTTTTTTTCAAAAATAACACCTACCTGTGCAAACCAGGTGTCACGCTTAAGACAGGTGCACAAAAGTGACAGGTAAACACTTCTTGCAGGCAGGTGAGGTCCCAGGACCACCCCTGCTATACTCGCGCATGAGCAGTACGTCTTGGAGGGGAGGTGATGTTGAATGCCTGTATTACCTCTACTGGACTAGGGATTTAAGTCTTTCAGTCATGCCCTGCGAGCTTTTGCAAGGCATATTTTGCAAATCAAATAACTGATGAGACTACAAAATACCATATACAATGACTTCAAAAACTGATAAGCTACTGTTCCCCCTTGTGCCGATAACTCGCGGGGCCCCCGCCACATGTGTGCCCTACAGCAATTCAAGGTTACATCAACAAAGTTTCATTTGTTGTCACATGTGGCAACATGAACTGGAGGAGTTAATTAAATCTCTTATCTGATAACAACAATAAAGGTTTTATATGCAAAATAAAATGAAAAGTACAGATTAGTTACTTAAAAAAAAATAAGAGCAACGAAGGTAAAAATTACAAATTTTTGTATTTTGTAAAACTACCTCTAGAGCACTGTGAGTCGGTCATATGACAAAAATCCAAAAAGGAGTTTTTGACATTTTTTACCAAATGTAATTTTATTTTCTTCTACATATTCGGAGCTATCTAACAAACGTCATAGATTACCAAAAATAATTATCTAGAAGGCTATCCAGAATAACAAAAACAAATGATTTGTTTATTTTTAAATCAAAACTTTGTGAAACGTAGTGATGTGTTGACAAGTTTGTGTATCTTTTAAAGAAGCTTTTCTTAATTTGTCAGATTTTGAATATGGAAATACAAGTAAGCTTCATATTTTTTTATATTTTGATCAAGGTCGGGGGTAATATAGTAGGTAGGTAAGGTCTTGAAATTTTAAATAGGAAGTCCTTGTAGGTCTTTACTACTATTTATAGAAAAATAAAGGGTAATGTTTCTACTTTTAATCGTCATAAGAGTTATGTCCTCTTGGTCCAACTTTTAAAGAATTAAAGTTTTAAAAAGTTCTTGCAAAAGGATAATTTCAAAATCAAGCGTTTTAAAAAGTGTATTGACTTGCATACGTAGCTTATTAATAATTTAACTGTACTTAATAATTGATTTCGTGATCTTCCGGCTTTAGGGAATTATTTTTTGATCATTTAGATCGTTTATGGCAGATCAATGTAAAAACATTTTTTTTTTCTTTTTCTAGGTAATCCATATTACTTAGTTTTTAAAAAAATATTTGTATTTGAAAAATGGTTTCTTCCCTATGAGTCAAATAGAATTCCAGAAGTTGTGGAAGCTATAAAAAGGTGAATAAATAATGAAGAAAGGAAATTATTTTAAATTTGAAAAGTTAGATCAGAAAGTAAAATACATTTGTAAATAAATTTCTATATTTTGGCGAAAAAATCATTATGTTAGACATAAGTTCTTAGAAAATAATAATGTTTGGCTAAGAACTGAAGAATAAATCGTTATAGACAAGAATAAAGATGAGAATGTGTGCGAGGTAAAGCCGAGGAAAGCCTAGGAAAATTTTTAATGAAAGTAGTAAGCAGACTCAAAAACGAAGTATGGCTGCGATTGCAAAGAAAGACCAGGCTTTTGTTACGGCATTTAGACATCAAATAATTAAGGAAAATAATATAACTGGTAGAAACACCAATACTTTTTAATAAAAAAATTTGTAAATACTAAATTTAGTGCAAACATTTTTCCTAGTTATCATAACCTATTAAAAAAAAAATGCTGTTATCCAGCGATAAATCAAATTAAAGTCACCGAATCGTGTGCTGAAGTTGAACTACAAGCATTTCTCGATTATACAGAGTGATGAAACTTCAACAAGACGTGATCCAACTCATCCCGGAAGTGAGTACAAATAAACTTTCTCGGATGGATCAACTTCGGATGGCACTTTGTTACGTCTTATGTTCCCCTACAACTTGTAGCAACATCTGATTTAGGATTGTCTTCAGTAATTTGGAAAAATCCTCGTCTTTCCAGTATCAGGTATTTCTTGTTATATTTTAATTTTTATTATGTCTTAGTCTGACTATGATTCCTTTTGTTTATTTTTGCATTTCTATATTTATAATTTTTAGATATTGCCGTCCTATCAGATTTCATTTTAAAAAGAAACTTTGGACGTATCCAAAGTAGAAGAAATATATTTTAAAGAACAGATAAGCCATTTAAAAGCAACAGAAATAGTGATATCATGTAACAAAGTCGTACAAATAAATCACCTTTCGCAGCTAACGATGATCGATGAAAAAATATGTAGTACCTTAACTGAAACTTCTTCTGCAAGGTGCTACATTTGTAGGGCAACTCCAAAAGAGATAAATAATATTGAAAATTGTCTCCAAAAAGCTACTAACAAACAAACTTTCGAAATTGGTTTATCTCATTCGCATCATATTTTTAATTTTTTCTCTTTGTTCTCCCACATTTGATTTTGCATTCTTAAGTCTTATAAATAGGTGCATCATGATAATTTTAGTATGCCGAGGCACATTTACTAAGCTGTGCTCGAGTTGCGTAAAAAGTTATTTTTGAATTTTTCCACCAATTTTGTATAAAACAAAAAGAAAAAATGTGTCAAGTAATAAGTGAATTATGTGTAATCGCGAAAAATTAACTACAACTATCAGACAGTTAAAAGTTAAATATCTCAATTTCTTTGAAGTGATTTCGAAAGATGAATACACCAAGCTGTTTTATCCACTGAAACGAGATTATTTGGAAGCAATTGACTGTTGTGATGATTATTTAGAAGGAATTATAAGCCTTACTACGTTTTTCAATACATTTGGGAAATCATACTTTGTAGGAGAATTAAGCCACCTAATAGAATTTATAGGAGAAGATTGCCAATTTATACCTGCTATTATTGCAACCCAAAAGAGGTTTCAATTATACGAAGATAAAAAACAGGTATTATCAAGGAAAGTTAATCCTATTCGCAAGAGACGTCCCCCTACATATTTAAAATATTATGTTAAATAAATGAAATGGCTGAGTTGCTGATTGCAGTTAAATTATTAGAGGAAAAATTTAGTAATCTTTCAAAAACCTATTTCTCATATTGTATGGCAAGTGGTCCGGAGTGGATAGACTTTTATTGTAATCAATCTGCGGAATTCGTAAAGGCTGCCCTCTGTTGCAACAAATACATTGAAACATTCAATTTTTTTCAACTTATTCAAGATCTAACAGATATTGGCTTTGGTTACTATTTAAAAGACTTGAAGCAATTTATTGACGAGGATACTATTCTTCAAGAAATTGAAAAGGAAGAATAAATTTAATAATATTTACAATGGAGCAAATGGTTACTGAAATGTATGAAGAGTTTATTATATCTGCTGCATACTTCCAATATTTATCAATTGTAGGCGAAGAAGACGCAGAAGCACAAGATTTGTCAGCATATGTTAATAATATAGATCGAATGGAACAATGTAAATTAGCCGCTAAATTTTGTAATGATTATTTAAAATATAAAAATGAGTATGAACTTTTAAATGAATTTAGAAAATTAGATTTAAGGTATCATATTAATTGTATTCAATCATGGTTGGTTAATGCAAAATAAAAAGGTAATTAAGTTTTTTTATATTTATTCATTCATAAAACAATTATTGTCATATAAAAATAACACATTTGTCAAAGCACACATACAAGGTGATTTTGAATGATAGAAGCATTTTGGTTCCATTAGCTTTAGCGCTGGTTGTTCATCTATTTCAATCACAGGCTTTTTAGAATATTTCTGTATAAAATCCTTTTTTTCGCTTCCTTTTACAAAAACAAAATCTGCTTTCTTCGTAAGTGTTTCAATTATTTTTGGGAAATGATGTAATGGAGTAAATCCATTATTCCAATGTATACAATGATAATTTTTCGTTAACCATACCGCCTGCTTGTGACAATCAGGTGAAAGAAACTCCATTGGAAAAGGCTTTTTAAAAATGTAATGAGTCATTTCATAACCATCAAAAGCTGCAAGCTCTTTCGGTATAAATTTATTTTTTTCATCCTTGAATCCTTGAATATCTATAACCAATCTCATATTTTCAAAGCAGCAAATTTTTTAATGAGACTTTTTTTACATGAATAATTTGCAATTTCTTCTTTCAGTTGATTAATTTTAAAAATAAATTTTTCAATTTGTAGTTGTAGTTTTGATGTCATGACTAAAACTAAAAGCTTTTGAAAATTTCTTTAAATTAAATCGAAATATGAAAATAGTGGGGATAAAGTTTATAATTGTTTCACAATTTTAGTAAGAGGGTTGTAGCTAAATAATTTGTCATGTAAAATAAGACAATAAGCAGAAGTATCTTTTTTAATTGCATTGTGTGTCTCAAATTCAATTCTCATTACTAAGGATCCCGTTTGAATTGTTTCTTTTTGATGGGAGCAATCAATATGTGTAATAGGACGAATGTTTTTGAATTGTTCAGGATTAAAAATGGGTTCATTTGGAACACCATAGTAAGACTGTCTAAAGTTGGCAAACATTTCGTATAAAGCAGAAAATTTGTTTTCTTCGAAATTTAAGAATAAATCGTGATAAGGATATCTTTCAGAATTTAAATATACTCTAATATTTGACAAGGTAATATTGTCAATTTACTCATATCTTTAACAATTTTCCCTTTTCTGTTTTCTTGAAAGCCAATCACAACATGACGAGGAGCTTCTAGTTTACTAGTTGTTTTTACCGGCCATGTGTGACGGGTTGTTTCGGTTAGAGAAGAATATTCAACAAGTTCCCAACTCCTGAATCCTATCAATATATCTTTATTTGATTCTAATATTTTTGATAGAGCAAGTTGTCGTGGCATATCAACTAGAATGTGAGGAACTTTCCAATAAATTTTATCGAAAGTAACCAATGGAGTGTCAGGAGCAGTAACAAGGTGTGCCGGATCTTCTTTGAAAATAACACCATCTAAATCATCAGTTGATCTAATAAGAACCAATTCCTGTTTCATATTCATAATAATTTTTCTGTAATCTTCAAAAAATCCTAAAAGCATTTTTAGTGGTATGGATACGGAGAATTTTCCATCATTATCAACTAAAATTGTATCACCTTCTTTCCGATGTGGAAACCAACCTGCATTTTCCAGTTTTAAACTTTCGTTGGTATTGTAAGAAAGGTAGCTTTTTAAGGTTGATGCTAATCCAACATTTCTTATTGAATCTATAGTAATTCCGTTTAGTTCATAGCGGATTTCTCTGAACAAAAAGGCTATACCATTGTTAATAAATAGCAATTCTTTCTTATATTTACCTTCTGTATTAGTTAATTTTCCTTCGATATAAAGTAAACTATCTGATGGTAGAGTGTAAGCATCGAGTTCTTGAATTGGGATCCTTATTTCATCATTGTAATCGAATTTTGAAGAAATATATGGTTGATATGTGTGAAGCTCAGAACTGACGATGGAATTGTCTACATAAAGCTTTTCGTTTACGTTTAATATGTTCATTATTTTAAAACAGTGAAACCCAAGGATGTGAGAAATTTACGATTATCTCGTCTTAACTTGTTGGTGTTGGATTTGATACTGAACTATTGTTTAGGCTTTTTCTTTTTATAAGTTTTTACTTTGTTGATAGTGGTAGGGGCAAGTCTCATCCCAAGGGCTCTATTATATCTAACAACCATTTTATATTTCACTTGTTTGTAAATGTAACCTTACTGTTATAGTTTCTCCTCTAAAACTGATAAGTTCTCCGTCTTGATCAACTATTTTAACTGTTATATTGTTAATTGCTTTGACGCTAACTGGAAAATACAAAATGGGCAAAGGAGATTCAACTATTTTATACCCTGGAGCTACAGTTGGATAAAACTGGTGAATAATATGAACAGGTTTACCATTATTGTAAGAACCGACACAAATATTACAGTCAATACAAATAGCATTCACCTTAGTTATTTTTGCAACATTATCTGATTCTTCCTCTTTCATAGCTTCTAGTATCCTGCTATTAAAACCCAACATTTTTCCTATCGAATCTTCCTTGGTAAAATCAATTATTCTACTACACATTAAAAAAGTTTTTAGAGTATTAACATTTGCTTTTAAAAGAAAAAAAATTTTTTCATTCGGAAATAAATCTTCTATACTTTCTCTTATGTATGTTTTTATATCTGTAATGTCATAAGTTCCGTCGGGAATAACAATTACTTTATTATCTATATAAAATTTATTATATCCTTCTTTTATATTGGGGATAGTCATAAACGTTTCAAAATCAGCTAAACCCAGGTAATATTGTTTTTCATCCTCTAAATATATGGGCGGATTAAAATCAGCAGACAAAACAGAACTGTTTCCTGATATGGCAATTGTGGTAGACATTGCAGTTTATTTATGAATGAGATATTACAATAAATAATGAGTTTATATATTTTTTTGCAAAAATTTTAGGGATAGTTGACCACAGTTATATGAATTAAATTTTTGTTTATTTTCATAAGTATAAAATACATCCACTTTGCCATTCGAATTAAAATATTTGAGAAGTTCAAAAGGTGGTTTTAAATTTCCATAACTATCAAAATATATTACATTTTTGTTATTTTTAATATAAGCAGTCCAATGAGATCCTTTATTTTGTTTTTTATCCAAATTTACAATACCACATTCTTTCAGATTAATTTTTTTTGGAAGTTCATCGAGCATAAAAACACCTCTAAAGCCAGTTATTTTTAACAGCTTTACATATTTAATAATATCATTGTTCGTAAGTGCTCTTTTTGGAAAACTTATTTTGAGTTTTTTTTGTCTGATTGCTTTCATTTTGACGGATCCTCCTTTATAAGGTCTAATAAATAGTCCCTTTCCTTTATATGGTCTAATATATAATCCTTTGCCTTCTTTAGAAGCATTTTCCATTGCAATATTATGTCTATGTATTTCTTCTAGTTGCTGTTTAGCTGCTTTAGCATCATTTACTGCCTTAGCAATTCCTGCCGCGCCTCCACCTAGTGCACCCAGGGCGCCAAGAATGGGAAACAAAAGAGGTAGAAATCCTCCAATTTTTTTGGGTGTTCGAATGATACGTTTTTTTCTCAATTTAAGTTTGAACCCTTTTGTATTTTTTTAATCCCAAACCGAACTTTCTTTTACCCTTCATTATTCCTGCAACACTTAAAGCTGCAATTTTTTCACCAATAGAAGAATCTTTAGCTTTTACCCTATCCCAGGCTTTTTTTTCTAATATTTGGTCAGATATGTGTCTTTTTGATAAATCTTCAGTCTGAGAGTAAGATATATCATGTTCTTTGCAAGCGGAATCCAAGATTTATACCAACGTCACCTCTAGTTAATCTTTTTTCCAAGTTGGTGCCGGGACCACAATAATTATATCCTGGTATATGAACTTCGAAAGGTAGTTTACTAATTAATTTATTTACTAAACCAGAGCCTTTTCTATTACGTGTTTTAATAGTTTTTTTCAACTTATGACGACCCACAGTCATTGAAGTTCTTTTTATACTAAAAGCACATTGACATTTTTCTGGTATAAATACTTTTACAGCTAAAAATATTTACTAGTGTGATTAAGAATGAGGATTGAAAAACAAAAATTCTCATTACCAGTAAATAATCATGACGAAAAAATTTTAAGTAAACAGTTGAGAAAGCATGGTGACACTTATTTTGCGGTGGTTCAAAAAGAGGGCTTATAGTTGGTTGCAGTGGTAGCGGTAAAACCAACGCTATGCTTACACTGCTCGAGCATCCTAATGGAATTAGGTTTGAAAATTTCTATGTTTATTCAAAGTCATTAGATCAACCAAAATATGAATATTTAAGAAAGTTGTTAAAGCCTATGAAAGAAATTGGATACTTTGAATATGATAGCGATGAGAACATTATTTCACCTCATGAGATAAAGCCAAATTCCGTTATCATTTTTGATGATATTCCTTGTCATAATCAATCTATTATTAGGGACTATTTCACGCATGGAAGGCATAGAAACACCGATTGTTTTTTTATTTTTCAAGGATATTCCTCAATCCTTAAACGTCTAATTCGAGAAAATGCAAACTTATTAATTTTATTTAAACAGGACTGTTTGAGTTTAAAACATATATATAATGACCACTGTATATTGGATATGACATTTGATCAGTTTAAAAATATTTGTGCTAACTGTTGGATGGATTCATATGGCTTTCTTGTAATTGACAAAGATTGTGAAGTAAATCACGGCAGATATAGGAGTAAATTCGATTCCTTTATACATTTATAAAAGTAAAAAATTTGCAGTTTTATTTCATTTAAAACTTGTACAGCATGGGTAAACGTTTAGCTCGAGAATTAATAAGATCGAGACAAGCCGTGAAGCAGAAATATCAAAGCTTGAAATTAGCTACTTCTACTGCTCAGTCCGAATTAGAGCAAACTTATAGACCAATAACACAACCACTTAAACAGCTAATTTCAAGTATTGGTAAATCCGAACCATTCGATTTAAAAGAAGAAAAGTTTCAAAGTATGAAGATTTCAAAACACCTACAAAGCTTTATAAAACATCAACTCCGACGAAAAATATTCAGAAAACAGGAAAAACTCCGTTACTCCTTACAGAACTACCAACATTTTTAAATGACAGTAGTATCACTTCTTCCTCTTCTGTAGTACAACCATTGTCATCAACTGTTATAGCAGAAACTTCAGATCCTTCTAGTGACACAACAACAAATTTAAACTTGTCAGACATAATGGAACAAACTAGAAAAACAATTCAAACCTATGTTGGTACACCATCATATAAAGATTACTTAGCAGATTTTCATGAATTACCCAGATCATATATTGATGAGGGTGTGAAAGATACACAACATAAATTTGACCATTATTATGGAATAGTTCATGACCTCGAAACGGATAAGTTTTCTTTTGGTTTAACACAGATACCGGTACAAATTATTGGAAAAGACATTAAAGTGGGAGGAATAACATACACAGGCACGCCAGGTTTATACGAATTGCTTTTCAAAAAAGAACCGAAAGGTTATAAGAAGGAAGATTTAGATAATTACATGAACATTCTAGCTAAAACAAATGTATATCGTAGGAATTTTGATTCAAATGAACAAGTTCAAGGAAATACATCACACAAATATGTTACAATAATAGGACCATATTTACAAAGAAAGGGGATTACAAAGACAAAAACCTTGCCAAGATTAGTTACAGCATTTAACAAACCAAAACCTCCGTTTAGAACAACTAGAGCCAAATCTACAGGAAAGGGATTAATTTTGAAAACAAACAGATCAAATACAGACTATGTATACTGGAATAATGTAAACGAAATTGTTGATAGGCTACGTTTATTAATTTCATCAAGTGATGCGGGAAATAATGCTAATAGTAACGAGATTATCTCTATTATTGAAGAATTAAGAGAAGATAAAGTAATACTATAAATAACAGCTATCAAATATAATCATATTTATTGTTTAATGAAAGCTCAACATGACAGTTGATAAATTTGGACGCCATATTTCAAAACAAAATCAAGAGAGAATAAGTGACATTAATAATTTAAAAATGAGATTAGGTGAAAATGAAACAAATAATGAAATCTTTGCTAAAAAGCTTAAGGTTTTTGATGAAAATTTTTTAAAGTATGAAAACCAGATTAAAGGATGTTATACCTCAATTGAAAACGTTAATAAACAGTTGCTAACGCTAAATCAAATAAGTAAAGATTTGCAATTTTTAAATGAACATGTTAAAAAGGAAGACAAAAAATTAAGCGATGATATCAACAAAATTAATAAAATAATGGAAACAAATATAAGAGAAGTAATAATTGAAAAACACAAGGAAAAAATTAAACAATTAAGAACTTTTATAAAAAGGTTAGATGATGAAAAAAAAAGAAATCAAAATAGCATTCTTAACAGTAGAACAATTGACCAACTCACTTTGGAAGAAAATCAACAATATATTTCCTTGGAAAATATAATGTCCAGTGTAATTAAGAAATTAGAACAAGAATTAAATAAAACAGAGGAGGAATTCAAAAATAGTGATAGTAGATCAACTACTTTCTTAACTGGAGAGATAAAAAAATCCTTTAATGCGTTAGAAAAGGAGATTACTAAAATTAGTAAAGTTTTAAATGAAAAAAGTTATACAATACAAATTGATAAATTGAATGAATGGGAAAAAACATATAAAAGTTATATTTCGAATTATTACAAAACATAGAGAGTGAACTTCCTTAAAATTGAATGAACAAGTTTGTTGTCATGACAACCGTTAAACAACAAGTCGTTAATGAATTACATAAACCTGCTAGAAACAACTACAAACGCAGAAGGGTGGTAGTGAAAGGGTTAAATGATCTTTTTCAAGCTGATTTGGTTGAAATGTTACCCTATGCCAAATTTAATAAGGGATTTAAATATATCTTGATTACCATAAATGTATTTTCTAAGTATGTTTGGGCCGAACCGGTAAAATCTAAATCTGGAAAAGACGTAACAGCGGCCATAAAAAAATATTAATCAGTGCAAAAACTCCACCAAAAAACTTGCAAACGGACAGAGGGAGAGAGTTTTTCAATGTAAATTTTCAAAATTTGATGCAACAATTTCGAATTAACCATTATAGCACGTTTTCCAATTTGAAAGCGAGTATAGTAGAAAGAGTGAACAGGACTTTAAAGAATAATATGTGGAAAATATTTAGCATTCAAGGAAATTACAAATGGTTTAATATATTAGCGGATATTGTAAAAGATTATAACAATACAAAACATTCTTCAATAGGAATGAAGCCAAAACAAGTAAATAAAACAAATGAAAATAGAATCTTGAAATCTGCATTTACTCATGCTAAAACGTTAGATATAAAATCTCCAAAGTTTAAAGTGGGTGATCACGGACGAATAAGCAAGCATCGAGAGGCATTTTCAAAAGGTTACACACCAAATTGGTCAAATGAGATATTCCACATTAAAGAAGTTAAGATGACAAACCCTTGGACATATTTAATTCAAGACGAAGATAATCAGGACATTCTGGGTGGTTTTTATGAGCAAGAATTACTAAAAGGAAAGCATACCGATGTGTATCTTATTGAGAAGATTTTGAGAAGGAAAGGAAACAAAGTTTATGTGAAATGGTTAGGACTTGATAAAAAATATAATACATGGATTGATAAAAAAAATATTGTTTAATTAAATTGAAATTAAATTTTAGTTAAATTTGTTTTATTTCTGTTCCTCACTTTATGCTTTAGCTGATACAAATTACAAAGTCTTAATGTGCTAATTAATTTCAAATAAAATTCACATTTAGGAAACTAAAATTTTATTAAGTAAAACATCAAATACAATTTTTATTAAAAATGTTCCTCAGATAATATCGAATCTAGAATAAGTTTACAATCATTTATTCTTTTTTCAAAACGGAGTCTATCTAAGTACCACATCTGAAAGTTACTCCTACGGGCTTGTCTGTAAGCAAAGCTCCACTTCACTAACACATGCACCTTATTGTTCTCTTCCAGAAAAGATATTGTTTTCTTCGTAATATTTTCTTTTTGATCCATTTTCATTGTTTTCTTCGTAATATTTTCGTTTTGTTCCATTTTGCTTCAATTTGTTTTCCATTTGTTCAGGATATAAAGCAAGTAATTCCATCATAGTTGAAACATTTTCACTGTTAGGATTTTCTGTTGGACTTATATTATAAACATGCGTACACAAGTCGCCACAATCAGCTGAAATATTATTTTGAAATATTTTGAAATATGTATTGAATTCTTGCCTTTTAAGTATAGATAATCTATAATCAATAATTTCCTTTAATCGCCACAAATTGTCCAAAGACTCTTGTCCTAAGTATATGAAGTGTGGGCCTTTTGTAATTTGTAGAACAGGGGTATCATTTATTTTCTGAACCTGCAGATGAATGTTGTTTATATTCACACTGGTTTGATCAACTTGAGGAAAGTAGAAATTGTTTACAATAATTCCTTGATGAACACAAATGTCTTTCCAATTTTCTTCGGTTAGTGCGATTGAAAATCCAGTTTTTCCACCAATTACAATTTTTGGAGAAAAATCATTTAAACTAATGCCAACAAGAACAAATTTTGACAAAGAATTATTTAAAAAATAAATTTTTGAATTAAGAAGCGTTTCCAAAGGTTTATGAACCACGGCGTTGTTCATAATGACTAAACGAGACTGAAACATATTGTGTTATTCTTGTACTTAAATATTCTCATCCCCACTTTCTTTAAAGTTTCGATTAAAATGGATTAATGAAAAAATAGATTTCCAGTTTGAAATTTGTAATAAAGATAAATAATTAAAATGGTAATGTATTAAAATAATGCAAAATTTAATGTAACACTAATGATGGAAAAGTAATAATTTTTGAATCCGTCATAATAATTGGTACAGTTGGGGGTTAAAATTTGTAACTGATTATTTTTAAACTCTAACCTTTCTATCCAATTTGTATCAAAAATAGATCGATTTGGATAATGATACAAAATTTTAAAAAATTTACTTGCATTTTCATTTCCATTTATTCGTTCCATCCAACTAATTGTACTATTGTTAATTAATCCAATTTTCATAAATTTACAATATTTACTTAGAGTGACGTCTGTTTTATTAGAAAAACATATTTCACACTGTATTACGCCAGGGATATGATGAACATAAAAAACATTTTGGAAAATAAAATAAAGAAGAATAAATTGAGATCTACTGATAGTCATTAAAACAAACTAATAATTATATTCCAAATTTATTAACATTAAGCAGATACTTTCACCACGAAAGCAAAAGCAGTTGTAAAAAAATAACAATAAAATACTTAATTTAAATATATGTAAAAGTTCATAAATAAGGATATTAATAATACTATATAAAATGTGTAGCTTGAAGACTTATTTTGAATGGTTACAATTATTCGATTCCTATTTTTCCATAAACAGTTATTTAAATCACAATTCCTAGCAAATTTCTTATGCTCCACAATAGGATCATCATAACTTAACCAATCAAAAATTTCAATACCACAATAAAAACATTTACAAATATCATTGATTGAAGTATAGTAAAAGCCAGCTCCAGCTAACACTTCTGGTCTCAATTTTCCTTTCCATTTTTTAAAGGTGGAAAGTCTTTTTTTATATGTTTTAAAATAACTGTTATCAATTTCTTTGTCAAAAGTTTCTAAGCACATTTTGTGAAAGACTTATGAAGACTAACTTTGGTTTCAAAAACAACAAATTTAAATACCTTATAATATTTACATAAATATATCTAAATCTTCATGTTCTGCATTCCATTGATACAAAGCAATATCTTGGTGTCCCCAAGCTAATGTATTAAAACTATAGGGAATTTTATACCGCTTATCATCTTCGGAACTCAAAGCCAATTTATTAATTAACTCTGTAAAAATTGTATGTTGTCTAGATCGAAAAACATACATTGAACAAAAGGTTTTAGAATGATTTTCAACAACATCTTTATAATGAATAAAATCCAACTGCTTTTTAATTGCACTTTTTTTAACACCTTTTGCTTTTTTTGTTAAACTGTTTTCCGTTTTAATACAATATGCTTTTGTTCCAGTACCAAAGAAAGCAGTAATGGGTTCACCAGCATATTCATCTTTGAATTTTCCTATAACTGACTTTGTAATAGGCATTTCATGAATATTATTAAATTCATAATTAGATGTGTCAAATTTGTGAATATTTTTTATCATGTCAGAATAAATATTTGGAGTTGTGACTTCTAAAATGAACGAATCGGTATCGGTGTATAAAAGTGAAATATTTTCCTGATAAAGAGGTTTTAAAAAATTATAAAAGAAATCATACATGACAGTTTTAGATATATCTAATATTGAGAAGCCTACATATATTGGTTTATGGTAAGTAACTTGAATCTTTTGCATTTGAATAGCTACCAAGTTTTCAGAAAATATTGTTAAGTCCTTGAAATATGGTTTTGCAATTAAATTCTCAGCACCATCTTTTCTTCTATTTTTTCCCACTCTGTAACAAGTCTTACGTCAATTCTCCTATCAACATTTTCCATAGTCTTGCCATAAATACTATTATTTGCCAACTTGTAAGTATTACGGTCAAATTCATTCTTTGAATCATTTCTTAATCTTGAATTCAAGTCTATATATTTTTTCAACCAATCAGATTGAGAAAACTGTAAAACTCTATGAACTTTAGTTAACTTGAGTCCATGTTCCAAACATTGTTTTAATAATTGATAGTGAATAACATATTTTGATTTATCATTTAAATTGGGTATTAATTTTATGCATTTAGAATTTGGCGGTTTAAAGTTTTCTGGACAAAACGGAAAATCGTTATGATAGGAATGTAGACTTGTAGGATATTCTAAATCAACTTCTAAAACATATCCCTTATTAGATTTTTTAGAAATATTCATAATATTTAAATCATTGATTTCTTTATCTGTTAACCAAACAAAATCTCCCGTTGGAATGTGCTGTGACATTGCATAACCATACAAATTTGTTGCATCATAATAAATTATGTATTTAGTTGGGTTTAAAGGATCAAAATTTAAAAGAAATGGGTTATTAGCTTCAGATTTTCTACAAATGCAAGAGCTCACACCACCGCGAACGCTTTTTTTGAAAAAGTGTATCATATCTGGATCAGTTAACAATTCTAACTCTATTCCAGTATAACGCAAACACGCCTCCCAGGATAAACCTGGAAAAGTGTAAAAATGAGCTGGATCGAGCTTATATGTGGATAAACAAGTGCTTCTAAAATTTTCAAAAATATCTGCCAAAAGTAAAGTATCAGAGAGTAAGTAAACGTCGGAGTATTGACCAAGAGATTCACATTTAAACAATTGCCAAACCTTTACAGCTCTTTGGTATTCTGCATCACTGATGTGCTCATCCGTTAAAGTATTATAAAATTGGTCTTTCTGAGGTAAAGTTGTTTCTTCTAATTTTAAATAATCATCAATATAACTGTAAGGAAATACACCTTTTTGCCGAATAAATTTAAATCTTTCTTCATCATTGAAAATTTTTTTTATTTCCTTACATTGTTCATCTTTTAAGCTTTCAGAGAGTTTTGATAAAGAATGGGATAGAAATTGAAAAGAATCAATAAACCTTAATGATATATTTTTTTTCTTAGCCTTTTGTGTCTTTTTATCAAAATAGTTATCCACATGAATAAGCTTTTCAAATGAAATATATTTTCCTTGTTTTGTGCGATAACTGTTAGTTGTTCTTTGTTTAAGCATAATTTTTTAAGAAATAGATGAGAATCATAATTAAGAAAATTATGCAATATAACTGGAATAAAGTTAGGTATTCTGTAATTTATGTTGCAGAGTGAATGAGCTGGACCTCTATAAAGACCGGTTATATGACAATGATCTGCAACCCTGTCATTTAAAAGAGGTTTATTACAAATATGACAAACTTTTTCATAGTTATGATAAATTTTGTCCAGTTCGTTCAAAGGGATCATTTTTTTAGGAGCCTTTAAATATTTATTGTATATATTATACACATCTCTTTCTAAAGAATTTATAAATAATGTATCACAATTTTGACCTCTATATTTTTCAAATTTAGAATAATTATCGTCGAAGGAACATTTAATGTAATAGGCAAATGAATGTGGAATATGTTCATATTGTTTTAAGGTGTATGAAGTATTAGGATTTTTATCAACATTGTCATTATTTAAAGGCTTTAAAATGCATTCAAAATCTGCATACACCACGAAAGGAACTTTCATTTGTTTATGATAATTTACAAATTTCAAAATAATATCATATGAATAGTTTCCAAACTTATCTTTTATTAATTCTTTAGAAGGTAGGTTAATTCGTAAATGATCACAATCATAGCTATTGTGTTGTAATAAATTTTCTTCTGTAGGGAAATATTGTAAACAACCATCGCAAATATATTTTTTTCCGTGATGTTTAGAAATTTGTGCAGAAACTAGTTTTGATAAATCTTTAATATAGCAATAATGAAAAGTTTTTTCATCATCATCACTTATTAACAATAAATTGACATGTTGATTTTTTTTATTCGATGAATAATAAAGTGGACCAATTACTTCACACCCCTTTTTAGGATTTATAATTTCTAATCCATATACATTAATAGAAATCTTATTTTTTTCTTCAAAAATCTTAATGTTCTTTAGCAACATTGGAAATTCTATACCTGACATATCCAAAACAGAAGAGTAGTGTGGGTAGGATGAAGTTTCAAAATCTAATCCGCTTGGTTGGTGAAGAGCAGACACAACTGCCCAGGCGAAGCAAAAGTTGTTATCATTCCTAATGTTGATCACAGCTTGACGTCTCTTGATCTCTTGAGGAAGTTCGATAAAAGATGAGGCTCTCAGCGGATTGTGCTTGTTAACATTAATTTCCAAATGAAGTAAATTCATCAAAGACCATCCTGCAACGTAAAAATTAAAAAAATTACTTTTTTTGTTGCTGTTGTAAAATCGAAAATAAATTCTTTACCTGAATCTCTTTCTGCAAATTCGTCAGCTTTCTGGTCAATAATGGTGCAGATTTGCTCTAACAATTCTTTTTTCTGATATCCCTGGCAAATGACTTGGAACGGCGCATTAAAAGATTTGACATCATAGCTGTCGCTGCTGGGGTTAAAATAGAAACCGAACAGTTCCATATTTAGCTTGATACATTTATGTTTCTGCAGTTCTTGATCTATTAGATGTGCAATTTTGTATTCCAAATGTTGAAAATATTCTTTCACATTTATGAAGTTTTGGTGTGAGGAAATCCTATAAGATATTATTCGTTCCCTGAATGCTGACTTGATAATTTCAACACCTTTCTCCAAGCCTATTTTGGAACTGTTCTTGTGCACACTAGATCGAAGATGTCCACCCCATAGACTTTGGTTTATATTTTTCTTGCATTCTTTACAATATTTTACAATATTTGTAGAATCTATAAATTAAGAAAAAAATATTTTACAAACATGAAAAATAAAATGTTCTTACCCTTAACAAGCTTTGGTTTTTTCAACCAACTGTTGAGTTTTGTGGAATTTCCGTTAACATGTTTTTTAATATGTCGCAATAAATTATCCTTTCTAGTGAAGACTTTATTACATGTTACACACTTATAAATTTCTGAAGTTTTCTGGATAATAATAATAATAAAATTAATATTGTGCAATTCTATTTAGTTATAGTCAAATTTTGAAAAAGCAATTGCATTTTTGAAGTTCTTTGTATAATAATAAAATTAATATTGTGCATTTTTATTTAGTTATAGTCAAATTTTGAAAAAAGCAATAGAAATTAATTGACTTTATGAATCCATTTCTTCAAATGAGTCAACTAATTTGTCAAAGGCCTGTTTAACATAATTCACCGTACTTTCGTCTCCCTTTTTAATTGTGATCAAATTAGTTAAATTTTGAATAGCGAAACCCAGACACTTAAGGTTTGCTATTTGTTTTTTATTTTTTTTATTAATTTTAATTTTTTTTTAATGATAAATGATGGTTTCGAAATTGAATTTTGTTCAACTGGTGAATTATTAGGAGAAATATCTGAAGTTAAATTTGTTTTTCTTGCGAATCAGAATTTACAATAGCATATGGTGAATTAATAGAAGATATAGCCGAACTTAAATTTTGATCAATTTGTTTTTCTTGCGAATCAGAATTTACAATATCATATGGTGAATTAATAGGACAAATAGCCAAACTTAAATTTTGATCAATTTGTTCTTCTTCCGAATCAGAATTTTCACTAAACAAAAAGGGAGAGCAAATTGGTCTCGGAGAATTAATTGGCGATTTTTATGTTAAATAATTTGGATTAGATTTTTGAAAACAAACAATATCCTCACAGCTAGAATTTTGAGTTTGGTCAATGTCATTCAGTTCTTCAAGAGTTTGTTTAGTTTTTGTTGTAATTAAGTCCGTTTTGTTGTCAATAATGTCATTAAGATCGTCAAGAGTTTGTTGTTGAGTAGCTGTAAATAAATATTTTTCGTTGTTGTGTTTGTTGGCATTATTCTGAACTTGGCTATTGTAAATAATTTCATTCAAGTCCTGAATAGTTTGTTGTTGACTAGTTGTAAATACGTCTGTTTCATTATTTTGTTGGTTTGCAAAATTTTGCATTTGAGTACATGTGTATAAGTCAAAGTCATTGTCAATTATTTTGCTACTCGATGCCAAAAAATTGTCCATTATGAAAAAAATCGTAATAACAAATAAAAATGCCACAAATGTACATAAAAATGTCACCAATATATATAAGAATTAAATCTTGCCAAATAAAAATGTTAGAAATAAAAATAAAAATTAAAAAATTACCAAATAGACACAATGTAAACACCAGAAAACTCGCGAGCTCTGCACAGTGTGAATGCAGAAATCAATTGCATTCGTCTCTTCGTTGAGGCGATTTTATATGCAAAAGTTAATCACATGTGCCCTACTTAAAGTTGAACGACAATCTCTAAAAACCACTTTCCCAAGCCGATCAACAACCTTACCCCACCCCTTCCCCCCCTTTCCCCCTCCCCCCCCCCCCGTACCCCTGAATTAATCCCGGCTCCCCAATTTCGGGCTACCCTCTTCAGTTTAAGTTAAGTTAGGTTAGCTTATGTTAGGTTAGGTTAGGTTAGGTTAGGTTAGGTTAGGTTAGGTTAGAGTAAAAAAGAAGAAATGAAAAAAGGAGAAGGAAAGAAAAAGAAGAAGGAAGGAAAAAGGAGAAGGAAGGAAAAAGGAGAAGGAAGGAAAAAGGAGAAGGAAGGAAAAAGGAGAAACATATAAAAAAGAGAAAGAAGTAAGGGAGAGAAAGAAGATAAGGTGAGGGTGAGAGGAGGTTAAGGGGGTCTCCCCCCTTATGGGGGGCAAGGCGGAAGCCCCCTTGCCGCCCCCTCCGCCACCCCTCCCCGCCCCGACAGCGAAAAAAAAAAAAACTTAAGTATTGCAGGTAGTAAAAGTGGTGGTCGATGGGATATATACTTAAGAACATCCACTCGACGATCATACAGTATCATTCGCTGTAATATCAGTTGTCGATATTATTTATAACCTATAACCAAAATTGTTTTTTATCAAATATATCTATCTAAATCTAAAGCTCCTAACGATGGCAGAAAATATGATTGGAAACGCTGACCAAATTGAAGAAAATAATGTGGAGAACGCCGCTCAAATTGAAGAAAGAGAAGAAATTTTTATTAACTTGGAAGGCGATTCCATCACTTATAAACATTCATTTTTGGACAAATCATCTAGGCTTGTTAGAAGATCATTCTTGTTTAACATCGACATTAATTATATTGAGGAGGAAGAAGAAGAGATGGAGGAAGATGATCAGGAAATTGACGAAGGAGTGGACATGGATGGACAACTGCTAAATTTAGGAACCGAGGCTGACGTAAAAGTAAGCAAGTTTAGGGCTAGTGAATTATTTAATAATTTTGAAGAAAAAGATGTATGTGTTATACAAAGCTACTCTAAAATTGAAAGTCGAAGACTAGGAACATTTGCTATTTGCCTTCCTTGTAGTGCAATTCACATGAGATATTTACGGAGAGGGGAGTCCGATCATGTGAGCTGCGACTACAAAAGAGCTTATGTTGTTAGTGCTTCTGATTTACATTGTGCTATTTGTAGGATACATCTTTTTCTACTAATTCCTGAACATGCTTGCTTTTACTGCAATAAAAATGAAAAAAAAGAGATAGAAGATTATGTTGTTAAATATTAATAATAAACATAGTTTGTAAAGGTGATGTGTAGATTATCTCAACAATATTAATTTTAAATATAGGTTATAAACGTAATGGGTAGATAATGTCAAAAATATTAATTTTAAACATAAATTGTAAAGATAATAAGTAGAATACGTCAACAATATTAATTTTAAAAAATGTCAACTGTTACTATAAGCGGTTATATATTTTCAGTGCTATATGCAAAATACTCCTTTTTATTCTAACATCTGACACTGTATTTGTAAATGAAATAGCTAATCATATGTAAAAAAAAAAAAAAAAGTGTCGATTATGTCAACTGCCACTAGAAGCACTCATATATTAGCATAACATTTTGTTAACTTTTGTTTCTGTATTCAATTGAGTTTTCTCTTACTTGCAAATTATATTAATATTATTAGTATAATTAAAAAGTAGTAGATTAGGCTATGCCGGTCCGACAATCAAAACCGTCATTTTTAGATGTAAATTCCCATAAGAAAATTTAAGCTTCGATTTGCAAAAGTGGTGCTATTTTAGGGCGTGGCACTTTTTGTGTAAACCCATAACAATTGTTTTGTTATGTAATGTGAAAATTAGTATGTATTAAAAAACTTGTTAGATCATTGTTGTCGTTTCAATATAGGAAAAGGAAAAAATGTGTGTCAATTATTATATATATATTTACATTTACTTTTTTTTACAAAATTATTTGTTACCAGAGTTTTCACAAACACAAATTATAAAAAAAATATTATCCTCTTTTTAAAATTACAACAAAATGATGTCTAATTACATCTTTGAAGATTTGTACCAAATAGTAATATCTAGTGCGACATACAGGACAATTGTTTACCATTATAGAACAAAAATTTTCATCATTCCATCTTAAAATACATTTTAAACAAAAAATGTGGGAACATGTATTTGGTCTACATGAATCATAATATTCGATTATTTCAAAACAAATAGCACAAAACACTTTTTTCTCTTCACTCTCAGTTTTGTTCAAATTTTTTAAAACAATCCCATTATTTTCTTCTCGAACTAATGGTATATTTTCTTCTTGAACTCCTGGTATAATTTCTTCGAGGCTAATTGTCTGAAGCGGAATGGTCGATTTCTTTCTCCAACTGATTCACTCATTTTATTTTAATATTATTATTAATAGATTTATTCAACACATTTTTTCTTTTAACAGTCACTCGTACCTTAACATAATAAAATGATCTTGATGCACCTATTTATAAGACTTAAGAATGCAAAATCAAATGTGGGAGAACAAAGAGAAAAAATTAAAAATATGATGCGAATGAGAATAAAAGGGGAGGAAGTTAAGAATGAGGGACATGAGAGAGAGGAAGAGAAGGAGGAGGCGCTCCCCTATTATAACTACTGTTTCTTCATGCTTATATTAGGTTTTTCGAATATTTAATTAATATTTCTTATAAAATTAATATTTGGCAAGTCCGATCTATTGAGGAAAAGCAGAAATTAGGTTTAGAAAAAGGGATAGTCAATAGGCATTTAGAAATAGGCTTGGCTTACTTATCGACAAACCGACCGACGGCAGGAGGTAGTGGCACGTCTAACGACGGCATCGCGGCACGATTTTTTTTAGAAATTCCACAATATCTTCCGAAATAACTAGAATTCCGGAAGAATTAATATGTAGATGCAGTTCAATTTTGAACTCTTCATTTGTCTAAAAGAATCCAAACCTGAATATATTTTATCATGTTGAGTATAAGAAAACTCCAGGGATTATGGAATTATAATTGCAAAGAAATTGGTTGAAGCTTTTTTATGATACTGCCTTCCAGCTTCCTTTCATAAAATACTGATTCATGAATCTGAGCATTTGTATTCTTTCGATTGGTGAACTATCTGAAGAAGCTGTGTAAGCCGAAAACAAGGATATTAAAAGGCTTAGACTAAACCATACCAGAAAAATTAGTAGGAAACAGACTGATTTAGATCTTATGAACGCACTACTTTTAACCTCAGATCTACAGATCTCAGGAGTTAGGAAACTTCCAAAAAAAAATAATCATTTTTGTCAGAAGATGCAAAACATTTATTTATGACTAACAAATTTTTATTTTGTTATTTAATGCTACTAAAAGAGATTTTTTAAGTAAAATTATATTGTTATATTAAAATGATAGTAAATACGAATATTGTTTACAAATAAGCATTTTTATAAAACATTTTTATCAACTTGATCAATAGGTACCTGCTAAATTATTTTATTTTAACACGCCACTGCATTTAAAAATGCCTATTAAAATAACCTTGATGGATTTTTTCAAAGTTGAATTTATTTAAATTTAAGTTAAAAATGCATATTTAATAATGTGGTCATTTTTGACACAGGGATATATGGCCGGTGAACCATAGTGTAAACAGCATTACACAGATGAGGAGGCAACTTGAGAACAAGCTATCCAAATGTTAGTTAAGAAGTTTGTCCCATAGAGGTAGTAGAGGCTGGCTGATGCAGTTTAAACGATTTTTTTAATAAAGATAATGTACCTATGTTTAATAGCGTTTAAGTCCGGTGGCAAGGGAAGATGCGAAAACTCGGCATCCGCTATAGCTTCAGGAATTACTTTGGCTCTAAATGAACTGGCACTTACGTCCACACAAATATTCATTCTTATCAATGTATGCGTTCCAAATATTGGCGATTGGCATAGTATTTTGAACTTCCTTCGCTCCGGAACGAAAGAGTTTGACTGAGCTTAGACAAAACCAGACTCTCAAATTCTTTAGTCAGAAATGTTGTCTTCTTTCTGGTCCTTTTTTTTTTCCTCGACTTTAGCTTGTAAAATCAGTTGTAATAGATAATATTTCTGGTGTCTCATTACATGATCCAAATACTGTACTATGAAACAAAATGTTTTTTAAATTTTACAGTTCAATCAGTTTCTCTGGATTTACCCATTATTTTTAAAATTTCTTCATTGGTAGCAAGTTGGGTACAGAATTTTTTTAGAATTCATCGGTAGGTCCACAGTTCAAATACGTCGAGTTTATTTAAGATGTTGTTATTGACATTCCAAACCTCTGCACCATTCCAAGTAAATAGGAAGATATAGAATCTTAGCATTCTCGTTTCTTAGATCTTTTTATTATTTCCTTATTTAACAAAAGGTTTTCGTGCTGGTCTGCGTGGTCCGGATTATGCCATTAATTATATCAGTATGTGTAATGTACAAGGCCATGCGCCATATTCAATACCAGCTCAGACGCAAACTGATCCTCCACTATAAGGACGCACCTCTAAAACAACGGCAAGGTTGAGAAGAGTTTGACTTTTTGCCCAACTCGGGTTCTTGAATAACTGTGTAATTTAATTTTGCATTCATCAGTGAATAAAACGGTTTCACATTCGGGATTCCAATTCAGATACTTAGAAGCTCACTTCATTGTTTGTACTTTGTGATGAGTTTGCGACGGGGCAGGACGAAGATAAGGCCTAACATACCGATGTAACCTTAAAATAGCCGCTTCCTTGTCCACAGCATCTGTATAACGTATATATATCATCATCATATATCAAATATATTCTTAAGTCAGTTTATCACACTTGGTACAACTCGAAAGTGATTAAAAACGTCAACCTGACCGGCATCAACTAAAAGCATCAAAATTGCTCAAATAACGTCGATCCACGTTATACATACTAACTCGCAACCTAATTAATAATAATAATAAAGAAAATAAATTTATTAAAGCTATTGACTTGGTCCTCACGGTAAATTAAGTGGACGTAGAAAAGTTGATAAACTTTATTTCTCCAGACAAACATTTTACTTACTATTTGTTTTAATTTTAATTATTATAATTATTTCTATATACAATCATGTCCCATAATACAAGGTCAAAAGCCTCTTTATTTTTAAATGGGGGGTCTTTATTTACACAAATGTAGTTAAGTAACCGTGAACTCTTTCCCATTAAAGTATAAAAATAAATGCCTGCAATTAAAAAAAAAAGGAATCTTATCTTTCTTATGGGAGGCAACAAAAACATAACTAAAAAGTAAAATACTAAATTTAGGAAGGAATTTTCAGGAATTTAGGTTCTTTTACAGTTTAAAGTTATCTATAAATCTGCGAAATTTGCAACTACTAAAAAGAAGCTTCATGATCAAATGAAAAACAGGGTAATCTATTGAAAATATAAACTACTTTTGCACAGTTTTTCGTAAAGTTAAATTACGTTATTTAGTAGAAATGCAAAAAGACAAAGTTTTCAATTTTTTTTTACCTTTATGCTGATAGTATTTAATCAAAATATACATTCAAGTTTTCTATTTACGACATCTAATGTAAAATATTTAAAAACTGTCCTTAAATCTTGGGCAAATTAAACGAAACTTTGTTTTTTTTTAACTTTTTTTTTTAAGTTATAACAATTTGCATATTAGTATATAAATGAGACATAAATCTTATAAAATACTTATTTTAATATATTTCGTTCTATAGCTTAAACTCTTTTACAATATTGCGAGAATAAAATTTTAACATTTTACTTCTGTGTCAAGTCAACCAGATAAGTGGTTTTTCACTGACTTTTTTCACAATTCATTAGTCTGCCATAATAGATTTAAAAAAAATATTACCAGTATATCTCTATATCATATTTTATTTTTGTGCAAATTTTGAAGACAATCTGTAGTATGTAGTAAGTTGTTTCTCAATAGAGATTTTTAAAATTTTGTGATACTGCCATTTTGTTCTGCTATATTGGATTTTTACCAAAATATAACTTTTCATCCCCTCATGATTCTTGTTTTTTTGGTCAATATTTGAAGTGAATCGGACAAGTAGTTTTTGAGATATGCTGCGTACAGACGGACAGACCGATAGACTGACGGAAATGGGGAACATTTTTTTTTCGAAATCCCGGAACCTGAAAACGCAAAGACCTGCAAAGATCTCGGATGGTGATTTTTTCACGACTACACTACTTTCCACATACAAGAGAAGCAACAGCCGACGGTGGTATTAAAGTTGGTAATAGTCCTATTGCATCTAATTTTTTCCAAAAAAAAAATAAAAAAAAACGAGTTTCCAAGTAATTTATTTAACAAATAGCATGAGCTGATTTTCTGCCAACATCTGCCGAAATATTTCAGAGAGAGCAAATATGTATATGTAAAAAAATAAAGGTGAAGATATCCTAAACAAAAGATTTTTTTCTCTTAATTACGAATATCGAATGAATTTAGAATAAGAAACACTTTAATGCAGTTTTTGTTACTTACAAGTTATATTAAAAAAGTTGTTTAAAAGTAAAGGATTTGGGCTTGTGGAGTCTGCAGAAAAGAAGATGCAGATGAAGAGATTTTTTTTAAATTTTGGTAGATAATTCAGGAAGTTGTGAAACATATAAATGAAAGCCAATTTATGCAGAAAGCTATTTTTCATCTGAAAACAGTTTACACGACACATGTTGCACATATATCAATCTTAGAGCTATAGTGTTTTAAGCATTAGTTTTTATTTATGCTTGGTTTCATTAAGCTTTGTTTCTGAAAAAAATCTTAACATTAAAAAAACTAAGTAATCACAACTGCATTTTGAAAATAAAATTGATTATTTAATTATCAAAAATGTGCGATGCTAAGTAAAATAACGCATACTTTTACATTTTTGATACATTTTAAAGGATTCACGTGAACCATCTTTATTAATTCAAGAGAAAACATTTACAAATTTCAAATATTTTTGGCATCTAACGTATTAATTTATAAATGAGCCATGTATTCAATATAATCACAAATAGTTCCTGAATGATAAATTGGAATTTATCATAAAAATATATAATTGTATCCTTCTGAAATAACTGTATTTTGAGCTGTGTTAAAATACAATATATAGTATCTAGAATAATTAAGGAAATTGAGCGTACGTAAAATTTGGCAAAATTTATATTAGATTTTGAAATACATATTATTAGGTAGTGAAAAAGATACAACTATCCATTTTTAAGCTATCGTAAAACAGTTTTAAGTGCTTCTAAGTAAAAAGTGCATGTTTATATTTTTGAAATGAAGACAAATTATTTTTATTCATGTGAATAAAGTTAAAGGCTCATTTAAAAAAAAAATATATTGTTTCCGCTGTTGTCTAAGTCGAAAGTGGATACTAAAAACCAGATAATAAATTTCTCTTTTATCAAAAATCGATTCCCACCAAAACTACAAAGCGTAAAAATTTTACTTTGTCATCATATTTTTTGATTCAACATTTTATTGTTTTTAATTTAACTCCATATACAGATAGTCCGAAAAAATTACACAAGCCTAGATTTTCAATTTTTGTTTTAATTCGATATCAATGGAATATATTTGAGTAAACCTTACGGGAGTCACATTCTACAGAAAAGACTTTAAATCGTGCGAAACATTAATCTAGTATTCAGGTGTCATGAAAACGAGGAAGTTAAGAACCCATTTTTTATAAGTATTTTGCTGAGTTCAACTACCGTTATCTTTGTGTTTGTATAGATACCCAATTAAAAGGCTTGACAGAAAAACTAAAATAACAATAAAACATAAAAATAAACAAAATTGAAATATATCTATAGTATCTATCTACTTCTAAAACATAAGGAAAAAAGTATTGTTGCATTTTATCCTGCAGTGATAAATTTGGTTATTAATAAATTCAAGTGAAACGAAGTATCACGTGTAAAGAATTGTTAACGTTTTGTCTGAACCCCTAACGAATTATGTATTATGTTAAATTTGGTTAGAGGGAACGTTACTTTTACAACATAAATTGGATTGATACTCGTTTTGTATTCTTCAGACGAGTATTTATTTTTATTTAAGATGTTCTCGAATGAATCTCACGTATTCGCTTTCGAACGGTGGAGTACTTTGCTACTTTAGAGCGTAAAGCGAAAATTGAATAGAAAGAACAAACATGGAGATTCGTTCTGAAGCCTTAATTTCAATTGACAGGAGCGTAATTACCTACTTTCAGTGTTAATTGTAAAAATCAGTTCAACATAAAATACTGTAAGGTTTTTCCTAAATTAATGTCTGCAATGAAAAATTGGGCTGAAATTACAATTTTTTTTCTAATTATGTACTTCACTGTATGAATTTTTGAATTTAAATTACAATATTACATATGTCGTGATAATTTACTGTGGGGTGATACGAAAAGAATATGTGTCATCTTATATTTTCGAAGTTGTGATTTTTCTAGAGTTTGGGCATATAAATGTGTTCAGAGATCCTAACAGCCCCGACTCGCAGTATTAAAAATGGGATATGGTTACGTATACGGCTTGGCGTAAGTTATAAAACGCGCCGCGGTATAGAACTGATATTATGGCTTAATATCAAACATTTCGAAAAGTCAGCGAAATTTTCATAACTGATATTGGCAAGACTATTTTTGCGGTAGTGGTTTCTTCAGAATGATACTTTTTTAAATAATTTTTAACAAAAGGGCCCTGAAACATTTTAATCGCTTCGATCTATAACAACAATAATCTTGTTTTTTGGCTGTGCGCTGAACCAATTCAGAACTATATGCTTGACTGGGGGACTTTTATTTTAGTTGGATTGGCCGTTGGAAAAAACTCAATAAATTATTTGTTATTGTTATGTTTGTTATTGTAGAAAATACTTTAGCTACATTTTTACGTAAAATTGGTCAATTATCTCTGAAGTAATAGTCCAGCAACTGAAGGTTCAAGCTTACAAAAAAATTAAACAGGGGATCATACCTATGATTTATTAAATGTTTACCAAGAGACTCGCGTTTTTGCAAAAACTTTTTTATCAGATTTACAAAAGTCCGTTTTGGGTGAAAATCTGTAAAAATACCGCAAACAGAGTAAATGCAAAATTCAAGGTAAATGTTCTCTACAAAAAAGTTCCTTATCATTTTTTTCGCTATTTCTTCCCAACAGAAAATTTAAGAAACTGGTGAATGCGGCGTGGCGTCGGAGAGAACCTCGTATAAATAAATAATATTTGATGCACAAAAAAGCGTTTAAAAGGTGAAAGCTCTGGCTGCAATGTGCCAAAGTTTGTTTTTATTTACAATGGTTAACGACAAAGTGTATTCTGTTGAACAGCTTCAAGAGCTCGCATATCTTCCTGCCCTTAAAACTGTAGTGACAGTAATATTGAATCATCAACTTTTAAGATTACAGAAACTAATAGCCTACTATTAAATGAATTTCAATCGTTAAGTTCTTTCTTGCAAGAAGCTCCCGTGCCAAAGGAAGTAGCAAAATTGGTTTCAAAGGAATCAGCTTCGGGAAAAACATCAACGACAATTTCCTTTGTTAACGGACAACCCTTTGTTTAAAGGGTTAGATGCAATATTGATGCTCCAGCTAGACCGCCGTTATTCTTCCCAGGCGTTCTGGCAAGAAATAAACAAAAACAATAGACCTTTTCAAACCTTCAAAGAAAAGAAAGGTAAACCATTTCTTTTCTTGTCTGTTCTATTAACCAACTTTATATTTAGGAATCTTACTTACAATTTTGTGATTTTTGTATATCATATTTGGCAACGTCGTAATTTAAGTACATAATATAAATTCAATAAAATGTCTCTCTTTCAGGCAGCATTTTTTTGTTGGGATTTATTGAATAACTAGCTTAAGAATAATAATATATAGTGAAAGATAGTGTTATGAGCGTTCAAACATTGTATATACCTGAAACGAATAAGTTTGTACTTTGTTAGTTTTGGCATGTTTGCACCAGTAAGTACAAGAAAAAGAAAAAAATTGTAGTATTTAAATATGCAGCAAATAATTGATCAACCCACCCGAATATCACTAAACAGGGTCTCTTTACTTGATGTAATTATTGTCTCGGACGAATCTGCTGTTGCGGGGTTGGATGTAAAATCAATGTATCATATGTCGGATCATGATCTTGTAGTACGGACATTGCATTTTGGAATTAGAAGAAAAGAAATTAGGACCCCTACAGAAAAACACTAGAGATTTTGGAAGCTATGATTTAAATGCTTTCAAAGCAAGTCTTTCATCTATACCTTTTAATGATATTTTGAGCCGAGACGATATAAATATCAAAATCGTGTTATTGAATTTTTACTTACTGAGACTACTTGACGCCTACGCTCCTTTCAGAACAGTACGAATAATAAGAAAATATTCACCATGGTTAACAATCTAAAATTCCTTATGACGCTTAGAGACAAAGCTCGACGCAGATGGCTTCGCAGTAGGTCCATCGCCCATCATCAATATTATAAATCCATTGAATACTATACTACTTTGTCTTTTAAGAATAAAAAAAGGCCTATTTTACCGTAGATTTCATAGGGCAGGTGCCAGCGACCCTGCATCTTGCTTAAATAAAATTAACTTCGATCTGGATAATCTTTATAATTCAGCGTCTGAACACTGCCTTTAAACTAATCCGTTGAAAACACGTTTGTCTTTGTATTTGGTTCGACCAAAATAAAACAGTCACTTACAACGAAATAAAAATTAGAGTAGGTAATACAGAGGCGCCATGTGCTAATGAGGCTAAAAACCTCGGTTTAACTCTGGATACGGACCTCAAGTTCCGAAGTCATATTAGTAGCTGTATTTCGCCTTGCCTATACTAACTTAAAAATAATCTATGATGTATGATTTTTTTTATCTAAAGAATCTAAAATTATCTTATGTGATCTCTTATACTTTCTAGATTTAATTTCGCTGATTCTATCTATGGCCCTTTCGTTGATTCACAGACGGCTAGAAGAATACAGGTTGCCCAAAACTCGTGTCTTCGCCTTTTTTATGGTATACGACGCCGGCAGCATATTCACATAAACTAATGAAAGCAAACTGGGTTATTAAGAAAAACTGTACCGAAGATTACTTTTCGATTTGACGTGCATACGTTAAATCTCCGCTTCATGGGCCGACTCACATCTCCCGCTTACAAATACACATTTTTTACATACCAAATCGCGAATGTTTATAATAATCTTCCTGACATATTAAAATGGTACCCGTTAAATATGTTTAAAGAAAAACCTGAAAAACATATGTTGAATGACCAAAGCATTTTTCTAGAGCTTTGAGAGCTTTAAGTTTTTTTTTTCTTACTAGGTCTTAATAGTTTTTAAACAATGTCAACATTTAGGACTAGTTTAATTATTGATAATGCTCTTAATTGTATACTACCAATTTTTTTTCTTTGGCTTAAGATGAAAAACAGAGATCTTCCTTAGGGAGGCTCATCTGATCTTCAGCCTTTTTCCACAATTTGTGTTATTTTTTGTGTGTAAAGATGTGTGTTCTAATTATTGAAAATAAAGACCTTCTAACTAACACACTAACTAAACTTTCTAAAATTAAGAAAAAAACATCAGGGGCGTATCCAGAGGAGTTCCGTAGAACTAGGGCCTGACTTGTAATATTGAAATTATTCAAAATAGGCCAAGCCAAATACCACGTTTTTATGCAGCATATTGAATCTTGCCATGGTTTTAGAATGCATTTTAATGATTTAAACAACTTTATAATTATTGGCAACTATTCTGCTATAAGCAGTTTTTGGAAATCATTATAACTTGCTTAAGCTTTTTGCCAACTTATTTAAATCACAAAATCATATTTAGCAGATCTCGTAGAGTATATATCTTTTAATAACGAACTTTTGAGAGAGAACGAAGAACATGCTATTCGCAGACGATGCTATAGCCATCAGTAAGTCTGACTTCTAGGAGAAATTGAATATTGGTGCCCAGGATGCGTTCACTGACATATAAAAGTGGGTTGTTTCAAATAAACTGAACACAAATGAATCCAAAACTCAACATTAAATTTTTCTCTAAGACCACTACATAAAAATAATAAACGTGCCAAATTTCTATATGTCTAGACACGAAATTAACATGTGAGGAACACATTACCCAATATACAAAAAGAATATGTAAAAACACCTTTATAATTCGAAACTGTGTAACTCATGGTGTCTTTATCAGTGCCTAGTATAGGTATTTTAATTAATTATGCTGTTCTGTATTGGGGACACTTCCTAGAAGCTTTATTTCTCGTGCTTGTTTTTATTTTTTATTATGTGTGAAAAATGGGTTAAGCGGTAATAAGCAAGTAAATAAATATATAAATATATAAAATATTTACTGCAAAAAGAACATATGTAAGAGTAATTGCAGGACAGAGATACTAAGAGTGCCGTAAAGGCAGCTTTGTCCCTTTAAGTTTCCTTACATTGCCTCCTATCTTTAACCAAAAATAGATACAATTTTGAATAGAAAATCCATCCAAATTAAAATATAGAAAACCCTAAATCAATCCCAACTTTGTATTGTATTCCATATAGCTGCGATCTGTCGAGAGATTCACGGATGACACAACGCCGGGGGCCGCGGCATTATACAATGCCCAGAATTGCCAGTCCGGGTCGAACAGCATCCGATCAGCTGGTTAAACTGGTTTACAGATAAGCATATTTTTTGTAATTATTCTATTTCTAAACAAGTAGTCGCTTCTGGCTACATCAAACCACATATTATTACGTGCGTTCTAATTAAACGGTGACGCGATTAGTTCATGTGGGTTAATTCATTTGTATTTGAAGGATTATCTATTCGAAGTGTACTGGGTACTTCCTTTAACTTCAGCTGTCTTATATATTTTAAAAATAATCCAAAGGACTATTAATATCAGTGACATACACTATTATAACACTAGTTCGGGAAATAATTTTTCTACTCACCATATTAGAACATCAACCTATTAATTTCTTGTCGGTAAAATTTAACTTTTAATATAATAGATTTTAGGGCAATATAATTTTTAAAATTTTGTGTATAAATGTGTAAGTGTAAAATGGAGAACAATACGATCTACTTTCTTGTAAGGAATTGCTACCAACCTGACACACAGTGTTTCAAAGAAGTCTATATTTTTTAATTCATAACGTACATTTTTTTACTTCCTTCGTAAAGGAGAAGTATTGCAATCGCAAAAAAAATCACCATTCGAAAATTTTTCAGATATTTGCATTTCAGGGTCCTTCAGATGCCGAAGAACATGTTTTCTCAATTCCTCGGTGTGTCTGTCTGACTGCCGGTTTGCTTCTTCGCGGCATAGCTAAAAATCTAAATACACCATTGACTTCAAATTTTAGTCAAAAATTAAGGGTCATATGGGGGTGACCTGGTAATATTTTAGTAAAAATCCAATACGGCGAAAAAAATTGCGCCCTAGTGAAATATTAAGAAAAACTATTACTAAAAACTATTTAAAATTATTATTAAAAAACTACTGGCCCAATTTATCTCAAATTTTGCACGTAAATCAAGTATGATGTACTAAACAACTGGTAAAATTTTGGTATGAATCCAAGATGGCGGCCTTATTAAATTTATTTAACATTCAGCCTGACAAACTACTTAGTGGATCGATTTCAAATTGTTTATCATAACTAATTATTAGTAGCAGTATTAATTCAAGATTGCGCAACAAAATGGCGGCCAAATAAAATTTTTGGATTTTTAAAAAAATCACACTCTCAGATTTCACGTATTCTTAGGTTTTAGCGTCTCTAGATGCCAAAAAGTATGTTTTATCAATGCCCTTGGCCTGTCTGTATGTGTGTCAGGTCGCGACATAGCTTGGAAACTACTGACCTGATTGCGGCCTAGTGAAAAAAATTATTACTAAAAATACTAATTTTACAATTTACCTCAAATTTTGTACAAAAATCGAGTGTTATATAGGAATGAACTGGTAAGATTATATTATCAATCCAAGATAGCAAAACAAAAGCGGAAAAGCCTGATAAACTACTTATTAGATTAATTTCAAATTCTGGGCAAGCATTAAATGTAATATAGTGTAAAACTGGTAAACTTATTCCCAATAAAAGGAAAAATTCATAACGAGGAAAGTTCCAGGTTAAAAAAAAAACCGATTTTTGATATACTAACCACAAAAAAACGTTTATAGGTGCATCAAAGCATCCATGGGAAATGAATTAATAAAGGCATTATTACGACGGGTTTTTGCATCCCGTTTTAGTTTTTATCTGCATAATATGGTAATGATCGCATTTCATCATGCTCAGTTTTGTCACCGGCACTGTTAAGCCTCCACTCACTATTCAGTTCGATTCGTCAATTTATATAAATGAACGAATGGACGAATATATCATCCACACTGTGCGTCAATTTTTATTTAATTTTCGCATGGATTTCATGCATTTTAGTGCTTGATAATACACAAAACAGAAAACATGATGCTGACGATTGGTTCGCCGAAGTCAAAGCCTACTTGATTATTCGCCCAAAAGAGTCACACGGACGAACGGGACCATCCACATTATGCGAACGAATAAACTAATGAGCGAATGAACGAATAGTGGGTAGCTCAAAGAACAACGGTCATGAGAAAGTGAGACTTACTATAAGACTTAGTAGGGGAAGGTTGCCTATATTGGACCAGTTTTAGGTTTTTATGCTCTAACTTCAAGAAAACAAATCACAACATTTTCTAGTTTATACACAAAATACTTTGATATGTGTCCCACTTTCAGTATTTTTTTCAGAATTTCTTATCCAACAGTTTTTGGTAGAAAAATATAATCCGAAACCCTTGCAACTGGTCCATTATAGGAAACTGGTTTCCTAAATTGAACCAGTGGCTTCCTATATTGGACCATCTATTTCAGTTACGTTAAATGAAATACAATTTTAGTTGAACAAGAGAAAATAAGCTTTATTTCAAAACCAAATTTCAAAAAAACGAAAATATATTGAAATAATATAAAAAAGACAAATCCTGCCATAAACAAATAAAAATAACACAATAAAAGAAAAAAATGAAGAACAAAAGTAAAGAACACCAGCAAAGAACAACTAAACGTAAAATCTTTCAAAAAAAAACTGGTATTTTTAGATGCTAGTGACAGTGATTATATTATTTGGTACCTTAACAAATGCTAGTAAGCAAGAACTATAACACAACTGACATGGTAAAACTAAAATAGAAACAATTCTAGTCCAGCAGTTGTACGAGGCGGTTGTGTTTTCGCTCGTATATTGTTTTGCCGGTATTTGAACGTTTTGTTTTGGTTTGAACTGTTTTGATTTCAATTTGTTTTTGTGTGCTTTGACCCGATCATCAGTTCGTCGTTTGCTATAAACTAAACTTGACCTTGTTTACCCGGATCCGGTTATTAGTTATAAATATTATTTGTGCGTGACATTTAAAGATTTTGATTTATCAACTGGAAATATTTACATAATATTTACATAAAATTTATCTACATCTTTTTTTAATTTTCACTTTTTTTGTTCCTATGAAAATTTTAATTTTTTATTTATTTATAAAATGGCTGAATTTAAGTGCGATTCTTGCCAAAAAATCGTTTCGGAAAAAGACTGTTACAGAATTCGCTGTAGTGGGGAGTGCCGAAGAAATTTTTGTATGGTCTGTACAGGACTGGATAAATCCACGACAAAAGTGCTCTACAAACAAAAATTCAACAATATAAGATTTTTTTGCACTGTTTGCGACTCTCCAACTCTGAAATATTTGCATGATAAAATATCAGATCTCCAAAAGACTCAAATCTCTTCAGAATATCTCGAAGCCCTGGGTTCCTGCTTAAAGAAAAACAACGACATCCTTCCGATCATTGGCGAAATTTACGACATCTTACTCAATCATGACTCCAAATGGAAGATACTGCTAGAAAAAATTGAGGATATTCACAGCCTCCATTCTGGAATATCTGACAGTATACAAAAATCCTTATTTAAATCCATTAAAGAAATTAGGCAGGATACTTTCAATCTATCATCTATTTTAATGGAAACTCAAAATGAATCTGTCAAAGTCCAGGTGCATGATTCATCGAAGGAGCAGTTGACTAAAGAGATGGCTGAGCTGAGGCATAGTGTAAAACAAATGGCACTTACCCTGGAGAAGCTTGCTGATAAGCCTAAACAACAATCAATAAAGAAGATATACACCACCGCAATATCAACCCAAACCGATACGACAGATGTCCAAATGCCTGTCAATAAGTCTCCAAAAAAAGCTGTTTCCTTCCAGCCCAACAAAACACCCATTATAGAGAAATGGCATTATGTAGTGGTATCCATAATTCCGTCCACGTATAAATCAAATCAGCTTGTACACTACATCAAAGAAAAATTAGGAACCACGAATTTTGTGCGTTGTTTTGCTATGCTTAAGAATGCAGACACTTTGCACTCCGATTTTAAAATTGGGGTGCAAAATAAAGATCACTTAATTCAGCTTAAGAACGCTAGTCTGTGGCCACCTGGTACTATAATTGATCCTACCTATGATTCAGTTTCACCAACCCTTATCCAAACGCCGCCCACTTCCACAGCCCATAATGTCTCATCTTCTAGTCATCAAGATGTCAATATAGATATCCCAAAGAGCCGGGGGCTGTCTCCACCAAAGCCTCAATTATTGGAATCACCAGTGACATTTGTGCCTGAAGAGGATAAGTCAGTCATAATTGGCTCTGACAGGGAGGCCATAGCAGCTTGTAGGTCATTGGCACTGGAGGGCTCTAAATTAAGCATGGAGAAAACTGCAAAGAAAGATGATTTTTTGCAGTTTGATCCAATGACTCCACCAAGAGTGCGGCTGTCCCAAGATTCGGATAAAGCAAATGGTCGCTATATATTAGCCAGATTAAGGGATCCTTCCTTACTAAAGACCTTAAGGCTATTTCTTGCTTATCTACACGACCAGCCATCTAGTGTGTGTTTTGAGGGGCATACAAGTACTAGCATTAAATTATTGCTAGCTTCAGAAGGCCTTCCCAGTGACAAGGAATCCCTGCGCAAGCTGTATTATCGCTTCCACGATGCCTATGGGATTGGTTCATCTGAAGTGGACTCAGACCTTGCAGCGTATAGATCTTTCTACTCCTCGGAAAAAATTTTACGGCTCCAAAAAATTCGTGACGGTACTGGTAAATATTATTCTAGTGGTTCACCATCAAAAAGTAAAAATTTTTAGTCAATATGACGCGAAAAGAGGATCTAGCACCCTCTAAAAAATTGACCAATAGCAATTTTAATCTTTTTTTTCTTAATATTCAGTCCTTAAGACATAAAACAGACGAATTATATCTTTTGTTAGAAGAGCTAAATTTTCCAGAAGTCATTGCCATCACTGAGCACTGGCTAAATATCAATCAACCTGTTTTTATTAAAAACTATACCACAATTGCCAGATTTAATAGAACTAATTTAACTCATGGAGGCACCATGATAATGTCTTCAAACAACGATTTTTTCGAAATATCAAAGTATAATCATTTATTATCTGAAAAAGTATTTGAATTTTCTATCGTTTATCACAATACTTATGACCTTTATATTATTTGTATTTATAGAACACCTGATGCTGATGTGCAATTATTCTGCCATAACCTTCTAAGTTTGCTCGAGTCCCTTCCTGTAAAAAGCAAATTAATCTTATGTGGCGATTTCAATATTGACTTTTCCAGTGTGTGTGCTGCTCAGGAATGTCTTCAGTCCATCTTTGAGTCATTAGGAATTGCCATGCACGTCAACTCACCAACCAGAATTACTAAGACAAGTGCCAGTACTATAGATTACGTTGTGTCTTCTTTCAATCCTATCTCCGTCGAATGTAATGTCTTAAGTCCAGGTTTCTCCGATCATGAAGCAATTTTCACAAAATTTTCAATTACATCCAAAGCCAAAAATTCCTCTAGACAAGTAGGCCGTATTTTTTCGGTTAGAAATTTCATTAATTTCAAACACCTATGTCAAATAACTGACTGGGACTCTCACACTTATGATGTCGACACTGAATTTTCTCGTTTTATAAAAACTCTAACTAATATAGCTTCTGAATCTTTTCCTCTTAGGCCTATCAAAAATAAAAGAAGTAAACCCTGGTCCACTAAAGGTTTACGTATATCTTCTAAGAACATGCGGTCACTATCTCATTTAAAGAAATTTTCGGACAGTGTCTTTTTTCATAATTATGTAAAATCATACAGAAAAATTTATCATAAAACTATTAAAGCCGCCAAAGATATTTATTACAATAATAGACTTTCTAACGCCAAAAATGTAGCTAAAGAAACCTGGTCTATCGTAAATGATTTAAGAAACAAAACTCCTTTATCTAGCACTATCCTTACCTCTCCTGAGGACCTAAACAATTATTTTGTAAATGTAGCCAAAGATTTGACTAAATCCGTATCTCAATCTAATGACCCAATTTCATATCTCTCTAATCATAGGGTAAACCTGCACAGTTTCTTCTTTTCACCAGTAGTTTTATCAGAACTTCGTAGTACAATTAATGATATCAAAAATAAATCTTCTTCGGGAACTGATGGGCTTACTTTAAAAATGTATTCCAGTCTGCCGGAATGCACACTAGAGCATCTGACTACTTTGATAAATATGTCTTTCCAAAATGGTACTTTTCCAAGCTGCCTTAAAACTGCAATAATCATACCTCTTCACAAAGGAGGTGTTTCAGAAGAAGCTTCGAACTATCGCCCAATTGCACTTCTCCCTACGCTATCTAAGATCATCGAAAGACTGGTTAAAAAAAGGCTTTTATCATTTCTGTCTAGATATGAAATACTTACAAAACATCAATTTGGATTTCTAAGTAACAAATGCACAAGCGATGCCATGTTTTCCCTTCTTAATAGAGTTTACTCCAGCCTAAACAACCATCACGCTACGGCAACAATTTTCTGTGATTTTTCCAAAGCTTTCGATTGTGTGAATCATAATATATTAACTAACAAACTGCAGTACTATGGATTTAGAGGGGCTCCTCTCAATTGGTTTAAGTCATATCTTAGCAACAGAAATCAAGTTGTGAAAGTTGACAACAGGATGTCTTCTTGTAGGCCAATGGAATATGGAGTGCCTCAAGGCTCGGTACTAGGCCCTATCTTGTTTCTTCTGTTCATAAACGACATGGCTAATTTAAACATTAGTGGAAAAATATGTCTCTTTGCGGACGATACCAGCTTTACGTGGAGCCACCCAGATGTCACGGACCTACATAGGATTGTATCTAATGACCTAATCACCATTAAATCCTGGTGCGATTCTAATCTTCTATGTTTGAACATATCTAAAACGAAAGTCTTGTCTTATAAAAACACGCTGCAACCCTTTGACCTTAATGGCACCACTATTGATGTCGTAAACTCTGTAAAATTTCTAGGGTTTCTTGTAGATGATTCTTTAAAATGGGATCCACATATCGACGCTTTATCAAGGAAGTTAGGTTCTGCTTGCTTTGCGTTAAGATCTGTTTCCGAGGAGCTTAGCTTTTCTACCTCTAGAACTGTTTATTTTGCTCTTGTTGAGTCGCACCTCAGATATGCTATTCCATTCTGGGGTACATGTTGTGCGACTCAATTTGATCGAATTTTTATACTACAAAAAAGAGCTGTTCGTTACCTACTGAGACTTAACAGTAGAACTCACTGCCGAGATTTCTTTAAAAGATATAAAATACTAACCCTTCCTTGCTTATTCATTTTGGAATCGGTTTGCTTAATTCGTAAGCACGCACCTGCTCTATTAGAGAGACCTTCTCACAACTACCCTCTCAGAAATACTGAGCACGATCTCTATCTTCCAACCCCACACTCAGAGTTAATTAAAAGATCAGTAATCTACAATGCAAAAAAAATGCATAATCACCTGCCATTTAACATCAAATCCATAATATCTCTGACTTCATTTCGCAAGGCTTTGAAATCATTCTTACTGGAAAGAGCCTTCTACACCGTGAACGAGTTTTACAACACATAATTTTATCCTTATGAACCCCTAGTGTGATAGTTGCCATTACCAACCATTTTTACCGAACTTTGTATATGTATTTTTTTAATTGTTTCGTACTTTTTTATTTTTTACTTTGCTTTTTTATTTTTTTACATTATATTTATGAAAATGTTTATAACATAGTACGACTGACAAAGTACATTTCTAATGTACTTCTTTTAGGATTCTATAATATTAATATTCTAAATTCCTGATTTAAATATTATTTTTCTATAATATTTATGATGTGTTTTTGTCTTGTTTTGTTTGTTAATTTTGATGTTTGTAAACTATTTTTTTACAACAGCTTTGTCCACAAACTTGTAAAATTTTTTTTGCCAATAAAGCATTTATTTATTTATTTATTATATTTATTTCCTTAGAACTAAGAACAAATATCGCAGAGAAATTTCTCTCTTGACAATACGTTTGCACATGATTCGTGTACCCAATCTCTGCATTTTAGGCACTGAATCATGTCTTCAACAATGCTTTCAGTGCAGAGTTTGCAGTACCATTATTTGTCTTTAATATTTTTTTTCTTAGAAGTAGAAGTACCTGATTCAAACTTAACTTTGCGCATGACAGATTTGTTTTTTGACATATTTGACGGTGTCTGTTTAACCTCAAGGTCATCTTTATAGGGTGTGGATGTGATGATTTGGGCTTCTTGTGATCAACAAGGGGACTTCTTAATATTTGTTCGATAGAATCTACTTCATTAGCTGTGCATGATATTGTGGACGAATTAACTTCAGCTGATGTAGTTGCTATTAGTTCCTTAGCTGATGTTGAGGTTGATGTTGAAGCTCATTGATCAAGGAGGTTAATTTTTTTTGTCGCAGCTGGTCCTTTACTGTAACGAATCAAGGGCACATGTTCATCACTGGAGTTAGAACTACTTCCACTGTTATCATGTTTAGCTATGTCTACACTTGTTTTCGGGATAAGTACATCGGAAGGTGCGAAATCAACATCGCTGAAAACATTACGGTCTACCGGCCAAATGCCTGTTTTCTTGAATCCATTCATAGCATTTGCCAATACAGCAGCCCTTGCATAAGCTTCTCCAAGAAGTTGAGCAACTTGGTATTGAGAAACTGTCAATCCCGGATTAGTTCTGAGCTATTTCTCATTTGCTTCGGTGTAGTAGAGCTCCAATGGTTTAAATACCGCCACGTCAAGGGGTTGAGGCCGATGGGTGGTATGCCCCGGAAGCTGTAATATTATTACTGTATTATTTCTTGCCAACTCTATTGGCTCAAGATTTTTAGAGTGCGTACTGTGGCCATCTAAAACAATCAATACTTTATTGGTCATTGTTGGTTTCACGGCATCAATGAAAGATTGGAGCCAGGTAACAAACAATTGTTTATTGATGTATCCGGTGTCAGATATCTCTACCAGGCAGTCAGGAGGTGCACCAACTTTAAGATCTGGATTAGCCCTTTTTCGCTTCAATATTATCATCGGTGCAACATATTGACCAGCTGCACTGGCACATACAACCATCGTGGTATTCACCCCACGTTCGCCGCTAGCAAACGAACCTACTTGGCGCTTGCCCTTCAGGGCTAAAATTTTCTGACACTTCTTGGTAACAGTTGAAAAGCCAGACTCGTCTACATTGAATATTCTTGTTGCATTAAGCTGGCATTCATCGACAATTTTTTCAAGAAGTTCGAAGAACTGGGCTACATTTTCTCTATTAAATCCCTTGCACCGAGCTATGGAAGTAGATTCCGGTTGCCTCAATGAAATATTGGGATGCCTTCGCATAAATGCGTAAAACCACTTTTTACCAGCCTGCTTTTTTTCTCTATTAAAATTGTGTTTGATATTGTTTTGCTCTGCCAGTTCATAAGCTGCATTACGGACATCTTTTATGGTGACCCCATAAAACATCTTCTCCAGGTTAAGGATATGTTCCGCCAACCTCTTCTCAAAATCCGGTGTAAAAACGGTGGTTCTTCCAAAGATTTTACACCCTTGGTTAGCAATTTTATTTTTTGAATCCAAATGCAGTTTGAACGTCGCTTTTGGGACAATGTACATGCGGCATATTTCATTTAGGCCATACTTTTTGCCTTTGTAAGCCTCTAAGGCTTTAGCCATATCCTCTTCACTCCATTTACCATATTTTGTGCCTTTTCCATTATTATTGCAAGGCATTCTGTAACAAAGGTTGCCTATATTGGACCACTCATTAGTAACTAACTGTATAATGTTAAAAATGTATTTTTCATTATGAGAAATGAAACACTACATATTGACACCAATTCCCAGACCTAAATACATAAACTGACGAGATAATTCGAGTTTCCTAAATTGGACCAGTACAATTTAGGCAACACTGTGGTGGTTCAATTTAGGACACCGTCAGTTATTTTTTAAAATCACATGTTTAACATTCCGATGTATTTGGATTTGATGTTTGCAATAGCGATATAAATAATGTAAAACTTACTTGTTTTAATAAAAATAACAGCACTGGCTAGATTCCTAAAGTTTACCACACACACCCTTACGAACTATTCAGAAAAACTACATCGAAATTGGAAGAATCGCAAAACACGTGGTACGGAGGAAAAACGTGCATCAATGGCGGCGAATTATCTTGTAAATATGGCGGTGGTCCAATTTAGGAGGCGGTTCAATATAGGCAACCTTCCCCTAAATTAATGAATCTACAATATGTAAATAAATCCTTACTTTTGCCTTTTTTGTCATTCCTTAGGTTTCAATTGTCACTAGAGGTTCACGAATACAAAAGTACTTAAATTTCCCTGCAAATAATGTATTGCATACCTACTGTGGCTGTTTTTATTTATTTTTATACGGACTCGAATACGGCGTTTTATTGTCTGTGTTGTCGTTATAAATATTATTGTTTTCGCTTATTCGCATTTTACGAGCATTTTATGTTCGTATGAGAATAAAATAGCAAGATAGTCTTGTTTTGGCCACGTCTTCGTAAGTTCATGTCTAACCTCAGTGATATATCTAATGTGCCTTTCGTGTTAAATAAAAAAAAATGGAAATTATAATAAAAATAGTAGAACATAATCAAAGAAGAAATGCTATTTGGTTGCTGTTTAGCATTCTATCTTATTAATTTTATTCAAAAATAATTATTTAAGGTAACGAAACTAAAAAATCCTTAAATTTTCTTTACTCGGAACTTCCTTAACCTTTCGTTTTATTAGGAATATTGAAGTCTGACCCGGTATGGTTCAGTACTTTGTTAGTTTTAGTAACACATATATACCATCTTTTCCAATATTTTTATCGTACGTGATGCTCCGGCATCTTGTTCCGGCCTATTGGATTTTTACTAAAATATTCCCAGCTTATCCCCATATGACCCTTAATTTTTTACTACAATTTGAAGTCACTCTGAGTAGTTTTTAAACTACGCCGGGAATTGACAGACAAACAAAATGACCGATGAAATTGATACAAATATTTTTGGGCATCTTTTACCCAAATGTTACCAGGGCATCCCCATATGATCATTGATTTTTGGCCAAAATTTGAAGTCAATCCTGTAAGTAGTTTTTGGCTATGATGCCAACAGACAGGCTAATCGACTGACAAACGGAATTAAGAAAAACATGTTTTTCGGCATCTATGGACTCTGTAATGGAAATATCTGAAAAAATCTCGGAGTGGGATTTTTTCACGATTACAATACTTCCCTTTTACGAGGAAAGTAAAAATTAATGTTTTTTGTTACCTTCAATTATTAATAAGTAATAGATTATAACAACTAAAAGCATCGGAAGGTCATACTTAATCTCATATAGTATAGTTTACTTAACATTTATCTGACTTAAAATATAAACGAAAACTGTAAAATAATGTTAATTTATATTAAGCTCATTCTACGGAAAATCAGTGACAGTTTTTGCAGTGGGATATTGTCTCTTCAACTGTCTAGATAATGCCATAATTTTATAAGCTCTGATTTCAACTTTAAATTAAAACTTAATAATTAATATAGAGTGAAATTCTTATGTGTTGTAACATTTAAACTTTATTTTCAAAATATTAATTTGTTAATAACTTTTGAAATTATTTATGTGTGGATTTGAAATATTTGCGTATTTTTCTAGACGTCATTAAGAATCCAATGAACCCTCACTTCAATTTTTACTAGCAGTAGCAAGAATTAACACCATTTTGAATTTATGAAATAGATTATAGGCATAGCAGGAAGAGGGGGGGGGTGACGGTGAAGGGGGTCCTGTTTTTTGTTGTCTATTAAAGCGAACCAAACGACGTATTAGTAAAGGCGGCAAACTAAGTAACGGATTTTTTTTTGTGTTCTAGTCAAGGCGTTATTTTTCGGTGTCTCTATTATGATTTGCACACTATATCTCTAAAACCTGGCACGCCACTGGGTATGCATTGTGTGACAAAACAAAATCTGCCGATCGTTTATTTGAATACGGTGTCCGAAAAAGTAACACCAACAGCTATTTACTTCTACATAAATAGATTAATAATAATTAATTTGGAAGCCATGAGGACGCGAATCAGCTGGCTTGGAAAGGTAGTAACATTGCTTTCATTGAGTCGGGAACTGCCCTTGGAATTACTTCATCAATTGTCAAGTGCTTCCTTTGAAATATCAACTACTTTTTTCGATAGCGCTTCCATTTCGAGTTATCCATTATCTACTAGTCCGTAATACCATCGCCACATTTAATAAATGGCTTTATCTACAAACCTAGTGTGAATCCAAGTATGCGAGGATTTACATAGCGGAACCGTAAATTGAAGCTATTATGACCAATGTTTGACCAAAAAAAAAAATGAGAATATAGACGGTATCAGTTTAATAGACAGTTTAGTAGTAGTAGCGGCCGAGCACAAAGGCACTAGGTGGATCCGTATCTGGTCAGCCGCAGGTTGGCCCATAAAGCCATTTATCAAAATCGGTGATGGTACGCCATACTAGTTGATGATGGATAACACGAAAACGGAATACTGCCGAAAAAATATTTCAGATTCAGAATTTGCGTTCCAAAATCTATCAGGATACCAAAACTGATCAAAATAGGCAATGATAAGCCGTACTAGTTGATGACGAATAACTTAAACGTGCTGAAAATAATGTGACAAGGCGTTCAAAAATCTACAAGTTTATCAAAACTCACTAAATGAGTAATGGTGCGCAGGATAGCTGAAGCTGGATAACTCGAAAACGAAACACCGCCGAAAAGTACCGGATCCGCAATCAGCGACTCAGAATCTACCAGTGTACAAAAAACCGTTAAATTTGGCAATGGTACTACCAAATATTACGAAGTATCAAATTATTGAATTCACTATGACGAGCCTATGAAAAGTTAACACCTTTTAGTTTTCAATTAAATCATTTCTAGAATTTGGGATAGATGTAAGCTAAAAATATTTGATAATATTCTAGTACGGGGTACCATCACCGATTTATACCAATTCTAGTACACTGCTAGATTTTGTGTAACTAATTACGAATCGAAAGTATTTTTTTCAGAGACGTTTTGTTTTCGAGTTATTTATCATAATTAGTACTAGTAAGGTTTTGATGAATTTTGGTAAACTGGTGGATTTCAAACGCTGAAGACGAACCTGAAGTTTTTTCGGACATCGTTTCGTTTTCAATTTGTCCATCATCAACTAGCACGGCTTACCATCCCCAATGTTGATGATTTCTGGAGCACTAGCAGATTTTTTAACGCTGATCACGATTACGAAGTTTTTTTTTACATTTCATGTTATCCATTATCAACTAGAACGGCGTAGCATCGCCGAATTTGATAAATGGCTTTGTGTGGATTCACATAGCGGATTAAATAAGTAAGTTGAAGCAATTAATTTATGAATTAAAAAAAATATGAAAAGTTGGACGGTACCATGTTAATAGACGGTTGGGCGGAAAAACGTGGAGTTACTAAGTAGGTGGATTGGTATCAGGTTAGCTGCCAATTTATCCATAAAGCCATTTATCAAAATCGGCGATTGTGCGCTGTACCAGCTGATGATGGATAGCACGAAAACGAAATACTGCCAAAATAGACTTCATATTCGTAATCAGCGTTCAAAAATCTACCAGGATATAAACGTATATATATATATATATATATATATATATATATATATATATATATATATATATATATATATATATATATATATATATATGTAGAATAGCAGAAATATATAATTTCTGCAGGTGCAAAACGGCCTACAAGAAGAATTGCTTTCGATTATGTCACAGGGTACCCTCCTGCGATCATGATTTCTGGGCCTTTACCCTCATCAGGCAGGTTTGTACCCAGGGAGATCTGAAATAACAGATTGCTCGATATGACAAAATCGAAAACGAAACGTCTATCATACTGAAATAGTTCTAAATGCTAAGTATAACACTTAGCGCCACCTATTAAGGCTCCGGTGGTTTCCGGCTGCAAACCCAAAGGAATTTGGCAAAGTATGCACTAGCACCATCATACGGAGAGTAGATACTAAAATCAATAAAAATGCGCTTTATAATATATATATATATATATATATATATATATATATATATATATTGTTGCGTAATTTATTAAAAAAAAAATAATACTTCAAATGGACTGTATAAAAATGCGGATTGGGAAGAAATAAAATAAAATTATATATGTGATAAATTTTGTATGCAATTGAAATGAACGAAACTCCACTCACCTAAATCCAGTGGCTTCTTTCACTTCATAATATATAAAGCTTCATAAATAAAGGGGCCCCTTCTCTTGATTATGAAATTGGAGAAAATGGTTAAATGTGATTATGAGAACTGGTTGTGCTTAGATACACCTTTTCTACCATAATGGACGACTCTTGACACTCCCTTCTTCCTTTGCTAGGCTTATGGAGTTTTTACACATGCGCGGAAAAGTTCAAAGAAATGTAGATATAGGAATGAATTATTGTATTAATTGCTTTGTATTGATTATAATATTTACGATTCGGATTATGGTATGTTCATAATAATTAAAAAACATGAAAATGGATGATGCTTTAATTAATAGTAAAATAAACTTAATGTTTTAATAATAATTCCAAACATTCCACCCACCTTTTAAATGTACTACCATTTAAAAATAAAAAATAAATAAAAAAAAAAAATTCTACAAATATTTCAAAATCCTAATTCTAAGTTAATTATGTAACATTAATTCTTAATTAATGGGTAATGGACACAGTTTTACTAATGGCCTTTTAAAAGTACCTTGATTAGTACGAACAGTGGCAACACGCGAAATTCCGTCTGATCCTGGATGCAACTCTACAATTCTAGCAAGTTGCCATGACAGAGGCGGAAGATTTTCATGTTTAATAAGCACAAGAGTGCCAAGAGCAACAGGTACATCCTTGTGATTCCATTTTCCTCTTTGAAGGAGAGTATGGAGATACTCGTTACTCCAACGGGACCAAAAGTCAGCATGAAGCCTTTGTATGAGTTGCCACCGATTTAGTCTATTTAATTTTAAATTTTGTAAGTCAGAATCTGGGATGACACAAAGCGGTTCTAGCGTTAAAAAGTGTCCCGGAGTTAGCGCAGATAAATCATTTGGATCATTACTTATGGGACATAAAAGACGGGAATTTAAAAGAGACTCAATTTGAGTTACAACCGTTAATAATTCTTCATAACTTAGAATCTGGTTACCAATGACTCTAAATAAATGTGTCTTTACACCTTTAACACCACTTTCCATTAAGCCTGAAAAGTGCGGAGAAGCAGGAGGATTAAAATGCCACTTAATTTTTTCGGCTTCTACTGCTTCTTTCATAATAGATTTCAAATATTTATTGGCACCTATATAATTAGTTCCACAATCACTATAAACATCAGAACATCGGCCGCGTCTAGCGATAAACCTACGAAAAGCTGCAAGAAAGCACTCGGAAGATAAATCCGAAGCTAATTCAATATGTATCGCTTTGGTGGTAAAGCATACAAATATGCATATCCAGGCCTTTTGCGTTCTCGCACCTCTCAATCGACTCAAGGTTATATTAAATGGGCCACAATAATCAGTTCCTACGTGTAAGAAAGGTTTAACTTGAGAAATACGAGCCATTGGTAAATCTCCCATGGGAGGTTGAAGGGGTTTTGGACTTAGTCTCCAACATTTTATACATTTCGAAACTATTGTCCGAATCGCTCTACGAGCGGATAAAATCCAAAAATTTTGACCTATAATAAATTGAAGTAATTGACTTCCAGGATGGAAATGCCTTTTGTGACTATCTTCAATAATTAACTCTGTTAATCGGCTCGTTCGCGGTAATAAAATCGGATGTTTTAAATCATATTTCAAATCTGCATGACGTAATCTACCCCCCACTCTTAAAATTCCATCTATGTCTAGAAATGGATTTAATTTTTTAATTATGTTTGTTGAAAGATTTCCAGATAAAATGAGTTCAATATCCTTTGAAAAATATATATTTTGCGTATATTTTATTAGACAATTAAAAGAATGCTTATACTCGGTTTCTGAAATTAATTTGGTATTAGTTTTAAGAGAAGTTTTAAGTTTAAAATTTTGAATTGCACGAAGTATATATGCAACAATGTTAACAATTTTAGAGAGAGATGAAAATTTGTTAAGTAACTCTTCAAAAATATGAAGATTAAAATTTGTAATTAAAACAATCTTTTTTATTTCTTCATGACATTCTTCAAGATTTAATTTAGAATAAGGCCAGCTAGATTGTGGTAAACACAACCATTCTGGACCCACCCACCATGCAGTACAGTCTAGTAGCTCATGGGGTTGTAAACCCCTACTACCGCAATCCGCAGGATTATCTTTGGACTGAACATGGTGCCAAGAGGAGGGACATATTTTTTCCTGAATTAATGTAACCCTGTTACTTATAAAAGTGGTCCATTTATGAGGAAATGACTTAATCCACGATAAAGCAACAGTAGAATCCGTCCAAGCAAATATATTAGAAAACGTAACCTTTTGACTGTACGTCTTCTGAATAAATGAAATTAGATTAGATAACAATACTGCGGCACATAATTCAAGTCGGGGTATAGATATACGCTTAAGAGGGACTATTTTAGACTTTGCGGTCACAAAAAAGGAAGAGAATTTATGTTCATTTATTTGGTTACGAAAGTATACAACAGCGCAATATCCACGTTCGCTCGCATCACAAAACCCATGAATTTCAGATATATTTGACACATTTGGAATATGTCTAGGTATTTGCAAATGCGCAAGACATGGAAGTTGATCTTTAAATTTTTTCCAAGAAATAACAATATTTTCTGGAGGAGTTTCGTCCCAACCGAGGCCTAGACCCCATAAATTCTGAATATTAAACTTAGCCAAAAACGTTAATGGAGTAAGAAAACCCAACGGATCGTAAATACGTGCTAAATCTGAGAGCATATTTCTTTTAGTACAAACATTATTACGTGGTTCTACAAAATATGTAAAATTGTCGTTAAGAGGGTTCCATTTCAAACCAAGGATTTTGATGGTTTCATTCTCACCCTTTTTATCAAAAGATATAGAATTATTATATAGATGCTCTGGAGGCAAATCTGCCAACAATTCGGGACGGTTACTACACCATTTTCGAAGCTCGAAGCCACCACTATTTAATAATGAAATAAGTTCATTTTTTAACTGAATACCATCGCACAACGTTTCGGAACCAGTGGCCAAATCATCAACGTAGCTAGTGGATATTAAAGTTTCTGAGGCTATTGGATACTTTTCCTTTTCGTCATTTGCGAGCTGATACAACGTACGTATGGCTAAATAGGGAGACGACGAAATTCCATAAGTAACAGTATTTAATTCGTATTCTTTAATTTTCTCATTGGGGGAGAATCGGAATAAAATCTTTTGAAAATGTCGATGTTTTTTGTTAATTAAAATCTGTCTATACATTTGTCGAATATCTGCGGTAAAAACAATTTTATGAAGTCTAAAATTCAATAAAATTTGCAAAATATCGTTTTGCAATTTAGGACCCGTTAACAAATAATCATTTAAAGAATTATTTTTCATATCTTTTTTACTAGCGTTAAAAACAACACGCAAACGTGTACTTGTACTTTCGGGTTTTAAAACACAATGGTGTGGAATATAATTTGAATAATTTTTATTAGTGTCAAAGTTAGTTTTTACTTCAGTCATATGTCCGGAATCTAAATAATCCTGCATAAAATCGCAATACATTTTATAAAGATCGGAGTCCTTAATAAGGCGGCGTTCCAGCGATAAAAACTGGTTTAACGCAACTGTTTGAGAATTGTCAAACTTTGGTTCGATATTACTTCGAAATGGTAACGATACAGAATACCTTCCAGTATCAGTGCGAATAAAATTTTCAATAAAAAATTTTTCACACTGTTTATCGTCGGGAGAAATATTATCTCGATGGGGTATTTCCTCAAGTTCCCAAAAACGCTTGACAGAGTCATTTAAATCATTAAATGTAGAAGTAAAAAATGAATTAATCTGCGATTGATTATTATTTAAAATATTTGTTTGACCCATTAAAACCCATCCGAAAACAGTGTTAATTGCGGTAGGGGTATTCGCATTTCCCCGAATACAACCGTCTAATAAAATCTGAGAAAATATTTCGGCATTTAATAATATATCAATCTTACCAGGTTGATTAAATCTAGAGTCAGCTAATTCCAATTTGTTAATATGCGACCAGTTATATGGCATATTATGAACAGTGGGTTGATCATTACAGATTTTGTCTAAAATCACAGCTTCAACAGAGAATTGAGGGGACACTGTTTTCGTTGGTTTTAGAGTTAAATTCACTGCACCTGAATTCACATTTTGCGACATATTTCCAAGACCGCACACTGAAACCGACAATTTATGCACAGTAAGCCCTAATTTGTTTAAACACTTTTTTGTAATAAAATTTGCTTGTGAAGCACAGTCTAGCAAGGCTCTAAATTTTTGAAAATTTCCACGACAATCTAAAACATCAACAATTAAAGTTGCCAATAAAACCGTACTATCACAACTGGTATTGTTACTAATTTTTTCATGTCCCTCAGAAAAGGTAGCTAAGGAATCGACAAAAGAATTTTGAACAGAGACGGACTCACGTACATCGTTTCTCGGTGCCTGTGGATTATTTTGTTCGCTGCTTGAATCGCTGACAAAGTCTCGGGTATTTTTAGTTTGCGTATTATTTGACGGTGATTCCCTTTTAAATATCGGACGATCAGTTATATTACTTTTTTGTTTGTTTAAATGTAAAAGAGTGTGATGACGGCAATTACAAATTCGACAAGTATACGTAGAGTTACATTTAGCCGAATTATGTGTATTACTAAGACAATTAGTACAACATTGTTTTTGTTTCACGAAAGAAAACCTGTCTTGCGGAGTTTTAGCATTAAATGAACTACATTGATAAAGATTGTGATTTAAAGAACAAAGTGTGCATTTGTGGGTATTTTCCGTTGTATTCAAAAATACCAACGGTGGCTGAGAACGTTGTGGCGGCGATTTAAATTTGGGTTTAGGTATCGATGAAAAGGCAATGCTGTCATATGCAATACATTGTTTGTTTAAAAAATCAATTACGCTTGTGAACGCTGGTAGAGTAGATGAGCTATGATTCATTTCAAAACGCGATAATGTAACAGGGTCCAGACGTTTCAATAACATATTGACTAATATGAAATCCCATTGCGCAGTGGGATATTTTAAGTTTGTTAAAGCGGCAATATTTTCATTAAAGGTGTCTATTAACTTTCTTAACAAATGAGGATTTTCATTATTAAGACGCTTGGAATTTTCTATCTCATTCCAATGTGCGGCAGCCAGGATACGGCTATTTGTATAGCGGTCAATTAAAGCATTATACGCTACAATATAATTAGAACTAGTCAAAGGAGTACATTGTATTAAAGTTCTCGGTGGGCCCTCTAAATATGAATGATGCGTAAATTTTTCGATATTAGATAAAGACGAATTGTTATGAATTAAAGCATTATAAATATCAATAAACGCTGTGAATTGCTTTATGTCACCCGTAAATTTATTAATTTTAATTTCTGGTAATTTAACTTTAGGTAAGATATTAAGATTAGGATTTTGAGATTGAGTCTGAATTAGATTATCTATTTCCTTTTGAAATAATTCAGAATATACGGACTTTATTTGATAAAAACTATTTTCAAAATCACAACGAATTTTATCCTCAATTGGAATTTGATCTTCCTGATTAATCATAGAAGACAAAATTAATGATTGCTGTTTATCAAACTCAGAAAAGATTGTATCTAATTGTTTACATCTTTGTTTAAACTCGATATGAAATTTGTTGTCAACTAAGGCTTTTTTCGACAACTCTGTAAGTTCTCCTATACGATTAATTTCAATCTGACGAAATACTTTAGCTCTTTTTACTTTTTCTATCATTTTAATTAAGGTACAAAATATTTAAGAGTAATTATAGTAGTAATTAAGGAAATATTAAAGTTCAATCCTGTGTTAAAATTGTTTCAGGTTTGAAACGAGAGTAAAATATATGTCAACAAAATAAACGAGGATAAAGTTCGCTTGATAAATATTGTATTTTACGAAAATGAAAAAGGATAGCAAATTTGTTATTCCTGAATGTGAATCTTTAAATTGCCCTGCGCGCCATGCGCATTTGATAGCACATTTAAGAAGATGGTAGCTTTTTTCTAACGTACCTAAATTTTAAATATGGCGTTAGATGTTTGACGAAACATAATTAATAATATTGAAAGAAAATCATCCGTGTCGAAGAGACCAAAATGTTGCGTAATTTATTAAAAAAAAAATAATACTTCAAATGGACTGTATAAAAATGCGGATTGGGAAGAAATAAAATAAAATTATATATGTGATAAATTTTGTATGCAATTGAAATGAACGAAACTCCACTCACCTAAATCCCCACTGGATTTAGGTGAGTGAAACATGAAACATATATATATATATATATATATATATATATATATATATATATATATATATATATATATATATATATATATATATATATATATATATTTTTACATTATAATAATAAAAAATCGGCTGGGTGTAAGATGATTTATAAATTTTATTTGAACTAATTTTTTTTTACTTTATGACTTCATGAAGCTCCAATTCACAAAGTAGGAAGCACATATGTGCAGATTAGCCTTTTTTGTGCTGTTTTAAGACTGTTATTTCGAAAACGCAATTTTTCAAGCTTTTAAAAATAGTATCTATTCTTTTCTGATTAAACAATCGAAATGATCATTTCCATTAGGTACGTGTAACATAGTAAACAGCAAACAGAATATAATTAAAAACACATTAGCAAAAAAGACTGAAACCTGTCCAGTTGTTTATTTATTTGTTCAGGCCTGTGTTGATTTTTAATACAACTTGTTTATGTAACTTTAACACGTATCAGGTAGAAAAGCTTTTTTCGTCTGATTTATAGAGTGGTTGCATGGACTTTATTTTATATTCTCCCCAACAAGCAATATATTTAAGTGAAAGCAACCTATTTTTTCGATAGGGAGCTATTGTCTGTCAAATAATATAGAAGTAGAATATGTTTGTAAGATTTAAGTTAAATTAAAACAGAAATGGCATTTAAAGTTATTGAGGTTTTTGTTAATAATATATAAAATATGCGCAATATCAAACAGATGTCAATATCAATAAAGTGCGCAGAAGTTGAGAGTTCCTATGGAGGGATATAAAAAAAACATAAAGTAAAAAGCGGTGTGGGGTGAGGTGAATTGAATTTATGAATCGATATAATCTTATTTTATGTATTAGAATTTTCTGGGATCTTTTGAAGGGAGATATTTAAGATCATTCGTGATGGGTGCTGGGATCCACAATTTTAGGAACAAATTTGCAGTAACCATGATTTTCTTGTCATAGTATTCAGAACCGTAGTCAGAAAAAGTAAATACCTTTGTCAAATTGTTAGTAAAATTAAAAAAAAAAATTAAAAATAACTGTTTAAGGATTCTGTTTTTTTTCTGCCACTCATTTGGCCAAGATTTGCTACCTGAATTTGGAATTTTATACCATTTTGAAAGGTTTATCTAATCGTAGAAGTTAAAAAGAAAGCTATTAAGAGGATATACATATTTATTTAGATACCATACCATACCATACCACGAATTATGTCAACTCTATAAAGAACCCAAATTATCCCAATTCATTAGAATCCCAAAGATCCTTGACACTCGACCAGATGGCCGGAAATTGGTTGGAAGGCTCAGGCTACGATGGGAAGACGGCGTACCAATTATGCCCAAGAAATGCTTAGCCTCAGAAATTGCAAAGCCGCAACAGATCAGCACGCATGGAAGAGGAAAATAGAGGAGGCCAAAACTCAATTTGGGTTGTAGCGCCAAAGAAGAAGTTTAAAATAACGATCCCTAAGTGTAATCCCCCTGTACATTTAAATTTCCCGTGAAGATATTCTTTTTTACCAAATCCAAATATATTTATGCCATGGATTTCACAACGTTTCGTATTGTACCTATCTTCAATCATTTTTTAAGTGTAAACCAGGTAACTACGAACACAAAAACTACATACTATACTAGTTGTGATGATGCTTAAAATTTCTGCCCCTTGTTACCTGCACCGTGAAAAATTAGGAGGTTATTTTGAAAGATAAGCGGTTGACATATATTCGAAATATTAACGCTTGGCTTACTGAAAATTCTTGGATTACATTTTATAAAAGCTGCTTCTACAAACTTTCGTTTTCGCCAATGCTGCTCCTTGTGTGAAGCGTATATGTTTAACGTTTTTTAAAATGTTGGTAGATTCTAATAATTATATTAGATAAATTGACACATATTTTTGCGTTTTGCTGCTTATTTTTGGTTTAATAATCTGTTTTTTTCAAATTTCTAGAAATAGTACTCAGTACTAAGTAAAAGCTACCTTAAGATGTTTTAGTATTCACAGTATAGTTAGTGGTCCAAAAATCACAGCTGACTTACATATGTATTCGACAGTATAATGATGCTCCCTGAGTGTAATATTGAAGAGATGACAAACAATTATTTAAAATTATGTATGTATATATCTCCTTCTTTATAGGGTAGAGTGGTGCCAACGGCTGTGGGTCTGTCTTGGGTGCCAAGGGTCCACGACTCGATTCCAAGTGCAGGCGGACTTTGTTAAAAATAAAAATTTAATGCGCTGGCTCTTTGCAAGTGCTTCCGAGCTCCATAAATGATATGCTAAAATCACCTCTCAAGTAGCGTCGTTCAAATTTGGCAATAAACTGTAGGTCCCATATACCTGTGTAAAAAATAAGTAACGCACACAGCATAGGTATGTGCGAGAGGTAAGCCGATATCTAACAGGGGTTGAACACTGCGTTACCGAAATATTTTTAAAAATGTATTTTAAATCCTCCTCAATAAATGCTTTTACGAAAATATAGATATTTTCCTCGAAGTAGTGTAATAGTTAAAAAAGTTTCCCTACATGGTTTTTTTCAGATCTCCACGTTTCAGAATCCATATAGACGCTGAAAAACATGTTTTTTTTTATTTCCGGTATTTTTTTAATCCTGAATTTCTATCTACTGAGCCTTGGCTTTTGACCAACATTTAAAGGCAATCGGATAACTAATTTTTGAGCTAAACTGGTAACAGTTAGGTCGACAAAACGACTGAAATAAAAAGAAATTCTCTTTTACGGGAGACATATTTGTATTTAGGTAAAGGCAATTATTGAACAAGATTTAAAATCTACTTTTTAAAATATTTTGGTGAGGCAGTGTTGCCACATAGATATAGAGATATAAAGTTTTTTTTGTAGGGTTAGTAAGCCCTCTTAAATAAATTGGTACATGGATTTTCAATTTGTCCCGTTAGCTCAATATGAAGGAAGATATTCATGACCAGCCTTCTCATCCCCTGCAGGGTATCGCCCTATATATCGCACATACCTAAGCTGCGTGTTTTAGTTGTTTTTTATACACCAGTACATTGGACCTACATTTTATCGTCGAATTAGAACGACGCTATTTGAGAGGTGATTTTAGTATGACTTATAGAGTGCACAAACGCTTACCTATCACGTAGCGAGCGCATTAAATTTTCACAAAGTTTGCCTGCACTCGGAATCGAGCCGGGAACCCTTGGCACCAAGCGGAGGCATCAAAAGAAGATATACAGGGTGACACAGTTTTAAATAATGTTTAGTCAATTCAACAATTTTCTGGATTGCAAATTTGTTCATATTATATAATATCGAATACTTATGTACCTCAACTCTGACAATTTTTGACCATCAGTATACTGTAAATACTAAAACATCGTGATATATTTGGAATATTAACGTTCGTATTCCAGATTAAAAATGCTTGGATATACAACTGATGAAAATTTCCATAAATGTACAACAACAATGGGTTTGTCATATAATTACTTATCTATGTTTATGTGAAGTTTTTTACTTAAAATAACGTCAAGAACCAAACAATGACTCGTGAGTATTCAGAGATCTTCATAGTTTACGCCAATACAAATAAAGAAAACATTTATTCGCCTTTCTGGGCTACCGGGCATTTTTAAATGATTTCGGGAATTCTAGTACATTTCCCAATGTCGTGCATGTCTCGTTAAATAAATCCTAGCTTGACAAAATGAGGCAAAATTTATTTAAAATACAATTTAAAAAGATAAAATAAACCTACATTACATATTTTACTTTTGTATCGATTATTGATATAGAATATTACTATTAAATAATGTGCTGACATATCATGAACATAAAACTTCAATCCAGATTTTATATCTCACTGCCTATTTCCCAATGTACATTCTTGTAAAAAAGTCAGAATTCAGAGAATAAAGTTCGAATTCAGAGTTCAGAGTTTAAAGTGTGATTAAAGTCTTAATTCAGAGTTTAACGTGTGAATTAAAACAAAATACGTTTCTCCCTTCTATGTTTTTATATTATATATCTGATTCCTATTTTTTTTCTGATAGACAAGATAAATAGCTGCGTTTATTTTTAACATTTGTGTTTAAAGACTTCTTTTTCTTGAAAACGGCAAAATGTTTTGCTTTTAAATGTTTTGGTACATATAACCTAGCACTTTTTAGAAAAAAAAAAATAAAATCGTCGAGTTTGTCTTTATTCATATTTATTGAAATAAAATGCCGTAATCTTTCTTTTTTTCCTTTCTTTGCTCTACGCGCCATTCTCCAACCCAATAGGTAACGACTACGGGTTGACGAGCAAAATGCTCTCCGTAGATCTTTTTCGAAAAGGCACATTGTTTCCACTATCAAAGGGTTAACCCCTAGGACTTCTACTGTTATCGACGTAAATCCTTTATTAATCCGCACGACCTTTGGACTTATTAGATAAGCATGTCCAGAGAAAGAAATCCCAATTCCCACATTCCCTAGGACTCTCCGCCTCACAGCGATTGGCCCGTTATGTAGAACATTCCCCCAGTGATGTTTCCACAACGGTCGTTAGACTACTCCTCGGAACATCACGAAAAACTACATTTCTTTCCCGCCGTCATGGAGCCTTAGCGGGCACGTGTGTTTAGCTCGGTGACCCCACCGAAAGTCCTTAATCCTTTTATGTCTGATGTGTTAAAAATATATTTTTGTCCCAAATCTAAATTAGTTTTTCAATGATTTTTAAGCTAATTAAATCTTTAGTTGCACAACCTCTATCTCTTTATCTGTGCTTTTATTGCTACCTATTTAAAAATAATCCTTTTAGTCTTACCTTTTTTCTTAATTATTTTGCGAAAAAAGTACACCAAGAAAATACGGTATAAAAATTTTACTTTGCCATGGATGTTTCTAAGATCTCTTGTCTGTTCTTCGGAACCATGTCAATGTCGATATAAACATATCTTATAGTAGGACTGCAATTATTTTTTATTCAAAATGAACTTTTAGAAATTTTTAGAAATCCTAAATAACACGCAAGTATACACACATCAAAAATTAAGCAATAGTACTGGTACGAATGTTAGATCAGATGCATTGTGCAATTATAATATGCTTCATTAAATCAAGATTTTTATTTCGGTTAAACTTAAAATATCAATGAAGTGGTGTTTAACAATTTATGTACAAAGTTTAGGTTTTACACCTAAAATTCAAAATGTTACAGAAATATGTAATATATAAATGAAATGTTTCTTACATTTTTTCAGGTCTTGAAGTTTCTTTAGACGGCGCAGCGATTTTCACTAATAACTGCCTTAAAGGTGCCAGTATATACACCTATATATATATATATATATATATATATATATATATATATATATATATATATATATATATATTTGGTAATGTATATATATATATATATATAAAAGAGAAACAGAAATTTCAATTTCTGTGCGGTTCTTGGTCGTAAAAAGTTATACAAAACGAAACCAGTAACGGTAAGGATTACTCCTTCACCATTTTGTCGGGAATCGACCAAAACAGCAACAAAGATGAGCCTTGCCGGGGCAGATACCACGGTAGCAGATTGGCACCTTGGCCCTGGAAACAAACATAGCGTCATGTAGGAGTAATCCTTACCGTGACGTTATATATATATATATATATATATATATATATATATATATATATATATATATATATATGTACATATTATATGTAACCAGAATTCAACAGTATAATTTAATGCCAACCATTAACAATTAGAACAGCGGTTCTCAAACTTTTTGGTGACGGAACCCTTTTAAAAAACTAAATTTAACGGAACCCTAAGCCCTAACCCTAAACATAAACTAAAAGCAAAACCAGTGATATGTGTATTGTTTAATAATAATCATACAAAAAAAGATAGATACAGTAAGTGAGTAAGTAATAACTTAGTAAGCAAATGATAAAACTAAGTTGATTTAATGGGAAGCATGAAATTGTTTTTAATTCCTCATCAACTGGGTAATGTCAGGCTTAATAGAAGAAAGTTGAAATCTCATATCTGGTTCGGCATCTAGTCTTTTTTTGTTTTTGTAGCTGTATAATATGCTGAAAATCCCGTTTCACACAAGTCCGTTGTTCGGAACGGCGGAAGAATATTCAAAGCCTCCGTGTCAAATTGTGAATATTCATTAGGAACCCTGCACCAAAAATCATTCTGTGGAATAGTTTTGAACAATGATTCCATGCTTGTGTCTGATGTCATTTCTAAAAAAGAACTCATATATCTGATTTGACATATTTTCAAACTTCTGAAAATTGGATGGAAAAGGGTTTCGAATCGATGAGTTTATTTTCAGTTTTGTATCTTGTTCTTCACCAAAGTAAGATTCAAAACTCGCTAGCAGATCTTTGAGATATTACACCAATCAAACAAATGTTTCATCTTGAAATATTTCCCACTAAGACTAAGGTGACTAAGGAATTCATTTAGCAATGCAAAGCTTTCTGTTTCTCTCTTACCAAAACAAGTAATCCAAAAAATCTAATTTTATTTTAAAGGCGGTTATCTTGTTGTTAGCGTTGAAAACTGTTGCCTGTTTTTCTTGTAGCAACAGGTTTAATTCGTTAAGTTTTCCAAACATGTCTGTTAAATATGCTAGTCTAAATAACCAGCTTTTTTCGGACAAACGGTCTTTTAAATTAAAAGGAATATCTGTAAGAAAAACCTAATTCTATTCTTAGTTCAAAAAGCCTTGTCAAAGTTTTACTCCGGGACAACCATCTCACTTTAGAATGGGGCAGTAGTGTTTTAAGACTGCTACAGTAATCTTTACATAATATTGAAAACAGCCTCACTAACTAATTCTAGATTTGGCGGCATTTTCTTAACCGCGAGTGGTTGTCTATGCAGGATGCAATGGCTGGAACTACAATCTGGTGCTTTCATTTTTATTCGTGATACTATCCCTGCTGTTCTACCTGTCATTGCCTTGGCTCCATCGGTACAAATATCGATGCAACTATTCGAATCGAGTTGGTTTTCTTCAAAAAATATGTTAATCGTGTTAAAAATTTCTTCTCCGGTTGTGTTAGTAGGCAGCGATGAGCACATAAGCAAGTATTCTTCGAGTGAATGTTTATATGGATATAGCACAATTACTAGCAAGATGGCCAGACCAGCAACATCAGTCGAGTCATCCATTTCTAAGGCAAATTTGTCATTTTTAAGCCGTGCAACCAGTTCTTGTTTTATGTATCTTGCGAGATCCCCAATCCGGCGCGAAACTGTATCGTTCGAAAGCGGCACCGTAGAAAGATGATTTGCAGATTTTTCGTCAAGCGTACATTTTGTTATGTCTACGACACATGGTTTTATTAGCTTTTTAGCGATAGTGTGTTCTTCTCCTGTGTAAGCAATGCGGTAACTAATCAAATATGACGCCTCTGTGGCCTTTTCATTCACAGTCGTATACGTCATAGTCTTTTGGCTTCTTAATAATTGCTCTTTTTTACGTACAAAAAATTCTTTACTCTTAACTTTAAAGTCGGGATGCATAGTTTCTAAATGTCGGCGCATACCATCAAACTGTTAGGAAGGAGTTTGCTGCACAACATTGCATCTTCCAAGCGTACCACTTGTGAACCCTCAGCGGATGATTTTTATTGTATTGCAACACCGCGCAAACGCTCCATTCTTTTTTAAGACTAATTCGATTAGGCCAATTTTGTGACAAATATAATATCTTCATGCATGAAATTACAACCATTACGAACAACACAAGCGAACATAAAATACTGAGTGTTGTGCGAGTAAATTTTGCGTGCGTAAAAAGTTGCTTGACTAATTCTGCTCCTTTTATATTATACAACCATCCCCAGAAACTTCGCGCAGCCAGACGATTTTTTCCGAACGACCTATACTTACGACATGGCAACGTTATGCGCGACGATCCGAGGTCATTCGATTGCTTATAGTCCGAGGGCGAATGGTGGCGTATATGTAACAGGTCGGGTGCTTACTTAACAATATATTAAATTTACGTATATGTACCCGTAAAACCTATAAGTAGGCGTTTCGTTTTGGTAGCTTATTTTTATCTTAGGTAAAATGTATTCATTTTATTACGGTTGCCGGCGGAGCCCTACCGGAGACTTTGAGAAGCACCGGGGGTCCACGGAGAACAGTTTGAGTAACGCTGAATTGAAATAGTTGTTTCTGTAATTTCATCTTGTGCCTTTGCCTTAAACGGGGCTCGCTAGCCTCTGGCGGCCTGATGGGATCTAAAAAGAGCGAAATCGCGATCGTCATTTGGCCAAAATGGATCACTGTGATCATTGTCTGTTTATAGCAGTCTGGAAGAATGTATTTATAAGATTATTTAAATTAATCAATTTTCTCGCACGTCGAGGATTAGGAGTTGTGCGATTATTACCATACATTACCAAAGACTTTGAGAATGTTTGGTTGGAAATGATAATATTCTGTTGTGCAACAAGTGCAAAACACGAACATTTCATATGAATGTGGAAGTTAGGTTTCACGAGCCGAGCATAAGAAAATTTTGGGAAATTAATTTTTTTTCTGCTAATTGGCAACACCGTGACATAGCATATAAGGAAAAAAGTGCAAGACATTTTTAGTTTGTTTCATTGTGGTTTAACCAAATAAATGTAATTAATTCCTTATAATTCAATGAAATGTAAACGTTTTAGTTATTATTATTTAAAATGTTTCGTTTGTTTTCAGGTTTAATTCATATCGTATTCTGGGCTATTATGAGAAGCACACGTTATATTAAAGATATACATTTATTATTTAATAATACAGCTTTCAACAGTCACACTACGCGATACCTATCATCCAGCGGAGCAGTTATTTATGTGATTGCATTTGCCCTACACGGGGTTTACTAATATCTCTCTCTCTCTCTATATATATATATATATATATATATATATATATATATGTCTATATATATATATATATATATGTCTACGACACATGGTTTTATTAGCTTTTTAGCGATAGTGTGTTCTTCTCCTGTTTAAGCAATGCGGTAACTAATCAAATATGACGCCTCTGTGGCCTTTTCATTCACAGTCTGAGTCGTATACGTCATAGTCTTTTGGCTTCTTAATATATCAAACCTGAACCATCTGGAAATCCATACAATCCTGAACCTCCTATTTCTCGTGAGTTTAAAGTTGTCTAGTCTATATTTTTATATATTTTTTTGGACGGGGACTTCAAAAAAGTATATATACACAAGAAATATCAAGTATCTTAAAAGTTGTATAAATAGGGAATTTAACATTATTGGCACAGTCCTAAACCCACTGTTCTTTCAGTCCATCCTGAACCCAAAACTAAGTGTATATGCACAAACCTGAGCCTAAACGATGTTGCCAGGTTTAAGATAAATTGAGAATGCCTAAAAATATTTTCGTGTGATTTTTTGTTATAAGTATATTTAGCATGCTAAAATGCTAAAATTAGTGTTGAAGTTAGTAGATATAGTGCATTTCTCTGATCGTTTTAAGGGCATTAAGGGGTTTAAGAAATATTAGGTAAATCATTTAAAATTTGTAGTTAATCACTATGACCCAATTTGAAGCCGTAAATATTAAAAGAATTCCATTTTTTATGTTTACGGTGCCAGTAAGGGGGAGCTTCCGAAAAGGTCAGAGGTAGAAACAACTTTTAGGGACGCCGAGCTAAGGAAATGGTAAGGAGAGCATTTAAAACATTCAGTTAATTACTATGTTCAAATTTAATAGTAAAAGATACAACAAATCAATTTTGACGTGTACGAAGCCGACACAAAACTAATTTTTAATGGGGTCCAGAACGGGTAAGTAGCATTTAAAATATGTAGTTAATTACTCCTAAGCGCCCGCCTCACATACAGTTTTTCGGCACTTCTACTTTTTACCAGGACATCAAGAATAAAAACAAAAAAAAATTAAAACATTAACAGAATGCCATTTTTCATTAAGAAAATGCAGTGTGTATTGAGTCATGCGGGCCCTTCACGTACAGTTTTTCGACACTTCTGGAGAGACACTCCTCATTTCCCACCAAAATTGACCGTGAAGCTGCCAAACTGGAATGGAGCGGAATGAGGAGTGTCACTCCAGAAGTGCCGAAAAACTGTACGTGAAGGGCCCGCATGACTAAGTACACACTGCATTTTCTTAATGGCAAATGGCATTCTGTTAATGTTTTAAAATTTTTTGTTTTTATTCTTGATGTCCTGGTAAAAAGTATTTCTGATCACCGCCTAATAATATCATTTATTTTTAAGATACAGTATGTTAAGCATGGCATTTGGAGAAGGTTGGACATGCTGTATCTTAAAAACTAATCATAGGAGTAGTTTGTACCCATAAAAATTGAGTGACACTTTAAAGCATGGTTAATGAAATTGTTATTTATACGTGTAAATGGAAATTTATGTAAATTAATAATTGTAAAAAATTTTATAAATTATTTTAAAAATGAAGCTATTAATTTAAGATACTAATACATACAATCATATTATGCTTATATTCAAAATTAAATAAATGCAAAAATATGTTATTTAAAAACCTTTTGTTTGCAAGCAAAAAATAATTAAACCCACATAAAAGTAGAACTTTTGAAAATTTTAATATTTCCTTTAAAAGTTTGAGGCTTTAGGTGTGACGTCTCATGCCTTAAGCTTTAAAAAAATATATTAAAAAATTATTATTTTTGATTATTTTGTTTAAAATTAGTGCCGGGAAAAAAGCATTGGTACCTATTTATTTTGTTGCAGCTTATACGGAAAAACATTACCTTTTAAAGAACAAGCTCTGAAAGAAATGCAGTTTTTGTAAAACAAACTAAAATGACTTTAATGCATATACAAGGTCAAATGTTACTGTAAAGTTTAAGAGAAAACCATATAAATATTTAAACAAAACTTTATTAAATAAACATTAAACTTACATTTCTAAAAAGATGCATATAGTGAATAATGTTTGTCAAAGTAGACAATACAACAGTTATATAAACTAAACGCAAAACAAAAGTTTTTTTACGTTATGACATGAACCTTAAACTCAAATTTCTCAAAAAAAAAGGTGCTAATAAGAGTAATTTTGTCGAAAAAGTCAAAATAAGTAAAAAAAAAACATCGTCAACAACAAATATCTGAGAATAAATACCAATTTAATATTTAAGTTTTCCGGTATACATATTATAAACCACAGCTTTGATACTTGTCCATTTTCTATCTTCAAATAAGTCAGGATATTTCTCACAAAAGTCCGTAATTTGCTGCCGAACAGGAGCCTTCCTTTTTTTAATGTTGTCCGAAAAATATTCTGCAATAATGCTTTTTTGTCGGTCGGTCCATAATTGTCTGCAATCAATAAAGATTTTCTTCTTTGGTTTTGTCATTTTTTTTGTCGGTTCTTCATTTTTATCTAAGGTAGATAATGTAGACGTCATCTCGTAATCCACCTTTAGATTGTTTGGATTATCATTAGTATCTAAGAAAGTTTCTATTTCTTCTCCGTCACTATCAGAAATAGGGGATAAATTGATAGCAATTTCGTCTAATGTTTTACCTTTATATTTTTCAGTCCCTCCTTCCATCATTAAAAGTAAAAGCTTTGAAATTTTAGCTGTCTGATATACTTTGTCAGACAAACGATAATAATTGCAATGAGTTTGTAATGTGTGACCCATAAATTTGCTTAACTGTTCCATGTCATTATTTGAAAATTGAAGAAGTTGAGTAATGGTGGGCAAATGCTTTCGCAATTTTGTTGCTGTGATACTCGCAGGTCTCTCCAGCTGGCATTTTTTGGCATATTTATGAACAATTTTAGTTCCATCAACAAATCCTTTCCCAGTTGTATGAAACACAAATTCACTTTCAATTGCAAAGTTATCTCTACATTGTAAAACATAATCAAAATACATTTTCATTATTGGCGACAACAATATGGGTACGCCTCTTCCACGCTTACCTCTTATGACTAAACGACTGTAGGTTTTTAATAAAATTTTTTCAGCCTCTGTTAAACATTTTTCGAATTCATTATCGTTATCTCCTTCCAAATTAATTGATTTAAAAGTCTGGACTTTAAGCTGAGCTACCTCTGCCGGTTTCCTTCTGTTGAGCAAAATAACTTGCGTATATAATATGTCTTTTAAAGAATTATAGGCCTTAAAGTTGTACTCATTTGATTTCAAATTATTAAATGATTCTTCTGCAGCTGTTTGCAAAAAAAGATTAAGCTTCTTTAAGTCGCTAGTAATCGGCAATAATTCCTCCTTATTCCATTTATTTTGATTTAAATTGGTACATGCTTGGGCAGAAACTTCATTACACCATTGCGATTCTATAAGTTTCTTTAATATTTTAAGTTCTTTTCGTTGATGGCTCGTGTCTTCAATCTGCACAAGGTTAATGTACGCTAGGTCGCAACATTTTTTTAAAAGTGTGCCAAAATTTATAGCCAAAGTTGGTAACTCGTAAATCTCTGTTTCCGTGTTATATTTTGCCATTTCATTTACTCCAGAAATTATTAGTTGGAAATGCTTTGGGCGGAGAACATCTATAAGCTCCTTAATATCAGAATTTTGAATTCTGGCAAAGTGTAAGAGTTTTGCAAGTCTTCTCATATTTTGTCTTACCACATCAATATTACCTTTATTTTGACGGCCTTTTATGTAGGAATATGCATAATGGCAAATTAAAGGATCTTTTTTAGCAATTAAATTTATGTTATCTGCGCGCATTCTGGGGAAAATTTTTGATTTTAATAAATCATCGTGTTTAAGAAATGAACGTAAAAGCAAAGTAGTTTGTCCATCACTTTGGGACGTTTGTCTTCCTTTAGTTTCTTTATCATAATTAGACGTGCATATTTTGGTATGTCTAAATAAAAATTTTCTTTTATAGTAACCTAAACAATACTTGCAAGGAAGATACTCGTCTGGAAAAGAAAGCTTTTCAGTGAGCTTTAGCCTTTTAACGGGCCTTAATGCATTATCTGTCCTATTTCTGATAAAATTTCCCTTTTTTCTCAAATTTGATAAAGCCAGTCGTCTCTCTTTGGAATTAGCGTTATGGCCTAATGCTTTGAGTACATCAATTTCCTCTGAGTGCCATTTAGACATATGTCGGGCAAAATGAGATATATCCTTTTCGCAATAGAAGCAGAAATCCCTTCGATCTTTGTAATTTTAGAATTAGAAATTTTAGAAATAGAATAAAGGGAACATGTGAAAGGAGATACATCACCAAATTAAATTAACCGATGATGGCTTTTTTTTCAGATTGCATTATACCACGCCACTCCTAATCACAGCACTTGCAAAAAAAGATCGAAGAAGTTATTTTTTCCAAAATTTAAAAGAGTATTTAACCTGTGCTTTGATTGTTACTTACTGTTTTTTAAGCGACCCTGAAAATAGCACTAATTCCAGCAGTAACTCCAATACTAAATTTTGTAAAGCGGTTCAGATTTAAATTAAAGAAATAAGTGTTACAATAAAAGCAAGATTTATAGGACTCGATTTTTTAGAATCTATACATTTTAATTCACTTACCTCGCCTTCAAGATCAAGAACAGCTATTTTTAAAGTTGCACTATTGCTTTTGTTTTGCTTATTCTCATTTTCGTTACTAGAAAGTCTACGTATTATTAACAATTCGTCTTTTTTGTATTTCTCTTTTTCATCAAGTTCATCATCTATAAATGAGAAATCGTCATTTTGTACTCCTCCCTGTCAACTTGTTCTTTAAGTATTGATAAATTCTCTTTCCCGTGCTGCTGCTTCTTTTCAACAAATACTTCGGGTATTTGTGGTTGACTTTGCGGCAAATTGAAATTTGAGAACTGCAACAAATCATTTAATTTTAACCAGTTTTAAAAATAATGAAATGAAAATGGTACCCATTTCCTTTTAGCTCGGCCTTCTGGACTATAGTCAGGATCTTTTAGGGAGTCGTCGTCATCATAAATAAATTCCTTTTTGCTGGTGTACGAATTATCCGATTGTTCGTTTTCTTTTTCTGCCTTTCTATTATCATTTTCTGTATTTTCCTCCTCAGTTTGAGAAGGAAATTTTGAATATAGGCATTTCGGCTCAACACCCAAAAGCCAGTCTTCTATTAATTGTATTTTTGCAGGTGGTAAGGAGCTATCTTCTGGGATATTCGAGTAAGCTGAGTTAAAGCCTAGTGTCTTCTCACCTATACAATAAGAATAATTTTTCGAAAATATGCAATTTTTTTTACCAATAAAATGTTTTTTTTTTTGTTTTCTTTATTTTAATGTCTCAATATTCTTTACCCTGTTTGGTTTGGTACTACACAACACTACAAAATTTCAACCAAACAGGTTAATCATTATTAAGACATTTAAATTATCAAGATAAACATCCCTTATCTTGAAAACAGTGCACATGCAGATATATATTTAATTTTTTCCATAAAATTTGCTCATAAATAGGTTTTTTTAGTTTCGACTTCTAAGTTGAATAATCGAAATATGAAAAATGACAAGTTTTAATTGAATATTTTACATTATTTACATTTATTAAGTAATAAGAAAATTTCTACGTACGGGGGTCGTAACAATACCATCTGTCAATAATATACTTATATGAGATTTAAAAAATTGTATTATTTTTGATAAAGAGTTTCACTACTTACCTTTCATTAAATGCATGTTATCCACGTGATCTCTTGCCGATCGTATATTATACAAATGTTGCCCCTTTATATTTTCTTCATCAAAATCTAATGGATCTGTTATTTGTTTATCTAAAAATTATACAATGTTTGTTGTTAAAATTCGCCAGGGTTACTTAAAGTGATAAAGAGATAATTTGCCCAACTAAATAAAAAGTATTAAGTCCAGTGGCATGCCGGAGAGAATCTTAACGATAATTAGTTTACTAGTTCCAAAAAAAATGCATGCCACTGATTTTTTTGTAATTTAAGAATAAGGCAATGAAAAAAATAAAAACAAAAATTAATGGCTTGCAACAAGATTTATGACAATTTCTTTAGGATTAACTATTGCAAAAAGCAAAAATAATAGATACAAACCACTTGTTATTTTTGGTAGTCTTTATTTACATTTCTTGTTTGCAGACACGGAAGGTAATGGTTTGTGTTTTTCCGGGAAGAACAAAGCAAAGAACAGTTTAACAAAAAGTCATACTACAACATCATGTCAAAATAATAAACATCATGTTAAAATAATAAATTATTTTAGTAGGAGTGTAGATACGAGTTGTACTAGTTCTGCTATTCTTTATAAAAGTGTTATCCGTACCCTTTATGTATACCATAAGATGTCATACATCATATTTTCTCCGAAATTTTTAATTTCTGCCCTCACCCTTATTTTTCCGATAAAAACTAAAACTAATTTTAAAATCAAATCATGTATTTAAAAGCTTATTTTCACACTTAGGTTATCGTTAGCCTCATTTTCACTCTTAGGTTATCGTTGGAATGCCAAATGAATTTATACTGTCAATAAATCACAAAACAACACATTACTCAAATTTTTAAATCGCATTTTCACCCACTCCCTTTTTTACCTCCAATATTCCAGTTTTTATAAAATGTTAAAAATATTTTAAAATTAGGATCTACTTCGAAGGCAGATTACTCGATATTTTAATAAAATTTTATTTTTATGCTCCTTTCGTTTTACACTCACTCTCTATTTCCCAGTAAAACATAAAAATATTTTAAAATTTGTAATGTGTCTACCCAAAAACCCACCAAACTAAACATATTACTTGATTATTGACAAAAAATACAATTGTTTACCAATTAACTCACCCTTTTTTCATATACCGATTCTCTTCAAAAACAATCTGAACCGTTCATCACTAGGTACTCTCTGAGACGCCACTTGGACTAATAAATTTAGTCTAAATAAGCATCTTTTGATAACAAATATTATTGTCGAATTTCAGGAAAATCAGTTAAAGAAGAATTAAGATATTTATAAAAAAAAAACAGTTTTTTACGCCCGCCGTCAAGCATCCTAAAAAATATCACCGAAGTATATCGTAGTGCTTATTATTAAGACCCCGTATAATATTAAAAGGAAATTATGTTACTTCACTTAACTGGGATACCCTGTATGTAACGCAAGTGAATGGGAAATGGGAATGCAATATTCTGACATTTGAATAATGAGAACACTTTATAAGAAAAATTTACAAACTATGGATATAACACGCAATATTAAGTAGGATAAACCGAGGGATAAACCCGAAAAAATCCGGATACATGATAGACTTAATTACTGCAAGTCCATTATTTCTTTTGTGTCCTAAAAGCCTCCATCAAATTTCAATAATATCAGCCACCCTTTAACAATAAAAATATTAATTAAATTCACAAATAAATTTCTATACTTTTGCTTTGTCACCCTGTAAATCTGTTACAAACAACTTTTGGATTAGAACAATTATTCCATCGGATCATAATTTTTTGATATCATGGATTCATTGGTGCTTAATTTGCCAATACTTCTGGCCCCCCTGCATAAGTAAGTAATTATATTTACAAAATGATAATATACAACAGCTGTGTGAAATATTAAAAGAATGCATTTAAAAAAAGGAAAAAACGTACTTACCGTTCATCAAACACAAATTAACCATTAATCTGCCACGGCCGGACGTCATTGTTAAATTAAGGGCGCACCGCGACTAACCTGAACCCAAACAAACCAATACTTACAACTAAGAATAAAACCTATTTGAAATAAAATATAAGACCAAAAATAGAATTCCTGGAACTCCACAGAAGACTACCTAGCAAGCTATGTTGCCACATAATATGGTTCAGGATGGTATCATTCGTCTGATATACATAGAAAATTGTTAATATTTTTGAAACTGCTATTAGCGCCATAACAGCAAAAGGCTGAACTAAAATAATCGATATACATACAATCCTGAACCACCAAATAAACAGGTTTCTTTCGGATTTGAAATGAGATATTGAAATGAAAGTTAGTCAGTTACGTCAGCAGATGGCAATTCTAATTTTTAAAAATAATTTAATATCGGAACCTTAATTTTTCTGTCAGTTATAAAGGCAAAATAATCCTGAACCAATATATATATATATATATATATATATATATATATATATATATATATATATATATATATATATATATTTATATGTTACGGTAAAAGCCAGAAATCAGTGAATGTTAACAATAGCTCACATTCACTGATTTGCCACCACGTCAGTAAAAGATCAATAACTATTTTTGAAACAAACTTTTACTAGTGAATGCTAGCATTCACTGGAGAATATTTGTGTGTTAAAGGAAGGAAAGATTCGATTTGCGTGGTTGCCAGGTACTATAGAAAATTAGTCGCAGTCGCAATTAAATTGAGTTAATCATCAACAGGCAACGCTGGCACCAGATATCCAGCGTAAATTCGCTGTGCTTTTTGACGTTTAGTATAAAGGCAAATATTTTAATTTTGGTGTTTCTGTTTTGTTATCGGCTTTATAGGTGCTGTGCGTTATTTTTTCTAAATGGAAGTACTTTTCTCTGCAAAACTAAAGGAAAATAGGCTCTCGCAAAAATATAATAGTTTTTCTTTTTAATTTATGCAATATAATGAAATAGCAAAAGTTAAGCGTGCCAGAGAAAAAGTGATTAAGGCACCTACTGACTATAAACTTATTGATCGTTTTGTAGCAAGTATTATTTGCGAATAAATATACTAAGCAAGAAAACTGTAATTTTAAGATAAGTAGGTCAACTTAAATATTGAGGTGAATCAATTTTCTTAAGAGTTTTATTCGTTCCAACTTCCTCCAACCAACAGCTCCCTTAAAATAGAATGACTTTCACTGACAACTCTTAGTAAATGTTACCGTCACTAGCGACTACTAAAAATTACTAATATAAGTCGACAAATTTCTTTAAAATACAACATTCACTGGTCCAATGCGTAATTGTTAGCAATTCCTTGTGATTGTTAACATTCACTGGATTTCCGACTTTCACTGTAACATATATAAAGCTCAAATGTGATTTGACGTGAAACTAATAATATATTGATTTGACTGTCATGTATAAATAAAAGTTTTAAATGAGTCTGGAGGTACAGCTAAACCCTGAATGTCGGCATCTAACTAAAATATTGTTTTTTGCGCTTGTAACATTCGTTAAAAGACAAATCGAATTAAATGTTCCCATATATTTTAGTCATCCACCAATCCCCCTATAGTGAGTATAAAATTCCGATGGATGTGCAATTTCCAATAAACGAACAATCTTCTATGTGGGCAAAATGCATAAAATCCTGGGAGAGCCTTTGTATAATGCAGTATCAGGATTTTAGCTTTGTTCGAGTTTTATATGGAAAAGTAAATCAACGTCCCCATAAAATTCTTATTTTATTCTTTAAATATCGCGATTTAAAGTTATTAAGTTGGTGTACGAACCTTTAATATAATAAACTAGCTTATAAATAAAAAGTATGTGATAGTTTCCTCGTAGTATAAAGTCTTTTATAATATAAATTTACTACTTACTTAGTCTGTGTTTTTGGCACCTTTTTGTTTTTTGAACAACTCTCGAAGGGGCAACATAAAATTAAAAATGGAAAAAACAGTTTGCCTTTCGGCTCTTATGTATCGACGGCAAAACATGCTTTTAAGCCTCGGGCTGTATCACTATTCAATTGTATTTCTTATAGAAGTCTTTTTTTACAAACATAGACACACCCTGTTACACCCGCTATTTTTCGAGCTGTTCTACGGTCCTTTTGAAGTGTACTAGGTAATATAGGTAAATCGCCTCTGATTTAATTATATACAAAATATTTAAGAAAAATAGAATTGACTTAAAAAAATCACTAAAGAGTAAAAAATAATATTTTATTCCACACTGAAAATTTGACTATATGAAGTGGCGTCAAACTAATTCTTAATTACTTAATAACAGACATATATATATATATATATATATATATATATATATATATATATATATATATATATATATATATATATAATGAGCGTCTTCATTTATACCACAGCAAATATACATAATTTTGATGTGGAATAATATATTATTTTTTATTTTTTAGTGCGTCATATTAATAAGCGATCTTTACTAATTTGACACCGATATGGTGAATGAAATATATATATATATATATATATATATATATATATATATATATATACAGGGTTATAACGTCAAATTTTCAATGTGGAATAATATATTATTTTTTATTTTTTAGTGCTTTTTTGAAAACAAAATTTATATTTTGTCCTTTTTATAACATGTTTCAATTTATAAGGCCTAAAGCTAAATTATAATTTTGGACGTTCATAACAAAATAAAGCAGCTAGTGAGTCCATTGAATATGAAAATTTCAGAATCGTCATATTAATAAGCGAAATTGAACTTCGTGCCTCAGAAAACCATATGAAAAACGATATTATCATGCACATTCCTGACGATATGGTGAATGAAATATATATATATATATATATATATATATATTATATATATACATATATATATATGCAAAAAAAGTATTACTTTTGCAATTTATTATACAGGATGCTAAGAAGAGTTCATAATTAAAAAAAATGTTAACGATATATATATATATATATATATATTGTTTCCAGCGCTCACAACTTAAAAATGGCGCCATTCTATGTTTTTAATATGCTTTGTATGGGACCACTCTGGTCATATCCTAAATATTCCTCCAATTGGTCAAACCATTGACGAGTAATCGATGTACAATCATATAAAAATACATAAGGGCGAATTGATATCCTCCTCCTTTTTGAAGTCGGTTAAAAAGTCATATCAACTATATTTATTTGGTAATATTTTGTTTTCCTTTTACTTTCAGATGTAGCATAAGAGCCCTAAGGAAACTTTCAAGCCCGTTACTGAAGTGCTAAAAAGAATCAGACCCATATTATAAATAACTTGTGTTAAGACAAGAATAGCAAAAACCGGTTTCGTCTGCAGAACATCAATGATTTCAACTAGTCGATACTATTTGCAATGATTCCGGTTTATGACTGCATATAAGCATTAAGTTCATTTTTGCTGTAAAATATATTATTTTGATTTAAGAGTTATTAGTCAAGTAAAAGGTAAGATAACTTAAATTAGCTTATTTTACCACTGTAGATAAATTTTAAGTGAACGGGTTGGTCTTCTTTGGATATCTTCAATAGAAAAGTTACAAAGATTGATTTTTTTATTTGTAGCATTTTTATTACCTAGGTAGTATATTTAAAAGCTTGCTATTTTTTTTGTATTATGTATAAATAACTCATGATCGTTGTGAAATAAATAAAATGTTAAACATTTATTAAAATTGAACTAATATTTACTAATATTTTTAAGAAGGGTAGGATCTGTTCGTGACGACACAAAGTTTGCCCTACACGGGCCTCGATAGTCTATGGCGGCCTCTAAAAAGAGAGAAATTGCGATCGTCGTTTGACTGAAATGGGTCATTGCGCCTACGTGAATTAATAATGAAAATAGTTTACATCCGTTACTTCGGAAATTATACAGATAATTGCACACGCTAGGCGTTTAGAATCTTTGGAAACAAAATTACAGAATTTTAGTTTAAAACCATATTGTGAAGAGATTTTGAATCTAATAGTAGGCTAAAGAAAAGCCAATTCTTTACAGAGGTCAGAGATTTGACACCAAGAAAAAAACTTTCGAATAACAGGTACGTGGTATTTTTTTTCTAGCTTCAAGATGTTATTCAATATAGACAAATTCAAAGGAAGATTGGAAAATAAAGGCAAGTGAATATTTTTATCCAAAAAATGTTTTAGACAAATATGTTGAACATAGAAATAAATATAAACCTGAAGTTTTGGATACCTACAAATTAAGAAACAACTATACTGTCACAAAATTGGTGTTGGTAATTTGTAGACGGTGCCCGTCACTAGCCTCCTTATGTATTAGTCCTGTAAACTGAATCTCCTGCAAGATTATTAGATATAAAATGTTGATATGATAATTAGCCTTACAGATTTTAGTTTGAATGAATTTGATAATGAATTTTTTCTACGACCACGTATGAAACTGACAAAAAAGTAGTGTTAATTTGCCTAGAAAGTACTTTATATCTTATATATGTTAAAATAGCATATTTTATAAGAAAAATAGACTTAATGATAACACCACTAGCAACATTTATTAAGCTGACAAAGAAGTACTGTAAACTTGTCAACACTTATATTGCATCAACTATTAACACCGTTAATTTTAAAAACCTGTTCTTAAAATGTATAAATGTCCGCGAAACATAAACCAGAGGAAGTATGGAGGCTTTCTTTTTTAGCCGTGTTGGATAGACGTGGATCCATTGTATACAGTCACTGTGTGGGACACTTGGGTGTGCAGTACAGAATGTGCTGAAAAAAATTGCACCTTGAGAGTCCGCATTCCGCGGCTCTCCGGACTCGGGCATAGCAATATGTAGGTTCGATTCTGTGTTCACTGTAGAAGTTTTCATTAAAAAAAATTAAAAATTAAAAAATTTAAAAAGTAAAAGTGAATCTAAAAGAACTTTTTAAAATCGGGTTTCAATACATATTACAACGGCCAACCTTCTGTTCTCTTTATATACTTATAGAATGGTGTGGGTGTCTAGACTAATGTATGAAAGAGATGAACATGTATCCGAAACACGAAAAAATTCACATTGAGTGTGTATTTTTACCTGCTTTAACCTTTCAATTCTGAAACAAAAACAGTGTTGTGCGATTTTTTTTAACTTGCGGATTTTTAAATTCATGCCAATGTGTGAAAAGAAAAAAAAAAGCTAAAAACTGCGAAATGGAATCCTTGAATATTATGTATGTAATGTATTATGTCGCTGACTTTTTTTGTAAGATTAGTAGAGTACTAATGTATCCTTTGAACCGCCCCTGCCCCTCTCCCTGTGACGTCATTTGACCTTGAGGGTGCCGCGCTCACTTGATCTTGAGTTCATTTGACTTTGAAAATTTGAAGGTCAAGTTGATGCCTCTCCCACTTGACCTTGGGTCCATTTGACCTTGATATTTTAAACGTCAAATTGTTTGACATTGAAATGACCTTGAGGATGTTTTGAAGGTCAAATTGTCTGACTTTGAAATGACCCTGAGATTTTTCTGGTGGGGGTGTTTTTGAAATAACCTTGATAATTTTTTGAATGTCAAATTGTTTGACCTTGAAATATTGGATAAGGGGTGTTCGACCTTGAAGTTTACTTTTATAAAAAGGCTTGGCTAGTATAGAAAATTTCATATTAGACGCGACTCATTTGCAGTGAGAACTCGCTCTTGTACATTGGGAGCCCGTAGGAATTTTAAACCTATTTAAAAAAATATTATTTAATAAATAGTATTATATCAAATTAATGTGTTTACTTAAACCCTCAAAAAAACCTTAATATATATTTTGATATATTAAGAATCATTACATACACTCCGAAAAAAGTATTGGTGTATTGAAAATGTGTAAAACCGAATTTGGGACTCTTTTAAGAACAGTAGTACGGTGATACGAGGTCAACGCAGGTTTCTACTCAATAATGCGCAAGCGCGTCGTCAGGCGCTTCAAGTCGGAGGAACTCCACCAACTACCGAATATGCGAACCCTTCGTGATGTGTCAGACGTTGGCTTCATCACGGTTCATACCCGGCGATGCTTAGCGTATTACTGGCGCGGTGTGTTATAGCGCTCTTAGGGAAATTTACGCGGTTTTTCCTCACGTTGCGAAACGTGTTTTTAATATATACTTAGCGGGCGTATTTTTCTGAATATTTACCAGAAAGAAACATATTTTTACTATGATTAATAAGAAAGATATGAGTTGAATAGCAAATCGATGCATACTTTCCCCAAAAATTTATTAACTTCGTTACAGTTAAAAGCTAGGTCTTATGCTGTGAGTTAAATTTTCAGTTAATTTCATTGCAGAAAACTGTAACTATAGACATAACCTCTACAAAAATTATATTATTAACTAAAATCCTGCGCTTTGACTGGTCTATCTGCATATATTAAGTATTTTTTTAAAATTCTTGTGAGCTTCCAAAAATCGGTTTTTAAAGTACATGGTGTTCAAATTATAAAACTGACGTTTTGTGTTAGTTCTTATGTAAACTACACACAAATGTTGGTTATTTAGAGGGTATTTTTTAAATCTACATACATCAAATCGGTCTCATGATAAAATCTGTACCAGAACATACCTATCTTCACTACTGAAGCCAAAAGGATGAACTAAATTATGTAAACCTCGCGATTCTGAATGAAATTATAAGTTTGCTGAGATTCAAAAATCTAAAATATATAAGAGAGAAATTAACGGCCATTCAGACAAAATATTCTGCCTGTGGTGAGCTTATTCAAGTATGGGGTCCAAAAAATCATGGACCATTATACTGACAAGCTTTTAAGCGCTTTCCATCATCTCTGCTGGCATAATTGACGACGTTTCGCCCTATATGGGGCTCATCAGGCCAATTCGCCATGTGGTAGAGATAAGGAGAAACACTCAATGGTATATTGAATATAAACGATGAAAATATTAGGCAGTGAGATATTATAACCCATAGAGTAAGAGGTGCCATCTATGAAAACAAATGCGAGGTTTAGTATTTATACCTCTAGTAATATTTAAAAACATTTAACTAAGCGCGAGATACCCAGGCTTTCATTGTTTTTGTGTAAGCTGTGCGATACCAATTATTTTGTTGGCGAAAAGACGGCCCACAAAGGTATGAAATCCATGATACCGGCTTTTTTTAAGCCAAAGTGTTAATAAGAAACAAAATTATAACGTCCGTAGATACATAAATAAGAGAAGCATTAACGACCATTCAGACAAAATATTCTGCCTGTGGTGAGCTAAAGTACATTTTCTAGTAACGAAAAAGCAAAGTAGAGGGCGCAATGTGGAAAAGAGAAAAGAAACAACTCGTCTACGCCTAGTATTCATTTTTACCAGTAGCATAGAATAAATTTGTCATTTAATTAGATATATTTCTAAACAGTTAATAATTTAAAACGTAAAACTCTTTTAATGGTTTCCTTCGACAGCCAAAATCGATAACTTACATTTGCAGAACCTGGACTCTTTTGGTTATAAAATATTACTTGTTACAGATACTCCGTATACAAATCTACGTAGGTAGGTTTTAAAAACCAAATATGTTTTTGTTAATGTTTAATGTTACACAAATTTATTTAGAATTTATTTCATGTTCTTGGTAAATATGCAACCACATATTATAATACCCTAATGTTAGCACATTTGTGTAATATAAAGCTTTTTTAAGTTTTATGATAAAATATATTAATTAGTACGTCCGGAATACCTAACTTAAAAATAAGTAAATAGAAAATATTACTATTACAAGTAGGAATATCAAATTTGTGTAAAATTAAAGAGGATGACTTTTTAAATGGAAACCAGTAAATAAATTAAATACGTAATTTTTTTTTTAAGTAACCGCTTACAGCCATCAATTTTAATTGTACAATATTCCCATAACCCGTAGAGTAAGAGGTGCCATCCATGGGAACAAATGCGAGACCAAAGCCCTTGTATGCTACGTCGCCCTCGCAAGTACTCTGGTTCAACTCGGTTATTGATTTTTTTTAATAACGGCAAATATGGGGTCTAGAGGATTAAAACCGCATTCGAAATTCCATAAAATAACTTCTTTGAACTCTTGGTTAAAGGAGTAATAATTACATTTTTAAACGTTGAGCGAATACTAAAGATTTTCTGTCTGTAGTTTATAAAAAGAAGGCAAGAAACACTATAAAGATATTGTCATAAAATTATATTTAAAGTTAAACATTTTTCGAAATGTAAACTAAAAAAGCTTTACATTATACAAATGTGCTAACATTAGGTCGTTATAATATGTCGTTACATATTTGCCAAGAAAGTGAAATAAAAACTAAATAAATTTGTGTAAAATTAAACATTAACAAAAATATATTTGGTTTTTAAAACCTACCTACGTAGCTTTGTATACGGAGTATCTGTAACAAGTAATATTTTATAACCAAAAGAGCCCTGGTTCTGCATATGTAAGTTATCGATTTTGGCTGTCGAAGGAAACTATTAAAAGAGTTTTACGTTTTAAATTATTAACTGTCTATAAATATTTTTAATTAAATGTCGAATTTATTCTATGCTACTGGTAAAAATCAATACTAGGCGTAGACGAGTTGTTTTTTTTCCCTTTTCCACATTGCGCCCTCTACTTTGCTTTTTAGTTACTAGAAAATGTACTTTAAGATTTTTTTGGACCCTATGCTTAAATAAGCTCACCACAGGCAGAATATTTCGTCCGAATGGCCGTTAATTTCTGTCTTATTTATGTATCTACGGACGTTATAATTTTGTTTTTGTTTTTTATTAACACTTTGTCCTAAAAAAAGCCAGTGTCATGGATTTCATAACTTTGTGGGCCGTATTTTTGCCAATAAAATATTTGGTATCGCACAGCTTACAAAAAAACAATGAAAGCCTGGTTATGTCGCGCTTAGTTAAATGTTTTTAAACATTACTAGAGGTATAAATACCAAACCTCGCATTTGTTCGCATAGATGGCACCTCTTACTCTATGGGTTATAATATCTCACTGCCTAATATTTTGATCGTTTATATTTAACATACCATTGAGTATTTTCCATCATCTCCACCGCATGCCTGTATTGGTCTGATGAGCCCCATATAGAGCGAAACGTCGTCAATTATGCCGGTAGAGATGATGGAAAGCGGTTAAAGGCTTGTCAGTATAATGGTCCATGATTTTTTGGACCCTATACTTGAATAAGCTCACCACAGGCAGAATATTTTGTCCGAATGGCCGTTAATTTCTATCTCAGCAAATTTGTAATTTCAATCAGAATAGCGAGGTTTACATAATTTAGTTTATTCTTTTAGCTTCAGTAGTGAAGATAGGTATGCTCTGATACAGATTTTACGGTGAGACCGATTTGATGTATGTAGATTTAAAAAATACCTAAATTACCAACATTTGTGTGTAGTTTACATAAAAACTAACACAAAACCTCAGTTTTATAATTTAAACACCATGTACTTTAAAAATCGATTTTTAGGAGCTCACAAGAATTTAGAAAAAATACTTAACACATGCAGATAGACCAGTCAAAACGGAGGATTTTAGTTATTAATATCATTTTTTTTTGAGATGTGGAAACCTGCGTTGGCCTCGTATCACCGTACTACTGTTCTTGGGAGAGTCCCAAATTCGGTTTTACACATTTTCAATACACCAATACTCACCAGACGTCATCGGGCGAGGGGCAGGGACGTAAGAGGAGGCGGTGTTGACCTTCAAAAATTCAAGGTCGACGTAAGAGGAGGGGTGGTCCAGAGGATACATTAATACTCTACTAAGATTTAAGGAAACATACTATTATTTAATTTAATATTTTTTAGGTTTCCGTTTGTTTTTAGTTTATTCCAAATTCGAAAACTGAATTGTGTTTAATTAAGCTTTTTATTAGTTTTTGTTTATTTAATTACATTCTTCTTATATTGGATAATTTATATTATATTTTTAAAGGTTCCGTTTTTTTTTCTAAACCTATTTTAAATTAAAATACGTCTAAATAATATTTATTTTTGGTAAATATTTGCTTTATGATATCATTTTTACATTACAGTGGCGTATTTGTGGGTTAAAAACTTTTTAGCCACTTTTATTTCAGTACCCGAAGCCTTGGAGCTATCAGCGATAAAGCCATAACACGAAAATAGAGACTGAAATAGTAAAATTGAAATGCCCGGCTTTAAATCTGTTTTGCAAAATGTAACCCTTGAGTATCTATCAAAATGACTGTCTTAACTGAAATCTGCTATCCGCTGTATCTTCAAAACGATGCCGTTGCAGACTCATACTTATTCTCATATTTCTATGAACTTTTTGTCTTAAAATAAGGCAAATGTTAATCGTGATACCTAATTAACAGACTATATTGGACGGTATTTTTTGTGAGGTCCAAAAAAATATTATTTGACCTTATTGTTAGTACATTCAAACCAAAAAGTAAAACAAGTAAATGAAATATAGCTAGTAAACAAACCCCTTTCGCTAAAGATAAACTAGTCATAAAAAAATTAACAATTCACGTATCTACCTAAACTTAATGGTAAACTGTTTTGCTTCCGACCATAATGTGGTCTCTAACCAATTTGGCGGATTTGCATCTGGTTATACGGCATGGTCAATGTATTGAAATTAAAACCGAGCTAAGACCTCTAGCAACTTAGAGGAATGTTTGTTATACTCTTGTTAATTTTTAATAAACAATAAGGGTTTTGGATTCAGAGTATAACGTGCAGTTAAAAAATTCAAATGAAATAGATAGCTATTAATGTTATTTTGAGGTTTATTTGAAACAATTAAAGAAAAAAAACCGACTAATTGCGTAAATGTTTATAAATATATATATATATATATATATATATATATATATATATATATATATATATATATATATATATATCCAATGCCTGTATAAGATGACTTATTAAAACATTTCCAAATTAATGATCAGCAGTTCACATTTATTATTTGTAAGTTATTGTTTATGTTAGAAATTCTTTGTTCAAATGCAAATTTTATGTTTCTGTGTAGGCTATTTTGTACATTTGTAACCTAAAATACCAGTAAAACATGATACTCTATTAGCATACCAAATACAACATAGCAAATAAATAAAATTATGCCAATGGAATATTTATAAATTTTAGTTTTTAATTCGTTCATAAATGTCTCGGCTAAAATTTGACTTAAATACTTCTCCATTATTAAGTACTTCTTACTTACATACATTGTATAACTAAATTCAATATAACTTTGGTCTCGACAAGTTGATAAGGCATCTGTTGTTTATATTTTATATTAACGATATTTCTAAAACTAATTCTTCAACTAATAATATGATATCGGACGGCGATAACTTCTAGAATAAATTTTCTATACGAAGAATATCTTTTTGCGTTTCTCGGAACTGATAAATTATTGGTTTCTTCGATCAATTAGAAGTTATTCTTTATCCTATAATTAAGTTTAAAATTACAATATTGTTGTTGGACTAAAATGATAATTAACTTATGAGAATGCCCTATTGCTACGGCTGAAATATGTTTTCTTTGCAATTTTATCATAAATATTACAGGTTGCGAGAAGGAAAAGGAGATACCTTGGGTAGTAAAAGTTAGCAAATGCTGTCCTTCAGCACGCTGAAAGATATATTTATAAGTGATTTTTTTTTCGAGATAGCTGATTAGCCTTTGGGCGAATATATCAGTCGTTACACATAAAACATTTAAGATTCAAAAAAGACAAATTATTCTTAATATTAGACAGGACCTGAAAAACCAGAGGACATGTGGATATCAAAATAACGAACATAATAAAAGTAGTTAGTTTTTCTTTATTGAACAACGTGGTCAATTTATCTTGTCCACATTTTAAATGACCATTTTTTTTTTAAATTTTATATAAACCATAAAAAATAAATTATACGTATTTATTTTACTCGTCAAATTCGATTATTCACGAAGTGCTAGTTAAAATTAAAAAAATGTGTCTAACAAACACTTCTTAAATAAAACATATGGTATGGTAACACATTACATATTTTAATTTAGTTTTTTTGAAAATATGGCAAAAAAAAATAAATTAAGATTTTCTGTTTTCTTTTTGTTTCAAATTATTATCAGTTGTTTTGTCACCATGATTATAAGTAAGTATCTAATTTTGACACATAATACACAAACTATATACTTACATTTATGTAAAAGTTTTCTTTATAAATTTAACAGAAAAAATAAGAAAAATTAAATATAGATTTTTGGATACAAATCTGAATTTACTAAATTAAATATATAGTGTTATGCATCCCTAAAATTAGAAAAAAAGCTATGCATTAAGTTAAAAATATACCATGCGTTAGGTTGTTTTTGTTGGGATTATATATTTTTTTAGAATAGTGTATTTTAATAATTTTAACTTAATGGGGAAGAACTTGACTAAAATCATAATCTTTTTGCTTGCTTCACATAAATAGGTTAAAAGATACGTCGTACGAATTTAAAATACCCATATCTGGATTGCCGTTTCAAACCGAATTCCGCAATGCTGGTGCATAGGATTCATTCTTTGTGTGTTAGACAACTATGCTAAACAATGTAGCATCTCGCATACTGCTTGTTATTGGTTGAAATTCTTATTCACTTACACTAGGTCCTTTAGTAGGCTTGTCTACCATAGTCTTTTCTAAAGTACGGAAATTCCACATATATGGAAGAACTTTTTTTGATAGCAGTTTTAGCTCACCTGGAACAAAAAAGCAGTATTATTATCTACCACAAGCCTTCTTGTAAAAAGTGATAATGTGAGATTGTTTTTACGTAATTTCAGTATATTTTCAAATATAGAACTGCCATTAAGTTAAATGGATTAAGAACTTTTTTATTATTTATTTTTATTTTGTTAAATGAAAGTAGGTGCCATATGAAGGCACACATACGTGAAATTATTATTTTTTAATAAGCTCATATTCAAATAGTTAATAAGTACTTTTGCGCCACAGAATCAGGCAACATAGCGCGTGTGGCGTCAAACGTCACTCGTGTGTTGTCAATTCAACATAATTTAAAACTATAACAACAAAGAACAATTCGTATCAAAAATGACTACTTACAATACATCCAAAATTCAAATTTTTGTGTGAATTTTTGGACCTGTAGTATAGTTTAATTTGAGTAGATCAAGCCAGTACTATTTTTGTGAAAGAAACTTTGGTAATTGTTTACTTTTTTACACCAAAGTAGATTTTAATGATTTTTGGTATATAGGTAGATTTTGGTTCTCTGATCATGAATCAGAAGTCAAATGTATTCGGTTACTTTTCATTTTTAAGTTATTCATCCTCATAGTTCATAGACATTTTAATCCCAATTTCCCCTTTTTTCTTTCTTTTCTTTATGGACATTGACTGATTCTGTATAAAAGTACTACAAACAATTGTAAAAGACGTAACAAAACTCTCTTCTTATTTTTTTTGCCTTATGTGTGCGATGTGCATCACGGGCGGAAGTCTAACATTTGGCATCGACCCGGAAGGCCCATAATTATTTTGTATCAATTAATATGTTTCTCTCTGAATCTGTATTTCGACGGTTTTTCTTGATGTTAACATTAAAAAAAGTTACTAGTCCAAAAAGTATGAAGTATGGCTGTTTTTTGAGTATTCCTCCTTTTTATCAAGGCAAGAAAGACAAAAAGAAAATTTATTTTACGTCAATTTCTAATTGTAGTAGTTTCAACACAAAGTCACTGAATTGAATGAAATTGAGAATAAATAACTCATAAAAGGAAAGTGACCAAATAAATATTACTTCGGATTCGTGATTAGAGCGCAACAATTGTCAAAATCGGCGATAGTGTAAAAAAGTAATAATTTACCGAAAGTGCCCATGTATATGTTTTATACGGAAAGACGGTCGCTTTAATATTGCAGAAGCCCGAAGCATTCCTCAGACTTCTGCAAGCATCCCAGCAAACATAATCCGCAATAAAAAATTAAATAAAATGCTTTATAAGGTTATTTACAATAGTAACACATCTATTTGATAAGAGAATAATTTTCTCATAATTCTGCAAATAAAACAGGTTTTCCTGTTTATCAATGCTTAAACTAATAACACAGCCCTTTAAAATTAAACACACATTGAGAATGAATGAAATAAAATATATCAAAAATTTCCCCATTATTAGGTGCAATAAGATGTCCATATTTGTTTTTAATGATATAGTTCAGGCAGCATAGGCTCAAAAACGCTAAAATCTCGAACGCCTGTTACGATGGATTAAAATGCGGTAAATCGAGATTTTTTCAAATAGACAAGGCTTTAAAGTCCTTAAAAAAATTGAGTGCTTTTTGTTTAAACTATTTTTATTAACAAATTACTGTAAATTATTAATTTTATAAAGCTACAAATTGGATACGGCGATTTTTTGGGTCATTTATTTTGATAAAAAAATTTAAAACGTACAGAAAGAAATTAATATTAAAGTCATAATATTCTAATAAAGCATTAACAATACAACAGAAAAAAACCGCAAGAAATCAGTATTAAATTAAAAAAACATTAAATATGTTTTTTTAATTTAAAAGTTTTTATATATAGATTTGACGCAATTTTGAAACAAACCGGCAATTTAATTAAATTAGCAATTAATCAGCACTAAGCCCATCAAATCATAATCAAATTATGGTTTTTGACCAACATTGACAGTTTTTACTTCCCTCGTAAAAGGAAAGTATTATAATCGTAATAATTTCAGCCTACGAGATTTTTTCAGATCTTTAGGTTTCAGGGTCCAAAAACATGTTTTCTTAATTTCGCCGACCTGTCTGTTTGCGGCATAGCTAAAAAAACTGCTTACCCTACGGACTTGAAATTTTGGTCAAACATTAAGGGTCTCATGATGATTTTGGTAAAATATGGCAAACCAAAATGGCTGCTTTGTGAAATGTTAAAAAAAGTATTATTAAAAAACTGCTTATCCAATTTATCTGAAATTTTGCACAAAAACCAAGTATTATGTACGAATCAACTGGTTTGGTACGAATCCAATATGACGGCTTAGTAAAATATTTAAAAATTTAGCCTGAAAAACTATTTAAAGACCTGATTTTAAATTGTGTGCCATAAGCAATTGTGGTATACAGATGAACTAGTAAAGCTGTGGTACTATTAGGTTTTAAATTTCTTCATGTTTTAAAGCCTCTAGTTGCCAAAAAAATGTTTTATCAAATCCGTCGCTTGGCCTGTCGGTTTGTCAGTCTGTCTGTCAGTACACGACATAGCTTAAAAACTACTTACGCTATTGCCTTCAAATTTTGTGTAAAATTTAAGGATCATATGGGGATAACTTGGTAACATTTTAGTAAAAATTTAATATGGCAAAACAAAATGGCGGCCTACTGAATTGTTAAAAGAACGTAATACTAAAATATACTTATGCAATTTATCTCAAATTTTGCACAAAAATCAAGTACTATGTAGTAGTATTGATTTCTAATTTTGGTAAAAAATTAAGGGTCATATTGGGATGACCTGGTAACATTTTGGCAAAAATCCAACATGGCAAAACAAAATGACGTAAGTGAAATTTTAAAAAAAATTATTAATAAAAAACTGCTTATCCAATTTATCTCAAATTCTGCACAAACATTAATCAGGAATCAACTAATAACATTTTGGTTCGAATCTAAGACGGCGGAACAAATTGGCGGCTTAGTAAAATATTTAAAAATTTAGCCTGAAAAACTGATTATTTGACTGACTTCAGATTGTGTGATATAAATAATTGGTGTAAAACTGTGGTACTAATTCAAGATGACGGAACAAACCGGCAGCTAAATATAATATTTTTAATCGTGAAAAAATAATCTTTTCAGGTTTTACATATCTTCACGTTTTAGCGTCACTAGATGCCAAAAAATATGTTTTTTCAATTTCGTCGGTTTGTCTGTCACTTCGTGAATGCCGTGGCATGGCTTAAAAACTACTTATCAGAGTGACTTCAAATTTTGGTCAAACATCATTAAGGATCATATGGGGATGACCTGGTAATATTTTGGTAAAAATCTAAAAAGCCGAAATAAGATGGCGGCCTAGTGAAACGTTAATACAAACATGACTGAAAAAACTAATTATTCAATTTATCCCAAATTTTGCACAAAAATCAAGGGTTATATAGGAATTAACTGGTATATTTTGGTAACATAAAATAGCAAAACAAAATGGCGGCCTTTCAAAATATTTAAAAAATGAGCCTGAAAACACTACTTATTAGATATGTTTTAAATTTTGTGCAAGCATTATGTGTCATACAGAGATAAACTGGTAAAGTTGTGGTACGAATTCAGAATAGCGGAACAAAGCGGCGGCTAAATAAAATCTTAAAAAAATTAACGTAAAAAAAATCTTACTCAATTGACTTTAAATTTTGCAGAAGAATTAAATGTGATACAGGAATAAACTGGTACAAATTCAACATGACGTAATAAAATGGCGTAGTATAAAAACTACTTATTGAATTTAATTTAAATTATGCTCTAAAATCAAGTGTGGTATAGGTAGAAACTGGTAAAATATTGGTTTGAACCCAGTATGATCTAACAAAATGGCTACGAATAAAAATGTTTTAAAAGACAGTATAATATGTGTTACTAAATGAATATGTACTAAACACTTCACTATTCTTAATAAAAGGAAAATAAGGGCAGTTCCGGGTAAAGGAAAATTACCGATTTTTTAAAATATGCTTTGAAATTCTTAGCTTCTACAAAAAGAGTCGATAACTTATTTATAAACATTTCCATATAATTCATAAAATTTCCAAATAAATCATCGTAGACAACGGAACTAAGTACAAAAATTCAGTAGTAAAGGAATTGCTAAAATTGTATAAAATTAAAATTAATTTCTGTTCACCCCATTATCTGCTATCGAACGGACTTATTGAAAGACTCCACTCGATACTTTTAGAACACATACGTTAGTTAAATAATCAAGAATTTAATAAATAATAATAAACCCTTCGACATTAACTTGGACCAATTATTAATTAGCGACTAATTTATTGATCATAAAAATAAAACAAAAATCTAATTAATAACTAATTATCGAAAAAATAATCAAAACCAAGCAAAAAGTGATGGGTAAAATTATTGAAAACCGAGAGGATCCTGCATTATTTACGCCAAATGAAAATGTATACGTAAAAAAGCATATTATGCAGACACTCGCCAAAAAAATTGAGAAACCAGCCAAGTTAATTTCAATAAACACAAAGCGTAAAACTGCAAAAATAAGAACCTTGGAAATTTAAAACGTCCCTTGAAAAAAAGGCACCTTTTGCTATCTAAGTCTCATTTTCTCTTTTCAGTTTGTTGGCATTCAATGAAAAAATAGCTGTGAGAAAACTAAATAATAATCCCGGTATAATTCCTTTTAAATTAGATTCCGCAAAAATGCAATAGTACACATATACTTTATTTCATTATTATGACCTTAATCCAATTATTATAAAGATAAACAAGCTTTTTATAAATTCCACGAATGTATCTGTAATGTTAAGCCGAGTGTCAAGTCGTCATGTAAAATATTTAAATCAGTCATCTAATTATTTCAAGATTTCAAATTTAACACAAAATAGGGCAGAAACGAAAATTAACGAAATTATTCCTCAAAAATAGGATAAATCGGGGATAGGATCAGTTTCCAAAGCCATTACTGGTACCTAACAGTGGTAATTTAGATGCTTCGGACGGAGAAAAATATAACAAACTTATTGCTGCCTTGCAAAATAATCAAAATAAATTAAGTTCACACGTTTTGAAAGAGAATTTTGTTTTTCTTAATAATATCCGAAAATTTAATAGTACTGTAATATCCTGAAAACTTTGACTACTTTTTCTCGATGCTATACCAATTTTAAGTAAGGGTAACGAATCGCATTACGCATGCGGAAGGCATTTCTACCTCCATACAAATGAAGACGAAAATCACGAAACCTATCATCACTCAACTCGATACTGCTCACCAATGGATTTTTGTCTTGCCGAACAAAAATATTGTCTACCTAATATGTTAGCAGCAAGAAGAAAGTCAAACATTATTTGGTATATATCTGGTCCAAATATCGACCAACTATAAAATATTTATCGATCGGGAAACAATAATCAATAATCAGAAGCCGCCGATACTAAGCAGTGGCCAACCAATCTCCTGATTTTACAGATAAAGTTAGGCTACTGCCAGTTTTTAATCTTAGTACCTGTCTTCGGAAAGTGAAGTTATATGGACTTAATAAATTTAAACCAAATAAATGCTAAAACAAAGTGAAGGTGGTAATCAAGAAGAAAGAATAGAACTTCAAGATATTCAACTAACCGTGGAGTTAAAGCTTCGGGGGGAGGAGTTACCTTACACCCTCTGCACAACGACTGTAGGAATCTGCTGACTAATATTTTTTGAAACGCATTTTCGTGGTCTCGTAAGTTAACTTATGCGTAAATGTATAAAATAGAATAACCTAGATTTAATTTTTTCTTTATATTATCCATTAAAGTTTAGTCAATTTGTAAGAGGGACCTGTAGGCATTGGCTTTAAATTTACAAAATGTTTAAATTTTTTTATTAATATCGACTTTTTTTAAGACAGAATGATACCAAAAATAATCAAGGTAATCAATTAAACAATAAACTACAAATTTAGGAGCCTTTGATCCATTTGTATTAATGTCAATATTACACGGGGTGTACAAAATTCCGTGGTACAGTTAATTTATTAATGACTTTGTTACGTTACATCAGATCCGAAATATATTTTCACTTTAGGAAAAAAACTAATTATTTCTTATCAAACTACATTAGAGTTTTCTAACCCAAATGTTAACTGCCATAGTCCATAGTATAATTTCCATTTTTCTTACTAGGTATCTAAAATAACGATAATAATAAAAATTGAGTTTGGGAAAGTATATCACCGATTTGCGTAGATTCATATAATATTGAACTTTAATAGAGATACATCAAAGAATACCGATATTCTTTTAAAAAAATTAAAAAATATAATTGAAAATCCTTACAAGTTTAGTTTCGGTATCTCTTAATAAGTCGTACCTAATTTTTTATGGGAAAATCAAATAAAATCTAGGGTATAAGTCACATATTTTTGACACCCTGTATGCCTACAAGTTACAGCTCTATCTCGTCCGCATATATCATCCAAGTTAAATTAGAAAGAATCTACCTTTAAGTGACTACATACCGACGCGACGGGCATGGGTTGTCCCAACCTATATACATAATGAGCTCAGACATTTAGTTTTGATTTTTTGTGTGTTTATTTCAGGTTTAATACTAGCTTTACCACCATTTTGCTATAAACTTGCATTTAGATATAAGAAATTGATACTTATTTTTTTTGCTGGTATGTTGTTTATTTGTTAATTTAAAACAAAAAATTGTCATAGAATTTGAAATATGCGTAACCAGCATTCAAGGGTTTTTCCCAACATGCATTTACTAATAAGGTAAAATATTATTTATATAACAGTTTTTTGAAACCTTACTTAAGATATTTAATATAATGTTCACGAAGTCCTCCCTTAAATTATAAATTGAAAAAACTGCAAACGCTGTTTAAAGCCATAAAACAATTTTAATTTTTGCATCCGTGTGCATCAAATATCTTATAAAACAAAAATATTTCAAATAGGATAGTTAAACAGTTTAGAACAAATAAATCTAATTTATTGCATATATAAAAATATAAAATTTCTGCAGCTCACGTTAAAATGATTCTCACAACAGTAAAATCAAGTTCCGCTCTTTCGAAATTTTCTTGTAATTGCTCGAAACCACGAGTTCACTTCATCCCCTTCCCTAGAATCGAAGACAACATTTTTTTCTAGCGAGTTTGCCGATGTATTTTTACAATATTTAACAAAACAACTCTTAATTCTCCTGTCCATCTCCTTTTCCATGCTTTTATAGATATGCGTAAAAACAGATTAAAAAAAAAAACCTAGATAACTTTAATTTGGGGTTAATAATTGACGTTGCGACATGCATCAGAAGCACTATATTAAAAACTGGCTTATTAAAAAAATAAATTTCATGTTTGTGCGCCTTCACATAGCATCTAATTACATTTTACAAAATAAATAAATATCGACAAAGGGTAAAAGGGACAAAGCGAAGACACAGATTACACCTACCAGAGGAGGAAGTATTAATATTTACTATATACCTAAATCTCTCAACCCTAAGATTCACATTGGGTAGTTGTAATACGTGGCTAATATTAACATCGAAATAAGCCAAAATGTTATGGTTATAGATAATTTTTGATTAAATTTAAAAGTGTTCATATTTATTTAGTTACATCAGATAAGAACTTATTTGTATTTCATTTTCATGTAGAAAAGATTAATAAAAAAAAATTATATAAAATAATATTAAAAAAAATTCTTAATATATGTTGCTAAATGTATCTATATTACGTTTGTTTAGAATAAAATTTTTACCGTGCTGTTTATATTATATTCGTGGTAGCTTATTATAAAGTTTAAAACCAATATGTTTTCGTAATAATTTAAAATTATATAGTAATTCAGTTAAGAAATTTATTGAATTTTGTTTCTCTTTTTATATCAATTTGAAATGAAATTAAATACAAGTCTTTTAAACTGTTAAAATTTCTTAGTTTTCAAATACATTTTAAACACTCACTTAAGCTTTTATCTCATAATTTTTTTTTCTGGGAGTTTTTTATGTGAAAAATTTTACTTAAATCTAGAAAAAATATCTAAATCTAAAATATGTAAACTATAATTATTTGCATAATTATTATAGTTTATTTGTTATATCAAAGAAAACATTTTCATTGTAACGAAGTTACTGAATTTTTGGGGAACGCATGTATCGTACATCGTTCAAAAGCATATCTTTCTTATTTATCGTAGTAAAAATATGTTTCTTTCAGATAATTTCTTACGAAAATACGCCCGTTAATTATAAAAATATAATACGTTGCGCAACATGCGGAAAATCTCGTGAATTTCGTCGGGCATCATAGAAAATACCGAGCTAATCAACATAGTAAATCATCTGCGAACATTTGGAGGGTCGACAAATCATTTAAAAGTATGTTCGCAGCGTAAATTCGGCATTCGGTGGAGTTCCATCGACTTGAAGATCCGGATCAAGGCAGCAGCAGCAGAAGCAGGAAGGTAAGACCACCACTACTAGGACCTGAGAGAGAGACAAACCAGCGTCGTCTCCCCTCACCCGCAGACATCCCGACGCTGCTAGGGATGTATGTAGGTATAGGAAAGGTAACAACAGGTGGTATATTGTTGTCGGTGCTTTCTCTCGCACACACATACACACTTCCACTTTACCCACATGATATCTCACTCATACAAGCACATACTATTCCTTCCTTTGCGGTCAAGACCAAGGACCGTATGGAGTACCGAGGTCCGTTCCCGCCATGTTTTTTAAACATATGCATACACTGGCATACCACAAATAGCCTCATATTGCAGAATGCCTACACCGAGCCGCCATACACGGCAGAATATACTAGCCAGTAATACTCGCAATCCGCTGCGAGACGAAATTGGCTGGAGATGTGGACACTTCCGAGCCGACTGTCAAGGCAAATCGAAATAATTTTGTTCAAGATGTAGGAAAGAGGGTGTTCTATCCCGAGACTGTGCGTGCCGATATTCGGAAAGCTAGACCGATGTCAGTCCAGCACCGCCGACCCCATGTCTCGAACTCTCCTGTCGCACCTGTACCTGTTACTGACACCCGTCCCCAAGCCAAAGTCTACATCCGGAACACACTATTTTATGCTCTTATTGAGACCGCCGCAAATTCTTACTAGCGGCCGAATTACTCCAAAAGACTAGATGTTGAATGATCCAACCAGCAGTCGTAAGTACAAAAGTAGCCAGTGGTGGTATGATAAAAATTGCCAAAGCATACCGAGTGCCACTAAGACTTTGGAAAACGACGCTAATCGAAGACATTTTCTATTTTCCACACCCAATCACAGACTTATTGCTAGGTATAGATATCTTAGGCCGTCATCCATTTTACCTGGATCTTGGCTGATGTCAAGTTTACATGAATGACGAACCACGGCATGCTTACGATATGTGCAGCCCTAAGGAGAAATTTAGAATAGACCGAAACTGTATATAACAAAGCAGGAAGACCAACAACTTGTTATTCCTGGACAAAGAACTGCCAAAGTTTGAGAGAATACGGGGTACTACTCCTTTAGTTGAACACACCACTCATCTGGGAAACACTGAGCTTATTAAACAGCGATACCGGTCTCAAAACCCTAGGACCCAAGAAATTGTTAATTCTGAAGTACCATGCTTAAAGAGGGCAACATGGTATCTTCTGGGAGCCCATGGATTTCACCAGTAGTGATAATCCGCAAGACAGATGGAAAACACCGCATTTGTATAGATTTGCAAAAAGTTAACGCCATCTCTCGCAAAGACGCCTCTCCACTACCGTATATTAATGCCATATTGGACATTGGACAAGCTTCAAAGGATGTGTTATATTTCGAGCATCGATCTCAACCAAGGGTATTGGCAGGTTCCACTTTCCGAAGACAGTGAGCCCATTACCACGGTTCCCGGGATGGGGCTATTCCAGTTTTGAGTCATGTCATTTGGATTGCATTACGCTCCTATAACTTTCCAACGTCTGATGGACCGCATTATAAGACCAGAATCATAATTTCACCGTTGTCACCAGGCTCTTCGATAGCTCCACTCCATCAAAAGTCCAGCAGGTAGGCTGGCTCGATGAGAATTTATCGTCAATAGTTTGACTTCGAAATAAAGTACCGAAAAGGTGTTTCAAACCAAGTGGCTGACGTATTATCACGAGACCCAATCAACATCGAAGACTACGAGGAACTATCCGATCCGATTTTGTCCCTTGAAAAATTTACACCGTGCAAATTGTGCACCGCAAGGAAGACCACCGTAGAAACTAATCCTTCGACTTTCCCCGACTACTCTATTAGAGATAGCCGACTGTACCGTCACTTTTGAGACATGTCCGACCTCACTGAAAATAAGATGACCGACCCGTGGAAAGTTTGAAGAGAATCATGACCGAGCTACCTGAACACCAAGGTAGAGCAAAAACAACTGCTCGTATTGATCTTCGATATTATTGGCCAGGGATGTTCCAATATATTGCTCAATATATCCGAAGCTGTTCATCTAGCCTTTGAGCATGTTCATGTCAATCTTGGAAGAGCCTTTACGACCCAAAGTCATCACTACAATCTTCGTCATCGAGAATGGAGGTATTATATTGGCGATAAAGTTCTAAAGCGTGAGATCCGCTTTCATCTGCCGTAAAAGGTTTTGCCGCAAAACTTGCCCTTAAATAATCTGGCCTTTATACCGTAATTAATATTGGCTTACCAGTTGTATATAATCTTAAAGCACCATCTGGTAAAAAGCTTAGACATATTCATGTCAAAGATCTTAAATCAGCTCATGATCAGGCCTGTTACTAATCACCGGTACCAATTCGTCGGAATAGGTTGCAGATACCGACAGACTGAATATAATGTCATATATTCCACTGAGAATGTGGCACTATGGTAGTTAGTAAGGTACCAGGACAAATCCTGAGGATCTACCGTGCCGTACAGATCTTCACAGAATCCTCTAGAAGTTGACCAACCATCCAATATGCCATCCTGCCAGAAGAAGACGACTTCAGAACACCACTCCCTCATATTACTTTAGAATTGTATATGTTTAGGGACATGGCATTAAGTTTAATTTTAAAATATTCATAAATAAATATTTTTTTCGAAGAAAGGGGTGTGTGTAACGAAGTTACTAAATTTTGGGGAATGTATGCATCGTACGTCGTTTTAAAACCATATTTAATGCTTCACTTTTCTTGATAAAAGGAAGGATTCATAATAAGTGAACTTTCGGATAAAACCTATTTACCGATTATTACCGATATTTTCTTCACTTTTTTCTGCATAATTTTAGCTTTTTATTAGGTATCTTTGCATTTTGGTAGCTTTTATTTAATTTGCTTTCTTCGTGTGTCTGCCTTTCTGGTTCGCATGTCTGTCTTTCCGGTTCGTATGTCTGCCTTTCCTGTTTAAAATTGGTAACCCATTTTCAAACACTTGTTGGCATCTGATTGAGCTTTAATTTGGCATACCTATGTTACTTCTGTATCAATGCAATATGTTACCATGGAATAAAAAAAAATCGTGAATATCTTATACAGGATGCATACAAGAGTTTAAATGTCTGGAAACTTTTTTAGTAAAGAAAATAGTAGTAAAAGTAGAAAATAAAGTAAACGTAAAACATCTTTTTAACAACAAGCTTTTATTTATAAACTATCGAACTAAAAAGTAAAAACAACTAAAACTTACATAAACATGAATATTTTCTTAAACGCTTGAGGCGTGATACGTCATCATACTTGAAATAAAGTCTCGAGCTTAAAAAAAACAAATTTTTAAAAGTTCTGTGCTGTAAGTTTTATTATTTTGTAAAGTTCAATAGTTCAATAAATCTTGATTTTAAAAATTTTTTTTTATTATTTCATTCGGAGCATTCCTATAATTTTAAAGTTTCAATAAGTTTATTATATATTATACATATTATAAGAATTTGGAGAGTTGGAAATTTTTGGTCCACTACTAAGTATATCTTAAAATGGGACAAATCTATAAAAGTTAGAGACAAAAAATATTTTAAGTTAATCAAAAGTTGCAGGTTAGTGACTTCAATTTGAAGTAATATTGAATAATTACTGTCAAGAAGTCATCAGTTGTGTTAAATGTATACAAGGTCCAAATATATTTAGATGGGAGCAATGTAGTCGAATCCGTTTTCTATATGAAATCTTTTAAAACATATCGTTATTATGTACATGTCAAGTTTCCTTACAGTTTGCGTTGGTGCTAAAATAACGGATTTGAGGCATATCATAATTACCTAGAAACACCTATGGTAAATATCACCTCTTTAGACCCGCAAAGCTTTGATGGACATTTAACCTAGGCAGAACCTTCCTAGATTATCATCGGTTCTATGAAAGCCGTATAAATTCGCTGACACCTAAAGGTTCTATTCCCCAGGTGCATTCTTGGAAGATTTTATATAAATGTGTTTTTCAGTTAGCATTCAAAGTACAAATTACCAGTTTAATAGGAGTCGAGGGTACAGCCATATATTTTAATCCAAAGCTAGGTTGATAAAGAATTCAGGAGATTAGCGGCCATAAACTATATTAGAAGTATTGCATTAATTTTATATGTGCTTTTATTTCTTCTTTTAGAAGCTGGCTAGGCACTAAGCTATTTCAAGTGTCAGTACAGTTGAGGTAATTAAATCCTAGGTACTAGTCAAATTATGACATTGCTGTGAAATTTGGGTTTACCTTGTTTTCCCTTATCAGTTAAAAATTAAATACAGGATTATTAAAAATGCATCAAATAAATATCAGAGCAAAATAATATATAACACATTTTAAGCTATTCATATTTCACAGCTCACCCACTTTTTTCTGAAAATACTACAGGGCTATTAAGTTTCATGTCTCCTGAATTCTCCTTTTAGTTCATTAAGATTTTGTGGCAAAATTCGAAATTTTTGCATTTAAAAACCCTAAGTATTTCCCACTGGAATATGTAAAACCGACGGATTAATTAAATTTTTTTGTTGCTCCATCCATTCGGTAACGAGACGAGCTGTATGGGCAAGGCAGTTATTTTGCTTCCTAAAAATCTTTATGTCTATAATAGCATAATATTTTGTGACATATCTATAGTCCTTATTAACCGCACATAAATAAAATGACGCACACCTAACTTTCGGGCAGTTATCCACCCTTCAACATTTACGGAAAACTGTCAACTATTTTTTACCGTTTAAGTAAATCATTCCTTTAGGCGAATCTTGGGCGGCCTATATAGTTCTAGTCTTCTATTATAACACGACTGGGTCTTAAATATAACATTTTCTCTGAAAGGCGGATATATTTGATTAGTGAGCTCTTCAATTTGAAATGCATCACGAAATACGAAAAGGTAGCACTTAATAGTTTTAACAAGCTTGTGTTATTTCCTGAATAGATGGGTTATGCCGTAGCTTTTGTTGAAAGATAATTTTACCCTAACAATATTTGTGTATTTTAATTATAAGGTGTATTAATTACATGCATCAGTGAAGTATTTGTACCGCACCACAGTTTCATGTCAAGGCTATCCATGATATATCTTTGTGCTTATGAAGCGACAGTAAAGGTTAACGACCGCGACGGTACTGTGATGGATGTATGTAAACGTGTTCATTTAAATTATAAGCATATATATATATATATATATATATATATATATATATATATATATATATATATATATATATATATATATATATATATATATATATATATATATATATATATATATATATATATATATATATATATATATATATATATATATATATATATATATATATATATATATATATATATATATATATATATATATATATATATATATATATATATACACCTTTATGTTTTTAATAACAAGCACCAAATTAATTGGCGCTACCAATTAACATTGAGTTTCATTGAAGATTTAAGCAAACAGACAATGAAAGTATTTATTGGAAATAGTGTAATTTAATGATGTGTCAAACTAAGTGTGCCCTCCTCTGTTTAGTGACAGGTAGATATCCGCCAAAAATTTAGAATTTAAAATAGGTAGATATTCTAGAATTATGAACTGTCCTTATAGTATAATCAGTAGAGACAAATAAAAGGCCTTACCTTGCAATAGGTCATTGAAACTCTATATTTAGCCCATTTGTTGACTTGACATTTGAGCTGGAGCCGCTCCAGCTGCCATGTTGAATTAAAAGACTGAAAATCTCTTTTTCGCGAATATGTCAATTCTGTGTTTCGTTGGGGGGTTGCTTCATTATTTTTTAATTGCCTTTATAATGTATTTAATTTTCTACAACAGAAATTTTAGCACAGTCCACCCCGAAACCGCTCAAATAACAATAGGTTATAAGATGCAAATCAGAGATTTGTGTGGACACCGCGAAGTTTTTAATTTCAATTTTCACGATAGTTTAATATACCTACCTTTACTTAGATCGATTTTCTAAATAAATACCGCTTTATGGGTTTTACTATTATTTATATTTTCTTTTTACATTTTATCTGAGAGTAAACAATTATTTATAAAAATACATTTTAAACAGATTATTTATTATTTATAAGAAATTCCCAATGTGTTATACATAATAAAATTTTAGTAATAAATAATTAAATGCTCCCAATAACTAAGACAAACAATAACAAATTAGTAATTAAATAATATTTATTTAAGTTAAAAGATCGCCATTTATTATCAATACATATTTATTAATTATATTTCGGTTTATTTTTTACAAACAAATACAAATTTATCACAGTAAAAAGAATCACCATGACCCGATAATGTGTTTTTATTATAAATATGCAATCATTTATTAAAAGTATGGTATACTTTTAATAACTTAGCAGTAACAAATAAAATAGTAACAATTATAAAATATTTATTGATCAATTTATAAACAAATAAACTATTTAAGAAAACCATATATTTAAAAAAACTTAATAACAAAACCAGTACAATGTGAACTAAAACTAGATAGGGTGGTCTTCTCAAAACTCAGAAGAACCGTCTTCTCCTAAAGTAATGATCAAAGGCTCCACCTCCATGGTTTCTTCGATTAAGTTGTCAAGATCCCAGATAGTTTTCTCCTCTCTTAACATATTCCTCGTTCTCAAGTTCTCGCACATCTTGCAACTTAAAAAGCTTTTGTGGTTCCTAGCAACTTAACCTTTTACTTGTGCCCATATGCATATAAGTTCTACTGGGCTCCGCTCACAATGAAAAGGGGGAAAGCGAAAGACAAAAATATATCTATTTTTGCCACCTCATCTATAATATACTTTCTGAATTTTAACTTATGCTGCCCAGCAATTTTCAAAAGTTCATTTTTCAACATGATACCATCACATTTCAGTTACTTAAACTGTAACAACTTAATTATCCGAGCCTTTTTCCATGAACTCTTAGAAAGCTTCTCTACTAACCTAGAATGATAGCTGGCGTTATCCGTGACTATTACGGAAATACGAAGAATATATTCAATCATTTGCTTGAAATATCTCTCGTTCGTGGTAGTCTATAGTGGAATTAACACTTCAATAACCCATTATGTAAAAATCTATTTTCACTCCCAATATAAGTAATCGCAATCCCATTGGCCAGGAGAATTTAGTTTCATCTTTATCTTGTCAGACTTTTGTTATTGTGTGCCCTTCGGTTAGCCAGATTTCATCCAAATAAAAAATGGTTTTGTCTTCGCTCCGATATTTGTAGATTGATCGTAAGTATTATCGTCTCCAGCAAATAATATCTGACCTATCAATAAGAACAGAACTTCGCTTCTACTTTTCTAAGCGAAAATTCATATTAGGCAAAATTTTCCATTAACCAGTTCTTGATAGCTCGGACAAGTTTTCGTCATCTTTAGTGTCTTGTAAAATTTTGCCCAACGTTGGTATCTCAGCGAAGTAAAAAGCATGCACTTTTTCTTTAAGTACCATTTTTAACGTCGTTTTCAATTTCCGATGTTTTTTCCTAGGTTTGCATTAGGTTCGTTGAGGTTTTTACATATTCTTTCCTGCAAAAATCTATAAATAATCACTTCTCCAACTCCTACCATCTAGGCGCAGGTAGTAATTACGCTGCATACAAGATTTGCTGGCTGCTGATGAACGACATCATCCCATAACAACTTGTGTCATAAAAATGGACGCAATTTAACTAACCGTCGCAACAGGTACACTAGCCCACCAATGGTATATGTCTCATTTAGAACCCGAATGCTTAGTCTGTACTATCAACTTTAATGAAACGAAGAAAAGTAGAAATAAAATTTCACTTCATGTCAACTTGCATATCTGAATTGCATGTAAAATTCTACGAATTTTTTTGTATTTAAAGTTCTGATATATCTTTAATTATTTTTGAGATAATGGCAGTTGAAATCCGAAAATCTAACAATTTGGAGGGCTGGTAAGTTTTACGGATGAAGTTAGAATAAAACGGTTTAAACCATCCTGTGTTAGTTTTGAGGACTCTATCTAATGATACTAGTTTTTTTGTTTAGTACGATAGGCAGCGGTTTTCGTGCTACGCACTCGTTTTGCAACTTCTAAACGCGTATCTTAATGAGGTTAACTCGCATGTGTTGTACAACATTTTATCTACGTCTGATGAACGACTGATAAAATACACACATGTTTCTATTAAACAAATTTTTCAAAAAATATAAAGCAAACAGAAAACACTTTTTTATTAGCTGTTATCTGTTTAATCTTTAATCCTGCCACTCTGCGTTACCCCGGGCAATGTCAATTTGAGTAACATTTTATGTGAAGTTTTAATTTCTTTAGTCAAAATGAGTGATTCAGCATGAAGCATTCTTTCGGATATTGAGCAGGAAGCATCCAGGGCAATTGACGGGTTGCTTCCCGAAAAATTCAGGCCAAAATATGAGTATATTTTCAATAAGTTCCAAAAATGATGCGGGGATAAGTATGAGCGGAACTATGGGAATGAAAAAATACTTATTGTATACTTTGAGGAGTTATCTACTAACTATAGGCCTTTATGTCTCAGGACGTTTTATTCTATGATAAGAACAATGATATCTAATATAACTCAATATCGATATCAGTAAATTTATAAATTAAGTCGCCCTCCTCAAAAGAAAATCTGAGGGACATCAATCCAAACAGTCAAGGATATTAACTAAAACCAATATTACAACATTCTTTCTAGAAGCTGACGACAAAAAATACTTATTTATGAAAGTAGCATTGATTATTGGGCTTGCAGGCGAGATGAGTTAACAAATTTGTTGTTGGAAAATATCAAGGATGAAGTGCTATGTTCTCATTTTTTTTACCGACAACGAAAACGAAAATAGCTAGGGAATTTTATATAACATCTGGAAATATTCAAGAGATAGACCTGGTTCAACTAGTTTGAAAATACATTAATCTTTGCCCATGTAAAATCGAGCATGGTAGGTTTTTCATCCAATTTCGAAATGGTGTATGTATGAAACAACCGGGTTGGCATTAATTCTTCTGGATCCTTGCCAAAACAGATTGCTTCAGAAAATCATCTATGTCCCTATTGGCAGATTCAGGAGATGGCATTCTAATAACAAAGCGTCATGGTGGCCGGCGATCCAACACGGTTGCGGAAAGCTGCATTGAAAATTCCCGAATAATAATAAAACAAATCCATCAGACGACCAGTTTAAATAATAAAAACAATGTATTGACTACAAATTTAGCAAACGTGGCTGCTTCATCAGGAACTTATTTGATAGATACTATTAATATTTATAATACCTAATTTTTCATGTTTTATAGTTTTCAATAAAATAATTTATAAAAATCTTCTTCGCTTAAAGCTCTTAACTCGTACAAAATGGGTGGGTTAAGAGCTTCTTAACTCCCGGATGTAGATACATGTACTAATATATCCTGTCAACAGAATTTACGATATAACACCTTATTGTATAGGTGGAGACATAGGAGGCTTTTAAGGCAGGCATGGTACAACGTAAATGCCATCACAAAATTGAGGTCTCAAAAGTTCGTTGTTTGTCTAAACATAATAAAATATACTTTATAAGTCGATAACAAATAATAATTATTATACAACTAAAGTCAAGATTATAAATATGTTCAATTTACATTTCTTAAAATGATTTTTATATCCTTATTTATAATATGATATATTTCCTATAATTAATTTACTAGTTTTGTATTGTATTAGTAAGTCTTTATATAAAAACTACTTCAAAAAATGTATTCTCCTTATTACTAAAATGCAGTTAATTTTAATAAATTTATTACTCATTCATTCTAATTAATTGGTTCTTTTAATTCTTTAATTGATAACGACCGTTAAAAACTGCAAATTCGTTTTTAATAGGATTCTGTCAGATAGTCATTCTGAGTTTACGAGTTTAAGTCTTTTTCTTCAAAATTAAATTTTTATTAGTTTTCCTTCAAATAAGGCCAACCTTTCTACAGAGCGTAATTATTTTTAATAGTATTCAGTAAAGTTGTTCTTGAAAAACAAAATTAAGTGTCCAAGTATTACTATTTGAGGCAATTAGCCAAGGTATCAAATCTTTCAATTTTGTCTGATCTAATTAGAATTTTTCCAGTAATTACTAAAATATTGGAAAAAAATAGTTCATGGTCAGATGGTGGCATATCTAAATGAGCAAAATATTTTGCCTGAAAACCAGTTTGCTTTCAGGCAAAATATCAGGCCACAATACCACCACTGCCTTAGAATTAAGGCTAATTAACTGACTATTAAAAAATGATATTCTTCAAAATATAGATAATAAAGAATTTACCTCATTGATGGTCCTGGATTTCTCTAACTTATTTGACACCATCAGTCATAGAGTTATGTGGAGCAAAATGAAATACTATGGATATTTTAACGGAACAATTGAGTTCTTTAAATCGTATCTTGTGGGTCTGCATCAGAGGGTCTATAAAGATAATTCTGTGTCATCGACAAAGTTGTTAGATCTAGTATTCCGCAGGGTTCGATATTGGTTCCCGTTTATATACAAGTGATACACTTTTATCAGGAGATTTAACTAAAAAGCAAGCCTATGCTGACGCTTCTTAAATCTATGTGAACTTCAATATCAGGACTTTCGAACAGGCCGAAAATCATCAGTCACATTTAATATTTTTTGGAAATAAAAAATATCGTGAACATATTTCAAACAATTTCAGAATAAAAATTAAGAACGGAGAAATTCAAAAGATTGATCATATAAAGAATCTAGGTATAATATTTGATTCAAACTTTAAATTTGATATGCATGTTAAGCACTTGCTACAAAAATCATTTGGCGTCCCAAAGATTTTCTTTTCGAATAGGCATGCCTTTTCCCAGGCTCTAAAAAAGACTGATTGTTTGGTATAGTCAAAAGCAGTGTTATCGTGAGGGTCATACGATTTATCAACGACAAACTTTTTAAGTTTGTTTTTCTTTTATTACGTGTAATCGTATCCTCCGCATAAAATCCGGAAGACGAATTAGATAGACTTATGATATTTTCATACGAAAAATGAGGATAAACATATAAATACCAGCAGTTACGAAAATCTTTGAGCGATGTCACTTCACAGTCAGTGACAAAATGAGTAATAGAAAACAATTTTCGGTTTTTTTGCATCCACAAGCGAAAAAAATGGTATTAATCTAATAAAGTATTACGAAAATAAAAATTCACCGGCCAAGATCCAGGAGACAGTAGCAAAAGCTCTGGGAATCGGTATAAGGACTGTGCAGAAAATTGTGCATGAAAAAAAGCATAATTTACTACCGAAGAAAATTAAGAAATATATACGAAAAAAACCAAAAACAGGAGACTTAAGTGACAATGTAAAAATGGATGTTCGTAATGCAATTTACGATTTATACACATCAAAAACTAATATAACCCTTCAAGTTTTAAAAGAAGCTTTTAAAAATCGAGGCATATTGGAAATTGGACTAAAATCGTTGTCAAAATTAATAAAAATGTTGGGTTATCGAAATAAAAAGGACTATAATCGAAGATTTTTATGCGAGTTGCCACATATAGCAAGTCAGCGTATCCAGTTTTTAAAGAAATACACGGAAAATGTTAATTCAAAATTTAGAAAAGTGGAGTTTTTAGACGAGACTTGGATATTTTTTAATTGAAGTGGTTCAAAATCTTGGCAGGACGAGTCTGTAAAAAGTGTCAAGAGAAAAAAGGGATATGGGACGGGAAAACGGTTCACAAAATTTCTCCCAGGTGCAAGTTTACTGTTTTCTTCAACATCCAAGAGTATGGACTACCATGATAAAATGAACTGTGAACAGTTTGAAAAGTGGTTAAAAGAACAACTGATTCCAAATTTAGATGCCGCATCTTTAATCATTCTGGACAATGCATCTTATCTTATATATATTTATGACAGGCTAATAAAACAAAAACAAAATCCTTTACCCAATATGCTGAAACTAGAACTTCTTTTAATGGCAAAATCTATTAGAACACCGACAATATAAGCCGTAGATGAAATATTACGGGAAACTGGACATGAGGTTTTACGATTGCCGCCATACCATATTGCCAGCTTAACGCAATAGAATTAATATGGGCTGGGGCAAAATCATATTACGAAAAACACGTGAACGATGGTCTTACATGAGATGAAGTGCAAATTGTTTGGCAAGATTCATTAAATTATATTACGCCGGAATAGATGGCGAAATAGCACCAATGATCAGAATCAGAAGATGAGGACTTTTTAAGTGATAATGATATTTTTTAGTCTATAATATTAAAAAGTGTCTTAAGGATTATATTAGTTTTTGACGTGTATAAATCATAAATTGCATTATGAATATCCATTTTTGCATTGTTAGTAAAGTAAGTAAGCAAGTATGTAAATTATGTTTTTTTTTCATGCACAAGTTTCTGTACATTCCTCATACCGATTCTCAGAGCTTTTGCCACTGGCTCCTGGATATTAGCCAGTGAATTTTAATTTTTAATATATATATATATATATATATATATATATATATATATATATATATATAGCCTGTTTATATTTTTTTTATATATAAGACAAAATATATAAAAATATATATCGGGGCTAACGAAAAATACATATATATATATATATATATATATATATATATATATATATATATATATATATATATATATATATATATATATATATATATATATATATATATATTATATATATATATATATATATATATATATATATATATATATATATATATATATATATATATATAAAAACTACTAACCCAATTGACTTCAAATTTTGTTCAAAGATGCTGGGTGACATGGATTGATAACAAATTGTGTGCCTTAAATAATGGTGGTATAGGGATCAACTAGTAAAATTGTGGTACCAATTGAAGGTGGCCGAACAAAATGATAGCCAAATACAATGTCTGTAATCGTAAAAAAATCACCCCCTCAGGTTATACATATCTCTATACATCGGTCCGTCTGCCGCTTAAAAACTATTTACTCGAAAATTTAAGGGTCATATGGTCTGGTTATATTTTTAATAATAATTTACAAATTATTATTAAAAAAACCACTTATCCAATGTATCTCAAATTTTACACAAACATCCAATATTTTGTAAGAGTTAAAGAGTAAAATTTTGATACGAATGCAAGAAGCCGGAACAAAATGGAGGCATAATAAAATATATTTAAAAATTCAGCCTGAAAAAACTACTTAATGGGCTGATTTATTTCAAATTTTGTGCTATAACTAATTGTGGCTTAGGGATCTAGTAGTAAAATTTTGTTACCAATTCAAAAAACAAAATGACGGCCAAATAAAATGTGTTTGTAATCGTGAAAAATCACCCTCTCAGGTTTTACATATCTTTATATTTTAACGTCCCTAGATGCCAAAAAATATCAACAATATCGGCCTATCTATCTGACAGTTCGCGGTATAGCTTAAAAAGAACTTACCGGATTAACTTCAAATTGTATCTAATCTTAAATTCTTATCTTATCTTCTTATAATCTTAGAATTGTATTTAAAAGCAATATACACTTAGTAGTCAAACATAAGTGAAAAGGCAAATATGGCAATATAAATATTATATTATGCTGATAAGCATAGGTTTAAGTTTGTAGTGCGTAAAAAACTGTTTAAATTATGCATACTGTCAACCCTTTCTTAGTGCGTCATTTTATATTACTCATATTTAACGCCGTATAGCCCCGTTTCGTGCATTCCCGTTTTGGCAATCCTCCAAAAAGTCACATGTTTCCCATTCAGGCGTTAAGAAAAATATTTTTTATTGTCTGTTCAATAGTATTTTCGGAAAGAAGTGCATTGTTTTTACGTACGTAGATTTTAATCAGCATGGTGATTTCAACTACAAAGTTTTTATTGTGAACGGGTATGTTTTAACAAAGCTGGCGTTGACCGGCGCCGCGTCAACACGCCATAACAACCGCTTAGCAACCCAAGTAATGCAAATACAAACAACGTAATTGACAATAATTATTATTTTCAAATAAGATTGAGTCTGAAGTGTTTTGTAGTTATTAAAAGATTATTATGTAATAGTTGCAGTCATAGAAAAAGTATAGAGTAAAATTCGCATGGAATGACCATTTCATACTCGTATGATTCATTACATGCTCATTGTAAAATATACTAGTGATTATTTCATTTCCATTTGGTGCAGGTATTTCGACACCATCCATTTTGGCTTAGGTTTAACTGTAGGTTGTCTCCGCCCCAAGAACTTAATAAAGAATTTTGTCAATGTAACGGTTTTTGGCTCAGTTTCTTATAGATATTCTGTTAAATATGCGTATCGGTATCGGGTTAGCGTCATATTAGATTAAGCTATAACACTAAAATAAATATACCTAATAAAGGTTCGAACGAAACGGGAGTAAACCGACTTCGCCTTCGAGGAATATACAATAACTGCAGAAAAATGATTATGTGCGAAAAATTGGCTCTACATAAGTCACCATTATTACCAATATTAGTAATAATATTAATAATAATAATAAAATTGAAAAACAATAATTTTGAGCAAATCGCAATAATAGTTTTAATGTCGTTTATATTAACAAAACTTAATCGTATTTAACATCAAAATAATGTGATAATAAAGTGATGATATGTGAACCGCCTTCAAAAAAATCATACAAATAATTGTATTTTATATTGCCATATTTTAATTCATTGCGGTAGTGAGTTTTTATAGTTAACAAAGTATATAAGACTTTTTTTTGCAAAGTACTAAAGACTTTTTGTTACAAAAATATTTAATAATAATAAAAATAATACATTTAGAAAATGTTACAGACAAAGGCGAGGTTTAAGAATAGCTTAAATAGCTATTTTTAAACACTTAACCTACGCTGAACAATGTACATTATACAGTAAAGGTATATATATATATATATATATATATATATATATATATATATATATATATATATATATATATATATATATATATATATATATATATATATATATATATATATATATATATATATATATAGATTATATATATATGTTCTCCTTGTAATCACAAATCTCGGTTTTGCTCCGGTTGGTGACTCTGGTATTGTTTTGTGTATTCATTTTGGCGCTTGTTGTACTCGTCTTTCAACTAGTTAACTATACTGATGAAGACCTTACGTCAGAAACACGTGTCTACGGTTAGGCAAATTCCATTGCTTATATATATATATATATATATATATATATATATATATATATATATATATATATATATTTTGGTTTCGGGTATATATATATATATAAAAAAAAAAAACTATATATATATATATTTATATTTATATATATATATAGAAAACAAAATTATAATATTATACTATTAAAATTTATATAAAACATATAAAATTACTTACAAGATATATATAAAATATATATATATTCGCAACAGCACAAACAATGTAGCGTTATCAACAAATAACCATAGCTCGATCAATCGGAATGCAAGAAAAAATGCACAATAAATCCTTATCAGTGTAAACTATCTTAGGTGCTAATAATTATTTCTACGAGGAGTATGTACAGTATGGAATTAAAAAGGATCACATTAAATTTAACAGATTACAATAAATATTACTTAATCTAGATATATATATATATATATATATATATATATATATATATATATATATATATATATATATATATATATATATATATATATATATATATATATATATATATATATATATATATATATATATATATATATATATATATATATATATATATATATATATATATATATATATATATATATATATATATATATATATATATATATATACAGGGTGGCCCATCTAAAACGTACCGCAAGGCATAACGGCCAGGGTAATTTTTTTTTCAAAAAATCCAAAAACACATCAATTTTGTTTGTGAGGGGGACAACTTTTGCCCTTAAAATGATCGCAAAATTTTCAACCCTCTAAGCGGGGGTGTCATCACCCAAACTTTTTCAAATGGGAAGAGGGGTCAAGTGGTACCGCAATAAAAAGGGCTTTCTATTCTCTATACATTCCCGCTTTGGTTTTGAAAATCGGTCAAGTCATTTAGAAAATATGAAGGATTGAAATTTGAAAAATACATTTTTCAAAAAACGCATAAATTGAATTAAATAAAAAAAAACTTACCGTATTAATGAAGCAAATGCTGAAAATGTTGCCCGTCGACCTCCATACAGTAATACAAATTAGCTTCAAATCGTTCTCGAACATTCTGAAGAACTTGAGGGGTCACTTCGCGACAAACGTCAATAATTCGTGTTCGCAGATCTTCTAATGAGGCAAGTGGAGTGCTATACACTTTACTTTTTATGTGTCCCCATAGAAAAAAGTCTAAAGGAGTCAAGTCGGGTGACCGGGGAGGCCACTCAATGGCACCCCTTCGTCCTATCCACCGCCCGGGAAAGTTAGTGTTTAAATAATTACGCACATTTTGAGAGTAATGTGGAGGTGCACCGTCTTGTTGAAATATCAGTTCCGCTTCAACGTATCCAGGATTATTTTCGATGATGTCAGTTAGGGCTGGGTCGATGGTATTTTCCAGTAAATCTAAGTACATATCACCTGTTAGAGCTCCAGGAAGAAAAAAAGGACCCACAATAGAATTTCCAAAAATACCAGCCCACACGTTCAATTTCTGAGGATGTTGTGTGTGCACCTCGTGAAATATATATATATATATAAATTATTATTATATATTGCATAAAATCGTCTTCGTTGATATAATATATAAATGGTGTTTTTTCATATATATATATATATATATATATATATATATATATATATATATATATATATATATATATATATATATATATATATATATATATATATATATATATAATATATAAAAAATATATATATATATATATACGCATATATATATATATATATATATATATATATATATATATATATGTATATATATATATATATATTTGTAAATAAACATTTTAAATTTCAATTCTTATATATATATATTTTCAAAACCATATATATATATATATATATATATAAAAAGTTTGGGGATGACACCCCCGCTTAGATATATATTGCGATATATTATATAAATTGTATACATATAAAATTGACGTGTTATTGGATTTTTTGATAAAAAAATTATATTATATTGCGGTATATATATATATATATATATATATATATATATATATATATATATATATATATATATATATCCTGTATTTTTCGTATTCATAGACATTAATTTTAGACTGAAATTTGAGGAAATCGGATAAGTAGTTTTTCAGCTTTTTCATGCCGCGAACAGACAGACTGACGGACAGGCATACCTACAGACAGACGGAATTGAGAAAACATGTTTTCCGGCATCTAGGGACCCTTAAACGTAAAGATCTGAAAAACGAGGGAAGTAATAACTAATTATCTTGTGTTTTTAAAAGTTTCCTTTGCAGAGGGGTATAAGTATATAAGTGGTTAGATTTTTAGGTAAAGCGGGGCTCATACTTTTTGGTGATTGATAAAAAAATCCCACTTTCATTAAGAGGTTGTATAAACAGAACATATCCTGATTGTTCTACCGATTCGAACATCCTTTTATTGCTATTTTTGCCAACCAAAAAATTTTAACCAAATACATATTTAGCGAATTTTCTTATTTAGTCCCTCGGCATTTAATATATAAAATGATATTAAGTGACTATCTTAATAATATTGCGTAAAAACTATTTTCTTTCTCCCTGTATATTTGTAAATCTCTATGGGCTATTCATCTAGATTTAATAGCTCGCTAAAAGAATCACACAACATTTTGGTATTCACTGTGTTTTCTGATTTGATTCATATTGTTGGTGACCTTTGGACCCGCACGATAAGACCGCATTCGACTATATTGTCACGTTTTGATTAGGGAGATGCCGTTTACGGTTCTATTTTGGACAGAGTAAATAAAAGAAAAACTCAAAAAGTACAAATTACCTGCTGTCGCTTAGTATTTGAACTAAAAGACATGATAATGTCTCATGAAAAATAGCAGTGCTAAACTGGTAAACCACGAAAAAGGGCCGCTCTACAACTTTTGTAATATTATTTATAAAGTCTTAAGTATACTAGAGTTCCAAAATTTTTTATTGCACTAGTTTTCCGATCGTCCTTGCACAATGTAAATGTTAGAAGTAGAGTTCTCCTTAGTATTCCACGTCATTTCCCCGCCATGTTTCAACGATCGTTTTTGTACAGGGCTATAAAATACTACAATTCTTAAGTGAGTAGATTTATGTACACATTTACCATTGTATTCGTCCAAGGAAAAGAGTTAAAGAATACTTGTTTGCGTAGTTTTATTTTTTCTAGATCTTAGCATTTAAATAAATATATATGTATATATATATATATATATATATATATATATATATATATATATATATATATATATATATATATATATATATACTATATATATACCCGTTCACAATAAAAACTTTGTAGTTGAAATCACCATGCTGATTGAAGCACAATGAAAATGTACGTACGTAAAAACAATGCACTTCTTTTCGAAAATACTATTGAACAGACAATAAAAAATATTTTTCTTAACGCCTGAATGGGCTGAATGGGAAACATGTGACTTTTTGGAGGATTGCCAAAACGGGAATGCACGAAACGGAGCTATACGGCCTTAAATATGAGTAATATAAAATGACGCACTAAGAAAGGGATGACAGTATGCATAATTCAAACAGTTTTTTACGCACTAAAAACTTAAACCTATGCTTGTCAGCATAATATAATATTTATATTGCCATATTTGCCTTTTCACTTATGTTTGACTACTAAGTGTATATTGCTATTAAATACAATTCTAAGATTATAAGAAGATAAGATAAGAATTTAAGATTAGATACAATTTGAAGTTAATCCGGTAAGTTCTTTTTAAGCTATACCGCGAACTGTCAGATAGATAGGCCGATTGAGTTGATATTTTTTGGCATCTAGGGACGTTAAAATATAAAGATATGTAAAACCTGAGAAGGTGATTTTTCACGATTACAAACACATTTTATTTGGCCGTCATTTTGTTTCTTGAATTGGTAACAAAATTTTACTACTAGATCCCTATGCCACAATTAGTTATGGCACACAATTTGAAATAAATCAGCCCATTAAGTAGTTTTTTCAGGCTGAATTTTTAAATATATTTTATTATGCCTCCATTTTGTTCCGGCGTCTTGCATTCGTATCAAAATTTTACTCTTTGACTCTTACAAAATACTGGATGTTTGTGTAAAATTTGAGATACATTGAATAAGTGGTTTTTTTAATAATAATTTGTAAATTATTATTAAAAATATAACCAGACCATATGACCCTTAAATTTTCGAGTAAATGTTTTTTAAGCGACAGACGGACCGATGTATAGAGATATGTATAACCTGAGGGGGTGATTTTTTTTACGATTACAAACATTGTATTTGGCTATCATTTTGTTCGGCCACCTTCAATTGGTACCGCAATTTTACTAGTTGATCCCTATACCACCATTATTTAAGGCACACAATTTGTTATCAATCCATATCACCCAGCATCTTGGACCAAAATTTGAAGTCAATCGGGTTAGTAGTTTTTTAGCTATGCCGCGAACAGACAACCAGACGGATAGACCAACGGAATTGAGAAAACATGATTTTCGGCATCTAGGGACTTTGAAAGGTGAAGATCTGAAAAAATCTCGGAGGGTGATATTTTCTAAATAATGTTTACCTAAACCGTCCACTATATAACTTTTCTTCAACACTATAGTGTTTGCCAACCAAGTTTGTTTTTCTTAATATAGTCGAACTTCAAGTAAAAATTGTTTTTTTTTTACTTAGGGTTATATATTTTAGCAATTTTTTGAACATTTTCATGGACTGACGAAACTACCTTTTCTACCAAAGGCCCGTTTAGTAGAAAAAATACAAGACAGTTGGCTAGAGAGTATTCCCATTGTTATAGGAAATTTAGGTTCGAGGGGAGAATATCCGTCAATATGTGGCGTGGTATCCTGGGCGATTGAGTCATTGGTCGAATTTGTTTGATACTGTGTTCAACGTAGCCCCCTATTTAGAATTTTTGGAAAACGAGTTAGAAGACGATTTAACTTTATTGTTACAAAATATTATTTTCCATCAGGATGGGACACCCCCTCACATAATTCGGGTGTGTTTAATTTGACACCTATGTATGCGTTTCTTTAGGGTTATGTAAATAACCATGTAAACAACCCCAAAATTGAAAAAATCAATTACCTTAACGATTTAATACGAAATGATATAATCAATTTAAATGAATATAACCCACCATTTATAACATATTCATTAGAGTAACTTCCAAGAATGCTCAGACGATGTGTTGAAGAAAATGGAGGCTCGGAAAAGGGATTTTACGTTTAATTACTTATTGAAATTGTTTTTGCGAAATATTTATTGTTAGATTTCTTTGTGCGAATATTTCAGAAACAGTTTAATTTAGGTTAGGTATTAGGTTATATGAATTATGCTTAGAATTTTAGGAGGATTCAAAAAATAAGTTTTTATATAGTTCCGTTAAAAAATAAATGCTTTGTTTTTTCTTGTATAATAATCATTTTTAAAATGTATACGTAATAAAAACCATTTTCCATTATATGAAAAATAAAAGAGTTATAGGGGGGTGTTATTATATAGGATCACCGTAATTTCTAATTCATTTTTTCTGCAATCCGGATGATACCACTTTCTGCCCCCACTGCAGTCTAAATACACTTATAGGAATGTTTTTACTTCACATTATTATATTATTATTATTACTATTATCAGGCTTTTTTCCATTAAGTGATGATTTACTTCAATACTTTAAAAGGTGTAGAGATCAAAGAAAGTCTGGTACGATATCTAATTTACTAATTTTTACATTTTCAGTAGTTTTTAATAAATGGGTATAAATCGTTAATTTATTTATATTCATTTCTTGATAGATAATAACATTAAAAAAATAATATAGTGCATAAAGAAGATCCATTTAACCTAGGCCTGCCTTGTTGTCCTCATAATATTTCACTTCGTATCATAAAGCACCCTAGGTACATTTACCTACTAATACTAAATTTTGTTTTCGATCTCCTAAAAATAAAAATATCTGTAAAAATTCAATCAAGCAACTTTTTTGCTTTTTATGGATAAGTTAAATTAAAATTACCGCCTTTAAACCACTGTTCATTTATTATGTAGACGAAAACACTTAAACTGAACAAATTAGTTTGAAAGTTTTATTACAGACCGCGAAATTCGTTATTCGAATAACTAAGTTGGGTGTATAACAGAATCTTGCTAAAAGTTTGACATTTCATTTTTAACGTGATTTGAAGAAGTAAACTCTTTAACAAAGAAAACTTTCATGTTCAAGTGCTCAGTGCATCTATTGAATGAAATAATAAATTAGAAAACCACTTTTACAATAAAGCGTTAACTGCATGTCATATAAAAGATAAATTGTTATAAATATGTTAAGGTGACAAAATTAAGCAGTTTAAGTAATCATTTTAAATAGTAAGTTTATAATAGAAAATCTAAAGCATTACCAAAATTGAAGGGTACCAGAAGACTTAGATTTATTTGCCATATATGTCCAGAATTCACACGAATATCATAAGGTCTAGCAAAAAAAATATATTTTTATCTATGTAAAAAGACCAAAGTAGGAAAGACGGAAGTAGGTAAAGCTACCAATATTGTTTAGTGTAAATTGTGTTTACCTAAATACTGTTGTGATAAAAACAAGGTGATAATATGGCTAAATGAAAGATTTTCTGATGCCCTGGAAAAGATTGAGCCCATTGATGAGCGAAATAAATGTGTTAAGGACAAGTCCACGAGAATTAAAGTTAAGGATGAAATAATATGTCTATTGCAGAAGCAGTTAAATAAATCTAATACTCCAATAGAAGAAAAAACTTTAATTAACGCCGTGTCTGTATAGCTTATTTAAAGTGTGTACAAGTTCTACGAACGCTGAAAATGCTATGGCTCCAATTAAATTGCCTGCTGTTGATTAAGTATCTAGAATTAATTGGGTAATTCTTGAAAAGATATGAAATTGTTTATTCAAACTGCCAAGAGTGCCAAGTAAAGTTGAACATTTACAGTCTGATAAAGATCAAATTTTGTGTTTTTGTAGGGCATGTTGATTACAGAAACAGACAAAAGGGTAGCAGTGTAGTTATTTGGTGCTGCAGGGACCTAAATGTAACCCCTTTGAAGTTGTCTATTGGCTGCCAAGAAAAAGACTTTAAACTGTGTGGAACAAAACTAAATTCTCGATTAGATGAGAAAGAGATAGATATTCTAACGTGCTACCGATACCTAGGTAGTGATTTTTTAACCTTTTGTAATAAGCTAGATCAGATTCTCGATTACAAATAAAAAAATAATAAAAAACACGAAATTATACAGGACTGAATAATCCATTGTTAATTGTTTCAACTCCTACAAGAAAGTAGAGGTTTAACGTTGGCATGGCTCTCTAACTTCCTTAGAAACAGGCCGCAATTTGTGTTTCGCACAATGATCTGGATTGTGCATGAGGATGCTATCTCTCTGAAATGATCGATGCGGATATTGGAGTATCCAAAAAATACATCCATTATTTATGTGTTATATAAGCATTGTTGATATTTGGACTGCCTCCTTGTTCGCAAATGATTTTTCTTATAGTGTGTCGTCTCATGTTACCTGAGAGCTCGAAAAATCTCGATATTGATAGAATTAATAGTAAAATAGTAAATATAACATTTTTATTGACAATTTCCATTAGTTCAATGGCTAGAACGACTCAAGTAAAGCTACGTTTACACCTGGCAAGTTTACAAGCGGAAAGTTCTTGCCACCACTAAATTTGTTATGTGTAAGCCTCAGGAAAGTGCACTTGCTACTTGCCGGCAAGCGCTTCCCAAAAGTTGATCGACTGGCTAGTTTACTTGCCGCTACTTCGAATTTTTGTTTGTACTTTTTGAGTGTAACCGGGTCCGGACAAGTAAAAGTTCTATTACAATGAATAAGTATGATGAAAATCAGATAATTTAATTTTTAAACGTATACGAAAAATATGAAATTTTATTTATACGAAAAATATAAAGTTGATAGAACCCATGAATAAATTAAGAAGGGAAAACGCATTTGAAAAATTTTGAAAGAAGTTACAAGAATCGGGATTTGAAAACATCGACATGAACATACTGACTGGGAAGATAAAAACGACAAAAACAGTTTATAGACAAGAAGTGAATTCAATTTTAAGGTCTAAAAAAAGTAGAAGTAATACTGATGGTTTGTACAAGCCAAAGCTTATGTGATTTGCCAAGGCATATAGTTTTTTGCGAAACATGGTTATAAACACAGAAACAACAAACAATATGATAAGAGTTTTTAAAAATCGTTTAATATAAACATACATAACTCAATTATGTATTTTAATTTAGTTGGCATTATAAACCAATCATTTTATCTTGTCAAGGTACAGCAACTTTCCCGGAAAAATAATCTGCGTACTTATCACGTAAAGAATTCGCAGCTTGTGAATGGTTATTAATTCCCAAATGCTTCACTGACTGTAGTGCTTGAACTTCTGAATGCCAGAAACCATTTATAATGCAAAGTACAATCAGCTTTCACAGCCAAATCCACAGTACTTGATTTTAAATTAGTTACCACTCGAAAGAATCGAAATCTTGAGCTTAAAATATCAAAAGCGTTTTCTACAACTCTTCTAGCACGTGACAAACTATAATTGAATATTTTTTGTTTATAAGTTAACGTTCCGGGGTACGGTTTTAGCAGATTGGTCTTAAAGGCGAATGCATCATTGCCCACAATAATAGAATTTGGTGGAAAATTTAAGTCTCCATTTAACACTGCTTCATTCAAGATAGAATTCCTAAATATCGTACTGGCATTTGTTGTGCTATTAGCACCAACTTCTATATATTTAAAACAATACATTGCGTCAACTAATGCAAATAAAATTAAAAATAGATATTTTTTTGCACCTCCTGAAATAAATGCTTTAAATAAGTGGCAGTAGCGGATTTAAGGAGGGGACTAAGGGGCTTCAGCGCTCCTCCCAAATTAAAACTTGTTTGATATTTCTAGTCATGGTATAAATCCCTAATAAATAAAAGGTTACAAATTAAGTACCTTAGCCCTCCCCAAACCAAAGTCCTGGATACGCGCCTGGCGTGGCAAATGAAAAACCCGGTAGTGGGTGTTTCAAATTCGACTAAATCTATTTTAGAAACCGTAAGAGATACGAAATCGGTTAAATTAGGGCAAAGTTGCATATTTGTACCCTGAATAACTGCCACTTACAAATTTAACAAAATCCAAGTACTTTCAGAAATTCAAAATAAACGACACTTTAAGGCCTGCACTTTTTGTTCTCTAAAATTACATAAGTCTTGTCTTTGAGGAATCATAATTAACTTTTTTTTAATATGGCCCTGGATTAGTAACCTCATTTTTAAATAACCTCTGACCTCCTAACTATGTTTCACGCATTATACTTAGCTGACGTTTCTGATGTCTAAATTACATAATCACTGCATTTTTTTTTCAATATGGCCTTGTTTTTTTAAATAACTATTTTTTATTATCGTGCATCTCTTAAATTATTTTAAAGCTAACTAAAATATAAACAAATATTTATTAGAAACAAACATTTAATTAACGGCCAACTCAAACTTAAATATTCGTGTTTCTTTTACTATATCTTCTTAAGCATACAACATACACTTGTAGAAGATCGAGCTATAGCGACATCTAATTTTATATTAAAAGTATAAGCAATTTTTTATAATAAAACTACATGTTCAAGCAATTATGTTCCTTAGGTGTTTCCAAAGTGTATATTAAATATTTGCCCCCATTATAAAAAAAATTACCATTTCATTTAAGCTAATCTATTTGTAAACTAGTCAGTTTTCTTATAATGAATTCAGCAAACCTTAATATAACTAAATGATTCCGGGAAATTTTCTAACCTAGAAAAAAAACTTTTAGTCCCTTATTTTTACTACTACTCATCTATCATCAAAAACTCTAGAAATCGCCTGTACTTTTGATTTGATATATTAAATTGTTTGAACTATTTTTAATGGTTGGAGTACTCGCAAGTACTTAAACACTAAAATATTCAACTTTCTCCTAACTTATATTTATTTTTTTTTAAATTTTAATGACAACCCCTGTAAGATTGTTTTGAAACGGTTGGATAAACTTAAAAGAAGGATTTAGAAAACTCTAAACTCTACAGGTCACATTAAAGTTCATATGAATCAAATTCACTGATCATAATGATTTTTAGAATTAAGTTATATAAACGCACGATGAAATTTTGCGACAAACGGCAGATTTAGCAGTCATAATGGACAACACTGGTCTGTCGAAAATCGAATACAAAATCAAGAAATCATAGTTCAATTAAAATATTCATTCAGGGAGTGGAATGGCATGTGGCTTAACAAAATGAAAGTCCAAATGACGCAAATTTAATGCCCCAATGGCTTATTTCGGAAGCAGTAGGTAATATTTTTTCATATGTTTTGTAGTTAGAGTTAGGTTTTAGCAGACCTGAAATAGTTATTATAATGTAGATCTATGTAAAACAGAATTAAGTTTATGTTGTAATTATTAAATAAAATATGATTCCGTGTTGTATGATTAATGATTATTTGTTTTTTATAATAACGCTCAATTATTTTTTTTAAATGTCATATTACGTTAAATTCAACACCCCAGTGAAATGTACAGCCCCATATTGAAAAAAATGCACCGATAAAGACTAGACATCCGATTATAAATTTGATTATGTCATTTTGCAAAAGACAATGATTAGCAATGTTAAAGTGATATTTACTTTGCATTCCCTTGGTAAATACCGTCAGGGAAAAATAAAATAAAAAATTTCGATTTTCGGTTTTTGTTGGATATTTCAGAAAGTACTCGGATATTCTGAAATTTGTAAGCAGCAAATAATTCAGCTTACAAATACACAACATTGCCCCATTCAAACCGTCTATGTATCTCTTACGGTTTCTGTGTTCCCATGCATTTGGACGAATTTGGGGCACCCAGTACATGGAGGTTGAGTTTTATTGTTATTATGTTTTTCTTATTACAAACATTTTGGTCCAAAATAGGTAAATTTTTCTTCATTTAAGCCTCTGAAAAATTTTTGGCAAAATTAGGTAAATGTGTCAACGAATTTACCAAATTGGAGACTAAAACAGTATGGAAATTGAAAATAAGAAATTTAAGGCATTTTGCCTATCACAGTTAGGTCAAAAAAAGAAAATATTTCTTCAGGAGGTATTAATTACCTAAACGTACCTTCTTTTTGTCATGTTTTCGACCTGACAGGACGACATATTCAAGTTCAACGACGTACATATGTAAGAACGTTAAGAAAGAATTGAAAGATTGGAAGAGGATGTAATATAGATTGAACATGTTGTTGCGATTATCGGCAGGTATTCAAGAAGAAGCGTTTTATGTTTGTCTTGTCTAATTCGTAATAGTGGAAGTAAAATGTTTAACATATTTAATTTGCTTTTCGGAATCCCGCATGCTAAAAAAAATGTGTGGATCAAAATTTTCTCTATTTTTGCTAATGAAAAACTATTCACTTTCAACTAATTTTAGAGAAAATTAAACTTGACTTTCATAGAAAAATCATATATACATCAAATTAAGAAAATTCGTATTGTTTTTTTATTATTACATTTTCCTCATACTATTTATTACTTTAGAGCATAAATTTTGATATTTATCTGCTTGATAAAAAAGTGGAAAAATTTAATCCAAAAAAACCTAAAATATTCTACGAAATATGGCGCTGAAACAGAAATTTCTTAAAAGTCTATTATCCTTTCGTTTTCGACCTCCAAGGCAACTTACTTATATAGCCTACGTTTACATTGGGCTGATAAGAAATTATTCCCTGTTGAGATTTTTTCTTAAGGTAGAGGCTAAAATACAGACGAAAGAAGACTTTGCCTGTGAGGGAACTTCCGGAAAATTGGGTAAAAATTATGTCCCGAATCCCTCTACAAAATTAAGAAAAAAACACAATAATCGTGGTTCTTTTTGGATTCAACAAAGGCAAAAAAGTTAATATGACGAAATAATAGGGTCTTTTGACCTATAAAATACTCTAAGAAAGTCTTGTTAAGAATAAAACAAACTTATGAAGATTTTTTCCTTATAAGTCGATATATAGGTAAAAATTAAGTAATACTAAACCTTAGGTATGCCCAAATATGTACTTAACTTTGAAAGCGAATTCTGGTCTAAATTTGCCAATTTTGTCCTAACTAATTGACATTTCAGCTTAAGAAATTTAAATAGATAAAACTACCACTTTTTGCTCTAATTTACATACTTAAAAAGACAAATTTCAACTTGTCTTAGTAAATCCTAATCCGCTTTATTATTTGGGGCATTAATAATATATATATATATATATATATATATATATATATATATATATATATATATATATATATATATATATATATATATATATATATATATATATATCAAAAGTAGGAAAAATTAACCCGGCAAGAATTAGTATATAGTAGAAAAAGATTTTTTTTTGGGATGACCGCTAAGCAGTGAAACTTGGCCAACTATAGGCACGTGTTTCAGACTTAAGGTCTTCATCAGTTCAGTAAACTAGTTTCGTGTATTTATTTTGGTGCTAGTTGTACTCGTCTTTGAAGTTGGTTTATTTAAATTAGCTTGTATCTCATAGTTTATATACATGTTTCTTATTTTGTAGAAATATTTCTTGTTGACGAATTACATATATTTTTACTTCCCTTGTAAGAAAGAAGTATTATAATCGTGAAACAAACACCGAAATGTTTTCTAGTCTTCACGTTTCAGGGTCTATAGATGCCAAAAAAAACATTTTTCCTCATCTCCCTCGGTTTTTGGTCTATCTGCCCGTTTGTCGATCTGTTTGTCTGTTCGCGGCATAGTTAAAAAACGGTAAGTCGTTTTTTAACTCCAAATTTTGGTCATAACTTAAGGATCATGTGGGAATGACAGTAAGTTTTTGGTGAAAATTAATATGGCGGAACAAAATTGCGGCCTAGTAAAATATCCAAAACAAATTAAAAGTATAAAAATAATTATCTATAAATCACGTCTGACATGAAAATAAAAAATCATTCTGAAAAAACTGCATATTTGATTGATTTCAAATCTTGCGCAAGTGTTAAGTGTGATATACACATAAACGGATAACTCTGATATAAATTCAAGATGGTGGAACAAAATGGTAACCAAATATTTTTTCCTTTTAGTAGGAATAGTAAAGTAGGATCCTATTAATCTCGCACATAGACATTTAGTAGTAATACATATAAATTTTGTTATATAGACTAAAGAAGAGATTGCTTATGAGGGTACTTCAGGGAAGTTGGGTAAAACTAATCTGCATGGTAATTTAACCGAAAATTATGTCCTTAATTCTTCTGCAAAAGTAAGAAAAGAAAAACAAAACAATTTATAAACACGGTGGAACATTTAAACGAGATAAATTCAATGACTTGAAAATGGTTCATAATTGTGAAGAAAATACAACGCTCCATATATGGCCAAATTTTTAAATCACATGAACATTCTCATAGTCTCAAATTTGATATTTTGTCATTATGAACAGTTCCGTTGTTGTATACCAGTTAAATCTTTCACCCCGTATACGCTGAGCTAAACTTAATATGTATAACTATGTTTAATATTTATAACAGAAAGAAATATTCATAACGAGAAAAGTTCAGGATAAGGGATTCGTTTTTTTTTGTAATCCAAAAAATGTAAGGCGCACTCGGCCTCTTCTTTTTGCGTAGATTGCTATAGAGGTTCCTTCTATTTATTTATTGGTTTTTACATTCTGTACGTAAAAAAAACTTAAGAATTAATACTATAAAGCAAAATAACTTTTCCAGTAAAGGAAATTTTAGTGGAAGTAGGAAGTGTTAGTTTAAAGCCAACTCAAAATAATTACGCTACTCAACATGTGTGCAAGAGTATTAGACACATAATAGCATTGAAAATACCTTAATGACGGTATTTTTTTTATAAAAAGTGTTTTTGACAATTTTATGTGTTTCAAATAGACAAACAAAAATCTTTTTTGGCTTTTTCGCAACTGAATAAAAATATTTAACTTTAAATTAATTTAAGCAAATATTTAATATAATTACATACCTTAACATGTAGACTAGTCTGTCTCCGGAATGTTTCGATACATAATATAAACAATATTATTTAAGCAAGCATAAGAAATTATATCATTTACCTTAAGTTTTTATAGACTATAAATAATCTGAACACATTTAAAAATAACATTATAGATGGCTGCAAACTATCATTTTTTTCATATTTAGGTTACACGTCAAACAAACTGACACATTTTAAAATTTTGAAATCAATTCTTTTCTATTATTTAATGTTTTTCTCTTACGATCGGCGCACTGATGAGTCCCGATGGGATGAGAGTATTTGTACAACTACTATGTGTCTATAAAAACTTAAGGTAAATGATATAATTTCTTATGCTTGCTTAAATAATATTGTTTATATTATGTATCGAAACATTACGTAGACAGACTAGTCTACATGTTAAGGTATGTAATTATATTAAATATTTGCTTAAATTAATTTAAAGTTAAATATTTTTATTCAGTTGCGGAAAAACCAAGAAAGATTTTTGTTTGTCAATCTAAACGCAACAAATAATCTGAACACATTTAAAAAGTGTTTCAAATAGTCGTAAGCTGAATTATCGACATTTTCAGATGTTCAATTTTTACAAATATTTTCCAAATAATGTATGTTTGTTTCCCAATTAACAGAGCAGTTCAGAAAAACTTTTCCCAACTTCTAGTTTTTTTCGTAAAACTAGAATTTTGTACACCCACATTGAATTAAAACAACTTATCAAACATATCACGTCATCAGTATGTTAATTTTTCCAAATATAAAATTGTCATAGTTAGCTTAATCTTCAATACTCACAATTTTGCTCGGTCAAATTTTTTATATGTAACTATGATCTACTTAACTAAAACAACTGGAGGCTGGATTGGTGAATTTTGGAGCTATGACGGAAAAAATTTTGAGGTATCGGGGAAGATTAGAAGCCTAAATGAGTTGCTCAACTGTAAACACACTGTATAAAATAATTTCAAAATAAAAAAAAATTGATCGGATAAATGTGTAACTTTATTTCAGCATAAGTATATTTTCTATAATTTAATTGGTTATTATTCATAAGCGGGCATTTAAATATTAATTGTTTCTCTATTTCATTTATGATTTTGTAATCAGAAATTAGCCAGTTTTCATTTCCGCAAGATTTATTCTTAACTGATTATTATACTTGCCAAAATATAGACTATACGATACTGGTACAAATTTTTATTCTATTAACTACTAAACACATTTAATCCCTTACATAATATTTCCTTAAAATGAATAATGCGCACAGTTAATGTAAAGCTGAGTTATTTCTTTAAGTTAACACAGTAAATAACCAACATTTACAATCATTTTTAAAACCTTGACTTATTCTATCTTGACTGACGTCATTTTCCTTTTCTATTGTTTGGATTTGTTTTTTTGGGTATTGCTTTGCGTGAATACCCCCAATAAATTATTTCAGAAAATTCGACACGAAAATGTGACAAAAAAAATCTGTTGATTTAACTATTGGTTTTTAACCATGTAAGCAAACCCACTTTCTCATTTCTATTATTGAATTTATATAATTCAGGGCTGCTTTGAACTATATGTTGTATTGACGTCATTTATTTCCACAGTTCTGTTTCAAGTTACTGTTTCAAATATACCATCATTTAATTATAATATAAAATTTATTTTTATATTATATTCTGTTGATTAAAAATATCGATGTCTTAAATATAGCTTACCTAAACAAATTCAGTAGCCTATTCGTGGAATCAGTTATTGCATTAGTCTTTGGTATTCGTTATTAATTTATCATTCCTTGAAGTCATGTTTGTTCATAAATATGCAGGTGACAAATAAGCAATTTCTTCATATTTCCGGCTGGGTTTTATGGAGATAATTAATTAAGTTTTGCTTGGATGTGTTGATTTTACACTATCCCCATACAACTGGCAAATCTCCTGAGCAATTTTATTGTTCCCCTTCCCTATCAGTTGCACGGAGCCCTGTCTAGATAAAACTGTTAAATTTTCGTTAATACGAGTACGGAAGGTTTTTTTAAATGCGAATTTTGGATGTAGTAATTTTAGATATAGATCTATTTTTCTGGATTTGTTAAATGTTTATTAAATTAACTTTTATTTAATATTTAAGACATAATAGCTTATAGTGAGCCGATTCTACCTTCTCTGAAGCAAATGAATGTAGTATGTCTTTCTTTTATTAATAAATTAGCTAATAATTAAAACAGCTCGCAGAGTTGTCGTATCTCATATTGTTATTTGTGCTTGAAATTATCTTTTTTTTATTATATATAAATATATAATAATATACTTATATTTTATATTATTTTTTATTTATTTATGCATCATTTGGCTTGAATCGGGGGCATTCATCTAGATCGTGGTGTTTATTTTCTTGACAAAATATCTCGACAGAACATTTTATTTTATCTTTAACTCATAAGTGTGAAATAATTTTAATCAAATATTGAATTTATTTATATTTCAGGCAGTATTTCGGGTTTGGGAGATCCTAGCTATCTAAGCCAATGACTTCCACGAATTTTCAGTGTTAGAATATTTACTATTATCGGTTTGTGGACTCTCAAAATATGCTTCTTTACATGTTAACACTCCTTAAAAGTATCGAAGATCTACGCCCATAACCTTCAGTTTTTTATGTACATTTGAAACTAATCGGTTTGACCGTCCTCAACTTTTCGTTCGACAAAATTTTGTTTACACACACACGCACACACCATATATTCTTTTTACAAAAATAGGTTTTCGTAAGGACTCTAAAACGTCGATTAAACGAAACATGAAATTTTCGAAAATATTTGAGATTGTATATATATATATATATATATATATATATATATATATATATATATATATATATATATATATATATATATATATATATATATATATATATATATATATATATATATATATATATATATATATATATATATATATATATATATATATATATATATATATATATATATATATATATATATATATATATATATATATATATATATATATATATATATATATATATATATATATATATATATATATATATATATATATATATATATATATATATATATATATATATATATATATATATATATATATATATATATATATATATATATATATATATATATATATATATATATATATATATATATATATATATATATATATATATATATATATATATATATATATATATATATATATATATATATATATATATATATATATATATATATATATATATATATATATATATATATATATATATATATATATATATATATATATATATATATATATATATATATATATATATATATATATATATATATATATATATATATATATATATATATATATATATATATATATATATATATATATATATATATATATATATATATATATATATATATATATATATATATATATATATATATATATATATATATATATATATATATATATATATATATATATATATATATATATATATATATATATATATATATATATATAAAAATATATATATATATATATATATATATATATATATATATATATATATATATATATATATATATATATATATATATATATATATATATATATATATATATATATATATATATATATATATATATATATATATATATATATATATATATATATATATATATATATATACCCAAGAATTATCTGCAGTTTATACAAAAACGGTTCAAGAAAACTTTAGAAATTATATATACAGGGTGTTAATTAATGTCGTAGGCATATTTCTAGGGGTGATAGTACTCGACAAAGTAGGAAAAAAATGCCATGATCAAAAACGCACCATTTTCGTTATACAGGGAGCCAAAGTTTCAATTTTTTTCTCGTTTTTTGCGTTTTTTTTCCAGTTCCTTCTGAGACAATTAGTTCAAATTTAAAACATGTATTATTTTTAAGAACCTCTACGATAAAATATTAAAATTGTGGATGGATACAGGGTGTTTTATTTTTTTGCTCCACCTACAAGGTTATCTTGCGGAACTTTTTTTTGCAGCACCCTGTATGAATTCTGATATCAAATTTAAACTCTTTGTTCATTTCTTTAGCTCTTTCGTATTTTGCATTATTCTCGTATCTATCACAGTTTTCGACTTATTTGCAATAATTGCCATAGATGCAAATTAAATGTAGGCTAAATAATGAAACTGGAAAAAAAGTTAGTAGGCTGAGGCGACAATTCTGTTCTTTATTCTGAAATTTTGCAAGAAATATTTTTTTGTTTGACGTTTCCGTAGTGGTTTCGAGTTGTTTAATGATGGTTGAATTCACAAGAATATGCAGAAATTCATTTCATTTATGGACTTGCCAACGGCAATTGTTATGAAGCTAGACGATTCTATGAACAGAAATATCCAAATCGCATGGTGCCCAATAGACAAACATTTGCAAAGATACATAATCGGCTATGTGAAAATGGATCATTCAAGAAATTCACTCATTTGGCAGTAGCAAATAGAACGGTTAGGACTCCTGAAGTCGAGGAAGCAGTCCTGAATGCAGTAGAAAATGATCCTGCTACCAGTAGAAGAAAAATTGCAGCAACACAATCTCATTTGTGCTTGCGCAGAAAATTTTTGTAGACAGCTTAATGTATCCTTAACCACATCCAAAGGGTTCAAGCTCTTCTCCCACGTGACTTTCCACTCCGTTTAAATTTTTGCCAGTGGTTCTTACAAATGCTAGCCTAAAATCCATTATTTGGAAACACGATTTCATTTAGCGATGAGGCAAATTTTTCTAGGAGTGCCATACGTATTTTCATAACAATCATTTTCGGGTAGAAGAAATTCCGCATTCCATACATGAAAATAATTTCCATCAACAATTTTCAGTAAATGTGTGGGCCGGCACTATTGGAGATTATTTGATAGGTCCATTTTCCTGCCACCAAGGCTAAACGGACGATATTATCGTCAATTTCTCGAAGACGAACTCCCGGTATTGCTCCAGATTGCTAGATCTCCAGATTTGAATAGCCTGGATTTCTTTTTCTGGGGACACCTGAAAACATTAGTGTATCAGACCCCAATCCAGACAGAAGAAGATTTAAGAAACAGAATAATAGCTTCATGCAACATCTTTCGCAGTACTCCTGGAATATTTGACAGAGTCCGTCAGTCCACGAGGCGAAGACTTGATTCTTGCATTCTAGCAAGAGGTGGACATTTTCAACAACTTTTATAATTTTGTTTTATTTTTAATTTAACTGTAATAATTTTATCTGATTGTTCATTGTCATGTCTGCAATGCTTCGATTATAGCAAATAAGTCGAAACCTGTGATAGATACGAGAATAATGCAAAATACAAAAGAGCTAAAGAAATGAACAAAGATTTTAAATTTTATATCAGAATTCATACAGGGTGATCCAAAAAAAAATTCCACAGGATAAACTTTTAGGTGGTGCAAAAAAATGTAATACCCTGTATACTACGATCCACGATTTTGATATTTTATCGTAGAGGTTCTTAAAAATGACATATGTTCTAAATTTGAACTAATTGTCTCAGAAGGAACTGGAAAAAAACGCAAAAAACGAGAAAAAAAATTGAAATTTTGACACCCTGAATAACGAAAATGGTGCGTATTTGACCATGTATATATTGGCATTTTTTTTCGATTTTGTCGAGTACTATCACCCCCTGAAATATTCACGACATTTATATTCTACATCATATCTGTTTAAATACATATTTAGTTTTGTTTCCAGAAACGAAATTACATGTACAGTTGCTATTAAGTTAAAGTAACTTTTCCTGTGAGCGAATCTAAATATTTGATGAATGTTAATTAAAATACGTTAAATTATGGTTTATTTATTCATATCATTTGTATACATATAAAGTTTCATGCTAACTATTAGATCTTAAAAACTTTGCCAATTCAGTGTACACTGCGACACGCAATGCGATGCTTACATGCATGTTGGAAATATTCGAAATTTAAGATTTATTAAAGTTACAGAAATGCAAATTTAAATATAATTTTTGAAAAACCAAAATAAATGTACTAGTTGAAATTAGCACTTGCGCTTGGGATGGACCTTAGAGTAAGAATAAAAATAGAGTTTACATATTTAGCCACTGCCAAGATTACCTCATATTTAAGGTCGATCGTACGACGATGCCAAGCCTAGCCAAGAACTCCAATGTTTATACCAATTTATATTGCTGTGAATATGTTTAAACATGATGCAATAAAATTTTCATACAAAGAATAGTAATGTTTTTCCAGTATTAGTTTCTAAGCAGTATAAAGAAATTACTTGTATTGCAAGATAGTAAAATACAAGCTAAAATACCCAATGCCTCAGATCAGATTACACCAGTAACAAAAGTTTTAGTTAGATATGGCAATCCCGATCGACAACTTCACGTATTAGACCATCTCACTGTCGTATTAGACTATCCCACTTTCATTGACAAGGGATCCTTATAGTAAAAAAGTATAATAAAAGTATAAAAACCAATAGCGGGTCGTGGAACTACAATAAACTTTAACATTAAAGAAATGAATTTGCTAAAAAATATTTAGACCCATTAATTCAATTACAATTTTCATTAGGAACCAAGCTTTTCTTAGGTTCACTACTGCATGTGTTTTAATGTATTATTGTGTAATTGTTGATACGGTTCAAATCTTCTCATTATATGTTGCCTTAATTCAAGAAGCAGCGTTCTAAAGGAGCGGTGACATTAGAAAAACATTGATTTTTTAAATATTTAATAAATGAGTTTTATTTACTTTATCTTGGACATTGCGAAACTAGGAGCTTTAGTTGACCTAACTATGGTGCGGGAATGTGAGTTTGTAAAGAAATGGCCGTTTAAGTTTGGAATTGTCATTTAATCACTAAGTAAACAGCTAGATTTCCTTTTCCAGGGGACTTGTTATCTCTAATGTAAGATACCGTATTCACTTATTTTGGGTCACATAACGTATTGACCAATCGGGTCCAGTATAATAGAACGTTTATTTCGTTGAGGGTCATGTGAGAATACATGTGATATTTTTAACGATTACAATAATTTTTCTATCAGAGAATTAAAATAATTATAGAACGTCTATACTATATTAAAATAGTCAAAGGGCGTCTCACGCTCACATACTGCGATTTTGAAAATCACTAGATTTTGGATAAAATCTGGGGAAATAATAAAGTTTCGGATCATTTCGGGCTTTTTTTGAGTTTTACTTGAGTTGTGCCAATTTTTTATATAAGTGTTATGAGGTAAAGGAATTTAAATGGTGATTCTTTGGATAATTAAAAGTAAAAATATGTTCGTAAACATGTTCTCAACTGGTTAGAATTTAAGATTTAAGCTATTGAAAATTTAAATAAAATCTTTTATTTTTTTAAATTTAGCTACTAACATGGAATAACAATAATAATAATTAATAAAAAATTAATACTAAAAAACTGCTTATCCATTTTAACCAAACGTTGCAGAAAAATTAGGTGTGACTTGACCATCAACTGATAAGTTTTACTACAAATCCAAAATGGCGGCCTAATAAAATGTTATAAAAGTCAATGCAGAAAACTACTGCATCGATTATGTTAAAATTTTGCTGAAAAATCAAATATTATATGGGGATGAACGGGTAAAAATGTTGAGATAAATTTAAAATGGAGGAACAAAACGGTGTAAAAAATAAAAAGTACTTATCGGAATGATTAATTGATGACATCTCCATTTTGAATATTTATTACTAAAAATGTATGAATTGCTTACTCAATATCGATTTTTAATCAAATCTGTTTAAATGTTAAAATTCGCTCGCATTTTTTTAAATATTTACTGAAAATATATGATAGGTATTCTCAAATACTCTCAGATACCTACTTTCTTTCAGCCAAATCTATATAAATTTTAAAATTCCGCCACCATGTTGGCAATACAATCTTGAATTTTTAAAATGTTGACAAAAATTCATGACGTGCAGTCTTAAATACCCCTAAATGCGGAATTTCAATCAAATCTGCAAAAAATTTAAAATTAGTCCGCTATGTTGGTGCCGCCATTTTTAATTCTCAAATATTGACTAAAACTACTTCATAACTTTCATTCTTAAATACTTCTAGATACTGATATTTCAGCCGAATCTGTGCAAATGACAAAATTCGTTGTATTGGCGCCACCATTTTGATTTTTGTTGTGCATTCTTAAATAATCCCCACAAATGTTAAACTCATCCGTCCGACCTGTTGACATTGTCATTTTTACACCGCTATTTTGAATTTTTAAATGCTGACACTCCTGAAAATTTTCCTAGGCACCGATTTTCAGTTTAATCTACACAAGCAACAAAATTCGTCGGCCTTATTGGCGCCGTCATTTTAGATTTCTAAACGTTGACTAAAAAAATTCGGATTTTTTATATCCGAAAGCGTATGCATGTCAAATTTGAAAATAATGGGTAATAGAAGTGGTGAAAAATCCATTACAAGATTTGAACCAGACATACAAACATACAATTAGACGAGTACGAAAACACCCGTATTCACTAAAGAGGTTTAAATTTAGACGAGGTCTAACTTGACAGTTACAGGTTTAAGATGACATTTTTAACAACTGAACAAATATTGTTTGTAAATCTAACAATTACAAAATGACAGTGACATAAGGCAAACATAAGTAAAAACTAAAGTTCATAATATATAAATAACTAATTTCCTTTTAAACTTACCTAACTTAATGGTTTGATTTTGGATAGTGAAGTAGGGAACGATTATTTCTTTGGAATCTGTAAAAATACCTATTTGCCTCATTAGGGAATAGGTAAGAATTCTTCCTTTTGTCAACGATAATGAAGCATGGTCGTCATTTTGTTTCGCAATATTGAATTCATACCAATATTTGTCCAGTTTTTTTTTATATCGGTCGTAATTTTTGTGGAAAATTAAATAAAATTAAAGTTAATCGAGTAAGTGCTTTTTTTTAGCTATACCGGAACAGACCGAGCGACCGACCATAATGGAAAGACATGAAGATATGTAAAAACTTGGAACAATGATTTTTTTGCGATTAATGATATTTCCTTATGCGAGAAGTGAAACCTCACGTCTCACTGGCATTTGTCAACAAATGACCACGGTTTGGACATGGGCCATCCCCACTTCTTGTTTTATCGTAAACATTGGTCAACAGAATGAGAAAAATAGAGGAACCATGTTGGCGCATACCTCTAACGTGATTTATGAATGAATTGTGATCTCTACTTTAATTATTACTCTAAGGGATCGACTATATTTGCTCTTAAAATGTCCAAATCAATTTATAATTTTGCGGAAAAGTGCTTAGTCATTCATTTTAAGACACAGTTCACGGTAATTAATTGGGTAACCCCTTATCTCAGTTCTAGTATTTTGTACCGCGTGGCATTTTCACCAAATTTTATAATAATTCTTATTTAAGTTCAATAAATTTTGATAAATAAATTGTCTCTGAAATCTGAGTACTTTACTGAAAACCCAGATTTAAGCTTGTTTACCATAAGTATAAAAAATCGGTAAATTTCTTTTACTCGGTACTTCCTTCGTTATTCTTATTATTTCTTTAAATATAAATAGTAACGTGTAACCCAATTTAGTACCGCTCATAGTCATTTAGTATACGTGTTTTCAAACATTTTTATTGTGCGCCATTTTTATAACACAATTTGGGAATCGTACCAATAAAGTTTCTTCCTATGTCAGACTTATTTTCTGGGCATGATTTAAAATAAATTGATTTTTTAACGCCATTATTTTGAATTCGTACCAGTTCCCTGTATCATAATCAGTTTTGCTGCAAGATGTTAAGTCAATTGAAGAAGAATATTTTTTACATTGATTTTTATAGAGATTTTATGGCTCCCATTTTATTTCTCCGTCTTGAATTCGTACCACAATTTTACCAGTTAATCTCTCTATCACACTTAATAAATTGTAAATTTATATAACAAGTAGTTTTCTAGACTGATTTTTTAAATAATTTTTTATGCCGCCATTTTGTTTTACTCTCTTTTAATAAAATGTGACCAGGTCATTCCCATATGACTTTTAATTCAAATTTGAAGTTAATCGGGTAACTTGTTTTATAGTTAGGGCCGCAAACAGGCAAACTGAGAGACAGACAGACCGACGGAAAAGAGAAAACATGTTTTCCGGTATATAGGGACCCTAAAACAAGAAACCTAAAAAATCTCGGAGGGTGATTTCTCACGATTACAATACTTCCCTTTTACGAAGGAAGTAATAAACTCAATAAGTACTTTTTACAATAACGTAGACCGCTTTTTTGTTACGTCACTTTGAATTCGTACCCGTTTATCCCTATATCATATTTAATTTCTCTGCAAAATATAAAAATTTGGCTGCCATTTTATTCCGCCATCTTGAGTTAATACAAAGTTACCAGTTTATCTCTATATCACACTTAATGCTTGTACAAAATTTGAAGTTAATCTAACTAATAGTTTTTCAGGCTCATTTCTTCAATATTTTATTAGGGCGGCATTTTGTTTTGTTTTGTACTCTTATATATACAAAAATTCGACCATATTTGACAATTTCCTTTTTTAGTATTAATTTTTTTACAATTAACTGGGCCGCCATCTTGCTGCGGTATATTGGATTTTTACCAAAATATTACAGGTCATTCCCATATGATCCTTAATTTTTGACTAAGATTTGTTCAAGTCAATTTTATAAATAATTTTTAAGTTACAACGTGAACTGACAGACAGACAGGCAAACAGACAGACGGACCGACAGACTTGTTAAAACTCATTTTCGGCACCTAGAGGCGCTAAAACATGAAAATATGTAAAATCTGAGAGAGTGATCTTTTCACGATTACAAACACTCTAATTGGCCGCCATTTTCTCCAACCATCTTAAGTTAGTACCACAATGTTATTAGCTTATCTTCTATACCACAGTTAGTTATAGCATACAATTATTTAAAATCAATCCATTAAGTAGTTTTTCAGGCTGAATTACTAAATGTTTTATTAAGCCTCCACTTTGTTCCGCTATCTTGGATTCCTATCAAAATTTTATCAGTTCATTCCTACATAATACTTGATTTTTGGGTAAAATTTAAAATAAATTGGATAAGTAGTTTTTTAGTAATAATTTTTTAACATTTCACTAAGGCGCCATTTTGTTTTGCCATATTGGATTTATACCAAAATGTTACCAGTTCATTCTCATATAACCCTTAATTTTTTGCCAAAAGTCAATCTGATAAGTAGTTTTTAGGCTATGCCGCGAACTGACAGACGGAACGACGGAATTGCTAAAACATGTTTTTTGGCACCTAGAGACGCTAAAACAAACCTGAGAGGGTGTTTTTTCATGATTACAAACATTTTGTGTTTGAAATCAGTGCATTAAGTAGTTTCTTCAGGCTGAATTTATTTATTATATTTTGTTAAGCCGCTATTTTGTTCCGCCATTTTGGATTCGTACGAAAATTTTCCCAGTTGATGCCTACATAATACTTGATTTTTGTGCAAAATTTAAGATAAAATGGATAAGAGGTTTTTTAGTAATAATTTTTTAACATTTCACTAGGCCGCCATTTTATTTGGCCAGACTGGATTTTTACCAAAATGTTACCAGGTCATCCTCATATGACCCTTAATTTTTGATCCAAATTTGAAGTCAATCGGGTAAGTAGTTTTTTAGCAATGCCGCGACAGATCGACAGACAGACAGAAAGACCGACGGAATTGAGAAAACAAGTTTTTTTTTTCGGGATCTAGGGACCTGAAATCCAAAAGATCTGAGAAATCTCTTAGGGTGATTTTTCACGATTACAAAACTTCTCTTTTACGAGGGAAGTAAAAACGTTTATGTACCTTTTTTGGTTGATTATACAAAACTATGGAAGCTTTTTAAATAAATTGCTCTATCATTATTATCTAATTTGTAGACGGACGCCGGGCTCTAACCAATAAATGTATATTAGCGCCTGAGACGTATAGCTTAATTTACGATGTTCAATAAAGGAACAGTTAAAGTGGACTATACCATTCCTAGAAAAATGGAAAGATGTCTTTGTTCATTATTTTGTTCTATGGCCAATGCGCTTTGTTAATCGAATTTAAGAGATAAAATAGTCTAATCAACCTTGTTGGTTGCTATTACTAACACTATTAGCAATAATACTAATATTTTATATCAAAATAATAAAAAAACCATTTTGAGAGAAATAAAATTGATTTCAAAAAGCATTGAAATGTAAATAATAACGTTTTAAACAGCTTTAAAAATTTAACTTATGAAATCGGTGTCAAACTACTATTAGGTTTCCAGCTATTATCGAAAGCCTTGTACTTGATATTAGTTGCTTCTCATTACAATTCATATTTTTTAAAGGCATAAAATGGTCGAATACCTCAAGAATAGTAATTCACGTTATATGTCCGGTAAGTGACTTATTACAGTTGTTTAACGTCGAGGCGACGCAGGAGCCGAGTCTGGAATATAAATGAGGGCTGTTATATAACAGACGTATCGTATATTATATTACATGCTGCCTTTTATAATGAATAAAAAGTTATATTTAATAAAATTTAAGAAATATTAGCTGACACTCCAACAACTGTAATACTTTATCTATGTTATAGACACTGTTTTCCATAGCTAATTATGATTTTACTTGCCACTGTCATATTAATAACCAAAGATTTTATTTCCTATATTTTTGAGTTAAAAACTGTCAAAGTCGAATCTGACAAATAATTGCTTCCTACTAACAACAACATGGTTGTGTTGTTAGGCAACATATTACGGTATCAACTACTGCAAACGGTATTAGATACTCTAATGTTCAATTTACCGTCTGTAAATTAGTACAGAGTAAGTAGATTTACCAGACAATATGAAATAAATATTTATTTATTACTGTTAATTAGTTTGACACCAACTTTCTAGGTTAAAAATTTAAAGTCGTTTAAATTGTAATTTGTATACATTTCAGGGCTTTTTTAAGTTAATTGTATTTTGTTTATAGCTAATTATCCTTTGTGTAACTGTTTGGAATCCCCCTGATAGTGGTTTATATCTTAAGTATTTCTTGATAATTATGGTCTGTTTATATTGTTTGGTTTTCACAATTTGGTATCACTTGTAATATTTTGCTTTGGAGTTTCATATAACGATTTGGTTAGGTCAGTTCTGCTGCTTTTGGAACTTATATTTAATTTACGCGACTCTTTATCCTGAAAAGAAAATAGGTGCATAAGTTGAGATTGTAACAATTATTTACAGGTATTTAATCGTCACAGGAATTGTTTTGTTTAAGATATGTTATAATTTTGTACTCACCTTGGACTCATTTTCTGCCATCAGGGTATCATATTTACAAGGTTTTAAGGTCCTTTGACTATTTTCAACATCAGAAAACGATACTTCTACAGTCATATTAGGTATTTCTATTTTTATCTTCGAAGTGTCAAAGTCATGTCAAACTTCGAACATTATAGGAATGTGTCGGTGGATCGCGAAAAGACGTGTCGATAAAGCATTCTTTGGTAATTCTTGCTGGATGATATTTGTTGCTCCTGGTGTTATAATTAAGGGAAAATAATGTACGGCTCCTTGTATGTATATCAATAACCGAATTACTCGTACCAACGCACAGGTTCGTCATAGTAAAATGGTTCTGTTCTGGTATGACGTCATGCTTCATTTTCTGATTTGCACTGGTTGATCCGCTCAAACTCGTACATTTTGGTCTTAAAATAAAATACCAAATAACCCTAGATGAAATGGAAGTTCATGCACTTCCTGTCACATGGTCGGATGTAGTGTTGCCGGTACTGCCTTCTTCCGGTCAGTACGCTAGCGCAGTGCAAAGTAGTACCTTTGAAAGAAATGGTTTTATTATCGTTTTACTGATTAGAACGACTTCTTTGGATATGTAATTATGTACATTTCATGGTATCCTTACATTGGGTGTAAGATGGTAGTCAATGATTAGCGTTTTATATTTAATGTCCTTGGTAAGGGATGTCGTAATCTCGAGCCCCCAGAAAAGTCTGTGACATTTGGCATCACTGGTACTTTTCCAGTAGTAACCAAATGAGTGGGATAAAGACAGAGAAGGAAGGAAGGTACTAGTTCCTTGAACCTTCTTCGTAGAATTTTCAGTTTCAATCTGGTAATACCTGTCGTTGTAACAGGTCACCTGCGTGTGCTGGCGAAGTAGATTTTCCCAAAATTTTTGTGGTTTAAGTTGTGAACTGATGTTTTAGAAAAATATTCAGTGCCCAAGTTGGGGATCATGCAACTAAACCCTTTAAGCAGTATTTGGGCCGTGTAGTGGTATCCTGTGTTGTGTGGTTTTGTGGGGAGTTGATATTTTGGAAATTGCTACGCTTCGTCCCGAATTCACCCCGCTCTAGATCATCAGGTATGTTTTATTAATTATTTTGGTGTTTTATTAATTGATTTTTGTGTATTTTTCTGAATTTGATTTGTCATATTTCTAATTCGGCCAATGTCTTTTTCGGGGGTTTTTCTTCTCTTCTTCATTTTTATTTTCTTCATTCCTGCTTCGACCTCTTCTGATTCTTCTTGCAAGATGGTTGCAAGTTACCTGAAGCTTACTTGATCTTGGTGTTATCGAGCCCTCACGCCCTGTTGTGTGGCCCCGACTTCGACAGCTGAGAGGCTATCACAAGCTGTCTTATGCCGCCTTTCCAAGCTATATGGGGTTATAGATCTGGCTGCTTGTCTACCGAAGTGGTTTGTGGGTGCCGAGACAGATAAGTCATAGATTTAAGCATTTTAAGCAGAATATTATATTTGAAATAATTAATATTTTATATAATTCTCCTTTTTTTTTATGGCATTGGGACATGTAAACATAGCATATGGAAAATTGTCTATATGTAAGGGTATTATGAACCTAATTGAAATATTTTTTAATTTAAATTGTATTTTAAATTAAATACTGTTCTAGATCATTGCTAGATTAGGGCAATGATTCTTTTAAAAGATTTCGTGTTTAATAAGTTTATTTTATGGTACGTAACATTTTTTTTTTGGACAGATGTAATTCTTTTTGGTATTAGATAGTAAGTTACCTTTTTACATTTAACTATATTTTTTTTTGTGTCATTACCATTATGGTCACATAGTAACCCTTTATGGTACACAATCCAGGGTCAGTGTAGTACGTGGAAGTAAATTCCATTTTAATTATTATACTTTGGCGTTTATGTAACAAGTGTGATCACGATTTGGCGGCCAATTTGTCACATATAACCCTGTAGGCGTATATTTAGTTAAACGTAACCTTTTTTCTACGCATTTAAGATCATAAAAACCATCAATTTTGGAAAATAATTAATTGTTTAATTCAAATTATATCATAAATTAAAATTTCCATTAATCATTTAAATTTAAAGTTGCACTTAACTTCTTTATTTTTTTTTAAATCATTTTAATCTAATTAATTAATGTCTAATTGTTAAACAAGGAGCAATTAGTGATTATTGTCTACTCTAAATTTCAAAAACAATTATCAGGACCTGGTGTAATATCTTAATCACTTGGCGCCTTAATTAATTCTTTGTTTTGAACCCGCACGTCTCCACTGTATAAAAGCTAGCGGCCACCAGTGATTCCTGCACCTAAAGAGCTGCAGAGTTAACTGAAATGTCTCTAATATTTTTAATAATTTATTTAAATTTTCTCAGCTACTGGACTTATGTAGGTTTATTTTGATTATATTTGGTAAGTTGATATTTTGGTTAACTATAATTTGGGGGCGTCATACTATTTGCCTATACATTTGCCCGTTGAACAAAAAATAAGTATTTTTAAGGCAATGCAATATTTTTATAGATAAACAGAAAATAAACTTGCCTTTGTATATCTATAAAAATATTATTTGTTTTGTTTTCACAGCTAACTAAGCATCAGATAAATTCTACCATTTTTATTACCAAAAAAAAAATGATAACCGATATACTCCAAACTCGATCAGTCTAATATCATTTACAACACAACATGTAAATTGCTTATCCAAGGTGCGTACTATAAAATTGAGTACTAAATAGACAGATTTGTTTTAAATTTGTGTCTAAAAATATATGTGTTTTGTCAAAACTAAATATTCTATTTACCAAACATAACATGCGTAATATTATAAAGTAAGTTTTTAAACTTTTTAATGTTTCTAATATGTATATAATATTTGCGTCTCTCTCTATATTTTTTCTATGTTTTATGTTTTAATGAAAAAATACTTTTTTAGAGATCAAGCAAACCTAAATAAAGTTTTGAGAAAGCTCAACATAATAAGTGAAACGTAGACTTGATATGAAAAATTGTGTTTTACTATTAACTTAGGCCCAAGAAAATAAGGTTTCCAAATATAACTTTCGACTTCTTCTCTCCGAACCATGACCTTGCGCTAATATCGGTTTCTACGTGTAATGTACACCATAACCCGGATCTCTATTGAATTTTTTGTAAGATTAAAAATTTTAATAGATTCCCTAATTTTTCGTTTATAAAATCCTGGAACCGATGCGAGAACCTTCGTTCCTTTTATATTTGAAATATGACCAGTGGTATGCTGGTGTTTAGCTACAGCAGATTAAACAATTGGTTTCTTTTTAATACATCGTTCATGTTCCTTAATTCTACTTGATATTGAGCATCCTGTTTCTCCTACATACAGTTCAGAGGAGCAAGAAATCTTATATACTCGTTCTGTTTGAAAAGGTACAATATATTTCGCGGATCGCAAGCATTGTCCAATCTTCTTATATGTATTGAAGAATGTACTGTTGTTGGACCGCCGAACTATTGGTCCTATTTTATCTGTAGTGACATGTATATAGGGAAAAACAAAACTACCTAATCGTGCCTTTTTATCATTCTCCTTTCGCAGTCCTTCCCTCTCAGAGCTTCCGGCAGTTTCAATGTTTCCAATTTTAAAGAATCTTGATCAGAAATCGAAATCGCTCTAAATACTAGTGAGTTAATAACTGATTTCTTTTGTACTGGATGGTGGAAATTTGCATTTACATATCTATTTGTATATGTCGGTTTTCTATACACACAATGTCCTTATGTACGATTTTCCTTCCTTTGAACAAATATATCTAGAAAGGGAATTGTTCCCTTAGATTCTAATCTCATTGTGAATTTTTTATTATGTTGTTGATTAGGTCCATAAATATGAGGAGATTGTCAATGAGACCAAACAACAAAATTATCTACAACATATTTGAACCAGTGTTTTGGTTTAGTGGAGCGGATGTTCGACCAATATCCTCAAAGGCCTCCATAAAGATATTCGCTACAACAGGTAATAGAGAACACATAGCTGCCCCTGAAATTTGTACATGAAAAGTTCCTTGAAAAATAAAATAAGGAGATATAAGACAAGCTTCCACTAGGTCTATTACTTTGTTATTAAGATTATTATGATTCAATATGTCTGGTATGATGGAAATTGAGTCGTTGACAGGAACATTTGTGTATAATGATTCTACATCGAAACTGACCAAAATATCTTCGGGATTCAACTTGATTGCTTCAAGTTTTTCCACAAACTGTGAAGAGTTTTTTTATAAAAGAATATATTTTTTCAGTAAATGGATTAAGACAATTTGAAAGATATTTGCCTAGTTTGTATGTGGGCGAGTCTATTACACTGACGATCGGTCGAAGTAGTACATATTCTTGTGTATGTTGGAAAGACTACAGAACATGGGGATCTAGGAAATGCTTGGTTTTAATGATTTTTTTTCCGCTGGAGAAATGTATGTGAGACAAATAGAACGTTCAATATCAACTAGAATTAAGGAACATGAACGATGTTTAAAAAAAAGCAAATTGTTCAATCTGCTGTAGCTGAACACCGGCGTACCACTGGTCATATCATAAATATAAAAACAACCAAGGTTCTAGAATGGGTTCTAGGATTTTATGAATGAAAAATTAGAGAATGTATTAAAATTTTTAAACATACAAAAAACTTCAATAAATATACGGGTTACGGTCTACATAGCACGTGGAAACCGAAGAAGTCGGGCATAAAAGCTTGCCTAAATCTCTCCAAGCTCAGTGTTTAGATCTCGTGGTGTAAAGATCCCAAAAAACTTCAATAGAGAACACTGGTTAAGCCAGACATGCAAGACATGTGGAAGCCGATCTCAACACAATGTCACGATTCGGCGAGCACAAGTCAGGCATAAAAGTCCGCCTGAATTTCTCCGACCTCATTCAGTATTCAGATCCCGTGGAGTGAAGATCCATGAAGATACCTTGTGAAATCGAAGGAGGAACGTCGACTAACAATTCCAATTTGACAAGGCCTAATACCAAGAATCATAACTTCTTAATTTTAACTACACATAGGAATTCATTACCTATACAGGATTTTTGTGAATTTTCTCGTTTGTCTTTAAAAATAAAGTTATTGAATCTGGTATATTTATAATGAGCAGGGGGGACTTACTTAATAAAATGGCATTATACGAGGTGTTCCACGCAAAATAACGAAATCGATGCTGATTTTTACTTTTCTCCTAAAAGGGAAGTATTGTAATCGTAAAATGGATCTCCCAAATTTTCACGTTTCAGGGGGATTTTAGATGTTTTATCAATTCCCTTTGTCTGGTAGTCGTTCTGTCTGTAGGTCTGTCTGACCGTCTGTCTAAAAAACAGCTTACTTGTTTGACTACATTTAGGTAAAAAATGAAGGGTCATATGGGGATGACATGTTAATATTTTAATAACAATGTCACTAAGAAATTACTTATCTAATATACCTCAAATTTGGTACAAAAATCAAACAGTACATAGGAATAAACTAGCAAAATGTATGAATGCAGGATGGAGAAACAAAATTGCGGCCACTAAGCTGTTTATAAAAATCAGTCTAAAAAAGCAATTTATTCAATTAACTTCAAATTCTCCGCAAGAATTAAGTGACAGAGATGAACTGGTAAAATTTTGTTACGAATTCAGGATGGCAGAATAAAATGGAGGCCAAATTCTTATTCAATTGATATCAAATTTTGCACAAAAATTAGACGTGATATATGGTAAAATCTTTGTGTGAAATCAATATAGTGGAACAAAATGGCATCCTAATTTTTTTTTTAAATCTATGTAAAAAAACTACTACTACTTACTCCATTGATTTTAAATTTTGCCCAGTACTCAAGTGTAACATATGTAGAAATCGGTAAAATACTGATACAAATCCAATATGGTGGAAAAAAATGGCGATATGTTAAAATGTGTGAAAACCCTTTATCACAATATCGATAATTTTTTTTACCCGGAGCATCTGTCGTTATCAATCGTTCCTTTTTTTTAGGAAAAAAAAAGTAAAGTATGATCCTATTTAGTTTCGCTTACAGTAATTTATTAGTTAAATATATAAATCGTGGTACCTTTCACTTTTCTGGACAAAAACAGAGATGCCTCAGAATAATTGCGTGAGACCAATTAGTAAAGAAGTTAATCGGGAAATGTTCTCTTTTTTCTCTACAAAGGTAAAAGAAAACACAAATTATATATATATTACTTAATAACTATGTGCGGAAATAAATAGGGTCATAGTTCACTATACCTAATAAAAAGAAAGATTTATAACGAGGGAAGTTCGGAGTAAAGGAAATTTACTAATTTTTTGCCTATCAATTATTTTTTGTTTTTACTTTTAGCAGGCCTTGACGATTCAGATAAAATTTTGTATTCAATATTTTTTTCTCTATTTTAAATCAAAACTTGTAGATCTCGTTTAAAAATAAAAACAAAACCCTTCTATAACTTTTCCCAATATTTTTATATTTACTTTTTAAATGGCTATTTCTATATTGCACTATCATAAATGTGTTGAATATATTATTATCTGTAGGTACTCAATAATTCTTATTTATAGAATCATTTTGTCTTGAAGTGAAAATGGAAACTGGAAAATATTTATCTATATTATTAAGTTCTAAGTTAATGATTCTCTGAGCCTCTTTTAAGACTGATATTGCTAAGGGACTTGTAACAAGAATTTGAAAATTACGTTTCATTTCAATTTTCTGCGTAGCCTCTCTTGTGAATAAACTGGAAATGTCCTTGAAAGAAATAATGTTAAATGTTGTTGTTGATTGTCCAGCGCACTTGACATATAGGCTAGATCAAAGAAAAGTTTGCTGTATACAAAAAGTATAATAAACATGTAAAACTATTTTTTCAGCTTTTATGTAACTTATATTTTGATTGGCAGATTTCAATTTCTATTTTTACTTCCTTTGCAAGAGAGAACTATTTCTTAGCTTTGCCATTACGTATAATAAGACAAATTTATATTTAATCGTTTTTTTATTAATGCTATTATATGAACGCAAATGGGTATTATGAAATGATTTTTCTTTGTCTGATATTAAAATATTCTTGACAAACAAAAATCCTTTTTGGCTTTTTCGCAACTGAATACTAGTCTGTCTACGGAATGTTTCGATACATAATATAAGTAATATTGTTTATATTATGTATTAAAACATTCCATAGACAGACTAGTCTACAGGTTGAGATATGTATTTTTATAAAATATTTGCTGCAATTAATTTAAAGTTAAATAATTTTATTCAGTTGCGACAATGCCAAAAAAGATTTTTGTTTGTCAATCTAAATGCAACAAATAATCTGAACACATTTAAAATTCTTGTTACATTTTATATCCAATTACGCCGATTTAAATTAAAACGAACGTTTCTCTGCCATTCAGTATTTGCGATCCAATTTTCATAACCAGTTTAATCACGATGTCTAAACATTTAAGCACTCAATTACCTGCATAGCAGTTCGAATACGCATTGAAGCAACAAATGATTTTTTGCTCAGACTTTTGAGGATGGTAAAGCATCAACAAGCGCACACCACAGCATTGTTTGAAAGGATAAATTAAGAAAATATTTTGAAGAATATTTATACTTTGGAATCTCTAGAACTAAATTAATTAGTAGAAAAAGCATGTCCTGCTTTATTTATAAACTTATAAATAATTATATAAGTATTAGTGTAACCAAAAACAAATACTAATCCGAATAAACGATTCAATAAATTTAGAATAAAATCTCCCTAAATTGATTCCAACTTTGTGTTATATTCCATAGAGTTGGGATCCATCGAGAGATTTCTACATCGTACAACTACCAGAGTTGCCAGTCCGGGATATCTGTATCCGATAGGCTAGCTAATTCATTTATAGAGAAGTATAATGTTTCTATTGTATTTATATTCAACTAAGCTTTTGTGCAACACCCAGCGAAATACTGTTGCGCGTGGCCTAATTAAACGGCGACGCAAACAATTGATGTGGTTAAATTATTTAAACCTCAAGGCCTATCCAGAGAAATATAATTGGTCTTTGACATAAGTAAATGTAAAAAATATCTTCACGGTCAAAATCAGCAGAAGTAGTCCCCAACACCGAGGCAGCATTCTCTCTTTGATTCCCTCAGTAATAAAAGTTTTAGCATTAAATCGATTATAAATGTCAGTTGGGTTCCGCAGTCTCAGTAGTTTTAATCTGACGTCTAAACTTTTGGTTTGAGAATTCCCTTGCGCAGCAATTCGAATACAACCTGTAGTAACAAATAATTAAAAAAAATAAAAACGCGCACACCAGAGCACTGTTCCAAAGGTTAAATAAAAAATAGTTATGTGATTTGTTATAAAATGTTGGAGACAGACAGTAGCTAACTAACTAACAAGCTAAAAGGAACTTGGAAATAATTCATAGCAAGTACATTTATGATTCTCGGAGGATCTGATGCTAAACTATACTTTTACCAAAAGCCGAATCCTTCTTTTTTAAAAGCTTGCGTGCAGAAGTAAAAAACGTTTTTAGCTTCTTTTGCAGTCTCGTAGCAAATGGATAGGTGCAAAAAGCTACTATTGGGACGGAACTTCCAGCTGCAATCCAAATAATTGTAAAATTTATGCTTATAGATCATTTTCCAACTAACTTGAGATCATCCCTCTGTCTAATGGTACAGCTCATTTGTGAAAACTGCATGGCATATTTTTCTCAATTCTTGATGATGACAATCTGTGGTGGAGAGTCAGCAATTGAGGAATTAATACTTTCGTTATTTATTATATTGGCTGGTCATTTTAATGAGGCCTAAATTTAATGAAAGTTCTGTATGGAAATATGTACAGATGGTCTTCGAGCTGGCATTATATCGCAATGCTGCCAATTTTTGTTAAGAAAAAGCCTGAAATTACTTAGTTACATTTTGTAAACCAGTGTAATGACAATAAGAGGTCAACATATTGTGCATATTTTTACGAAAGGTATTAATATTTCTAGCAATATCTACGGCAACTTATAATATATATATTCAAAATGTTGATAAATTACGAGCCTAAAAGCTATAACAATAAAAATGCACGACGTGATATCAATATTTGGCAGTATTTTAACGAACTATCTAAGCACTTAACGATAGTACCCGACCTGACTTACTAGAACAGGCGACAAAGTTCACGACTACTAAAGTTTTAGAAAAAAAGAAATATCTACCTTATGAACTAAATAGTTTAAGGTGGAAGAAGATAGGTACATTAAAATATGATATTTTCGAAGACATAAAAGGCAAAGTATAAATATTTCTGTTCTAGTGACTAAGCTGCCGCTCATATTAAGGCGATCATTGGATTTTTGCGCATGTTAGTTTGTAATAAAAAAATATTTGTAAATTAGCTGATGTCATAACTGTCTTCAAGTTCTTTAAAGAATTTTTTCATACAGGGTGTATGAGAGTGTATGATTTTTCCGCCCATAGTCACAACCACCAGGTTTCGATATTTTTTTTTAAATATTCCTTCTAAAATAGTTTTTGAGATAGTACCTTTAAGGTAAAAATGTGTTTCTGAGTTTTGGATATTTCATTTCTTTTCAGTTATCCCCATTTTTCCAAAATTTTTTTTTCAAAAATATGTTTTAAAGAAATATTTAGATTTAACATGAGTATATAATTCTTGGTAGAACATATACTTCATGATTTGTCCATTCAAAATTATTTAGTTTTTTACCGACACTCCAATATTGACAACAGGGTGTATAAAGTTTAAAGATGAGCACTTTTTAAAATTTTTTGAGTTGTTATTTAATAGAATGAAATAAATAAATCCTCTTTCATAAACAAAATGACTAAATTACACTGATGGCTTTTCAATTAAAATATTCCTGAACCTGCCGCTCCCAGTCATAGGGGACTTTACAACACTAATAACTGAATCCTTTATAAAAGGTATATTTTCTGAATGCCTTAGAACAGCTATAATTATACCTCTTTATAAATGGGGCGAAAAAACTCTTGCAATTGCCGCCCAATTGCTCTACTACCAGTGCTATCAAAAATCATTCAAAGGTTACTGAAGAATGTTTTTATGCCATTTCTCCTTAAACATCAGATAATATCTCCGGATCAGTTTGGGTTTTTGACGAACAAGTGCACCAGTGACGCTATGTTCTCTTTGCTTAGCGACGTCTACTTATTCCTCAATAACAACCACCCCATCGCCTCAATTTTTTGTGACTATGCAAAAGCCTTTGACAATTTGGCAACAATTTGTAAGGGCAAATGGTTCTGATTATGATTGTAAATTAATTACATGTGGAGTTCCACAAGGTTCGGTATTGGGACCTATTCTTAAAGTCTATCCCTATGTTCGCACTCTTTCGAAAGAAAACCAAGGCGTACCACATTGAAAGACCTTTTTACTGCGTTAATGATTTTTATAATTAATAAGTCTCATTAAAATGTTTTTATTTGTTTGATTACTTAAGCTTCCAGCTGCTAGCATCATTTTATTGGGAACGAACTGTCTGATTAAATTAATTATTTTGTTACGTTTTAGATTAAAGTTATACATTTTCTATTTTTTAATAAACTTTAATTACTATATTAGTTCGGTACACTTTTTGTTTAACTTCACTTTTGTTGCTAGTATAACGATAACAAAATAGAGTTTAAGGTCGCGTAATTTTAATTTCAATGTCATCGAAATTATTCACCTATATATGTATTGTTTATTTCCTTATTATTAAGGTCACCTAGATTCATTAACCGCTTTACGGCAATGTTATGTCCTAACGTGATGGTTTTATACCTATCCTTACTTGGTATTTTCACAATTTATGTTTTTGCATTGACCTTTTTTTCATTGTTTTGTCTTTTTTTTTCTTTTAAGGTAAATTTCGCTTTGTCCATAAAATTGTAACAATTTTCAGGCGGCAATAAAGCATACTTTTATTGTTTGGTCCAAATTATGTCCGTTAAATTTTCCCAAAAATATTAAGTGATCCACTCACTTATTATGGCCACGTGTTGGTTATATTATAAAGTAACACGGGTTGTCATCTTAGATTTAGTATATCACTAATTAAAAGTATGTGAATGCTCTTGAAGTTCGAAGATTAATTTTGTATCGTTCGCAGTTAGATTTAATATTGTCATATTGTTAATTTATTATTACTATTTGGATGATTAATCTAAGGTTTGTGTGACCTTTGTTACACAAAATTGCCCTTTAAAATTATTTTGTTTATGCAATATTTCAGTAGAAATTGTATGCTGCAAACAGTAAAATAGTGCCTAAACCTTCTAGAATATGCATCTTGGAATGCGACTGTTAAAAAATTAGGTTGCAAATTTTACAGGGTGTGACACACTACGCTTGTAAATTAAAAAAAAGATTTTCATCTCAAATTTGCAAAAGTTACTTTTCCATTTATTTTATAAAGTGAGTCTAATTGTTGAACGTTGGTGCTGGGACGTTTTCGAGATTTTTTGTTTAACGAAGTATGTGAGTTTTAAAAAAAATTGGCATATAATCTATTAATTAGTTTATACCAGGCGGCTCAAAAAGTCAGTGCAAACTGGAAAACGTTTTTACACAATAAATTAAAAGAACATCATAACAAACCCAAATCTTAATAAAGAATTGTTTAGTTAATCCGTCCCATTCATCTTCCATTGTATACATCAATTTTATTGATATATACCTAAAAAGTCCTCGTCTCCTTACCTTAACCCATACTTAAGGCGCAATCAAGTATGCTTTAAAGGGTTACAATCTGGAGACTTAAGGGACCATACCAATCTGGTGATCTCAAGCTTCCAAAATGTCATTGACATTTGCAACCCTATAGAGAAACGTATTATCGTCAACTAAAATACAATCGTCGCCAAAATTTTGAGTACCTAGAATCGCTTTTGGTATAAGTTGCGTTAAGTAGCTGCCATAATTTTAGCTCGTGAGACGTAAGCGTAAGCGTAATTCCCAAATATTGTAATGCCATTCACACCAAAGGATTGAGAAGTACTCGTATTGCTTCTACTTTATCTTTCATTCGGATTCTTCCACACTAAGATTCGCATATCTGAGTGGTACGTTTTTGCCTCTTCTTGGCAAAGAGTCCAGCGTCGTGGCCACAGCAGATTACATTTTGCTCGACGTCTTGCTCTAAAAAATAATCCTTTAGAATGAAAACCTCTTGAAGGGTTATGATAACAAAATCTCGAAAAAAGGAAAAAAATTAAAACAATTCAGGTATAACTTTCACTCGATCTCGTAAATTCGCCTTTTAATTGTAGTACTTAATTCTATTTAATGTTATATTTTGTTCCTATGCACCGTCATGGTGGTGGTTGTGTGCAGTATTTTGGGGATTACGACTGATGGCAGAACAGAACTCGTCATCTCACGACCTACAGTTACAACAACCACTTACCGCCACCAGTTTCTTATACTAATAGGAATTAATTTTAATTAACGATAATGCAAGACCATATAAAGCTAAAATGGTCAATGAAAATGGAATTACAAAACAGGTTGGTCAATAAAGTCTTCAGATTGTAACCCTATAGAGTATGTTTGGTTGCGCCGCAAAGCTGTGTTAACACACCAATTAACTTTATCTATATCACAACATTGCCAAAATATACTAGAAAATACAGGGCAGAGTACCGAACTCAAAAGTGCCTTTGTTTAATATACTTTATGTGTGTGTTATGATGTTTGTTAGTTTATTAAAATGAAAAGAAACATTTCCCAGTTTACACTGATTTAAGAGGCATGCTTTTCTACGTGTGATATTGAAAAATGTTTCATTATCATCAGACCAAAACTTAAGAAAGAAACCACAACTTGCGGATTATATGTCATTTTCAATTTCCTCAAAAAAATACATCTTGTGTTAAACAAGAGATAAACCAAAAATTTCCTGAGACAAAAAGTCTAAAATCACACAAATTTGGAATAACAACGATTTTTTTAAATTTTACAAAATTATTGCGTTACATCCTGTATGAAGTCCACGGAGGATCTGAGTACCCTAGAAATATTTTCTAAAATATAACATGTGTTTTAATGGTTTTTATTGTCAATCTCCAATGTTACGTCTTTGACATTATTGCATGAAATACAAAGCCTATTCCATATTTTAAATGTCTAACTTAACCAGGTCCTTATTAACGAAAGTCAAATATGTTGTAATGTTTTAGTTGGGGTAAATTTGTTACGGACAATTCAAAAATATGTTGTAATGGTTTGAGCGCAACCTGAGCATACTCTTTTATATATTGTAGAAATTAAAAATGTACGGAAGAGCTAGTTAGGAGTTACACATTTAAAAAATTATCTCTAATTCCTTAAAATTTACTCAAACATTATTTCAGGAGGTCTTTTTTTGTTGGCAAATCCTAAGACAGAGTTCCTTAAAGTTAAATGCCATGGAGGATGAAAAAGAAACATTGTGGCCGAGGGAGAGATACTTTGCGTTGAAAATAAAAACAGGTGTCCGCAAGCTTATGCAGAAAACTTAAATTATATTAAGGACCTACAAAATAACAAAAAAATATTCGAAAATATGCAGTAACTAGTACTACGTCAGCCTCAGGAGTTATTTTATTCGATTGAAAATTCATTGAAATTATTAGATTTATGCTCTTGTAGTAATTATTAGGTATATTATTATTATTAGGAAATGCATTTTTGAAAATTATACTGACTGATTTATTTTCTATTACAGTACTGAGCACTATAATGAACATATGTTATTCAATATCATAACGAAATGATACACAGTAATAATGAGGGTCAACCCTCATTATTACTGTGTGTAAATTATGCTTTTACAAATGTAAAATAATACGCAGAAAAGTTAATATATGACTGGCTTGGTTTAACGGACTATCAATATTGCCGCTAACGATTTTGCAAATATACTGATAAAGTACAAGAAAATTTAATAAATTGTACTAAATTGCTAATTATGAGGCAAGTGATTAACAAGCAAGGTCTGAATTCAACGTGTCTATCATTTCTGTGTTAATGTTAACTCAAAAAAGTTGTCCAGTTATACTTACCAATTTTGTTGACTAAAAATAATGGTCCTCTTCTTAATATAGTCTAAGCATGCTATCATAAAAAGGTTATTATTTAATCAAAAATATTCTCAATATGCAAATTTGTAAATATACTAATACGTCAACACTGCTTTTCATCCATATGATGCCATTTTGTGGGCAAATAAGTCACTCCTCGCACCATTCACCCTAGCAATAACATGCTTAGACAGAAATAAAAACTTTATTTTATTTGCCGCACCCTGGAAAAACCACCAGTTGTCCACCCGTAAAAGAGAAAAACGAGGTATGTCCATTAACGGGTAGTCAACAAGCACGTACATTGTAATTACGTTACCGCAAACAACTGAATGACATTTTAATTTTAAGTGTAAGAATGCATAAGGAATGCTAGAAAAAAAGTTATTTGCACCAGTTTTGTCGGCAGGAATTTTTTAAGGACATACCAAAATGTGTATTTACGTTTTATTTAAAACTTAAACATATTACAACAGAGAACCGACTTTTATAAATTTATAAGTTCAAAGTCTTGCAGGTCTAAGCGAAGGTTAAAATTTTGGTCGCTCTTAGTAAAATAAATAGGAATGGAATCCATTGCCCTTAAAATTTTACGAAAAATAACGGTAACTAACATAATATAAAAAGCTCCATCTACACATATATCTATCTATAATGCTGTTCAATTAAAACGCAACAGAAAATGTTTGGTAATTTCCAAGTAGTTATCAACACTTATGAAATACATAATCAACGGGAGTATGTTTTTTTGTTAAATGTAATGTTAATTTAAATAACCGAAAATATTTTTTTAACTTATAGTAGACTAGCAGAAGACCCGTCGCGGCTTCGCTCGCTCAATATATATGTCATGTATGTGTTGATACAGTTTGTCTTATTGAAAATAGAAAGTTCGGAACACAATTTTTCCAAATGGCTTATTCGTACGTTGTACGTTATGCATCTACTGTAGTATTGTATTTAGATACCTATACGTTTCTACTCAACACAGACAGTTGGTGTACTGGTAGGACATGTGGCTTGCAGGCAAGAAGTTCTGTGTTCAAATCTTGCTGAAGCCAATTTTTTTTTATTTTTCAATGTTTTTTCTTGTTTTAATTGAAGGTGTGTCAGATAAATCATTTAGCGAGAAGGTTCCATTAAAAAAAATGCAAAAATACTATCAAACGCACATAAAACTCCGATCGTAATGCCTACATAAATTATTGTGGAAACATTGTGTAAGCTGCTCGTAGACGCAAGTCGTTTCAACTACTTTGAAAAAAATTATAGGATTGAAATAATTTAGTGCATTATCTGCATTCACAAAGCACATCAAGGTAAAATTTATTTATGAAATGGAGGAACGATCCGCGTCAAAATAAAATTTACCTACAAAAAGAATAAAAGATAATTCAAAATTATTTCAATACTTCTTTGTACACTACATTTTTTGTTTCCCCATCCAGTGATAAAATAATTAAGCTACTCGGCGAACTCACTCTTGAGCAAGCTACATAAAATTGCCCATGGGAAAAACAATCCTCTCTAAGATCGACTCCAGCTACTTTCAATGATTGTCCTTGCGATTTATTGATTGTCATAGCAAAAGATACTTTTATAGGAAATTGTGTTCTTTTGAGGGCAAAAGGATAATCGGATGGAATTAAAGGTATGCGTGGAATAAATACTGATTCCCCTTTTGCACACCCGGTAAAAATTGTACCTTCTATAATATTTTTTCCTAACGATTTTACGCGCAACCTCGTACCATTACATAATTTAGGGGGGTTAAGATTACGCAATAGCATTACGGGAGTACCTACTTTCAATTTTAGAATATGTATCGGAAAACCTGGAGGATTCAATGAACTAAGAAACTCAACCGGATAATTTACTGCATCATCGACTTCCATAACTTTATCAACTGATTTAAATTCATATTCTTCGCCAGCAATTGTTTTTAGTAAGGCATCATTAATAGCTGCGGCACTATCATTTCTCGGAGTCAAAATGGCCCTTTCTGCTAACCAATCCATAGATTTTTCATTTATATTGACAATTCTGGATATATCTTTGAAATTAATTCATCAAGACTTTTGACAACAATACCTAATTTGCCAGGTATTATAATTTTATCGTTGGTTTCGGGATAGTCACCATTACCGATTGTCATAAGAAGTTCTGAAAATTCGCCAGCAGATGCATCTCCTTTTAAGTGGACTCGCATATTTTTTGAAAGGTGAAGTTTTGTGGTTAGAGTCCATAAAATAGACTTTTTTATGCAAGCCTTCACTTCGTCTGCTCGCGTCCCTCTCGGTACAACAGGCAATGTTTGGCGAAAGTCTCCAGCTAGTAACACAGTTACTCCACCCATGACCTGATCACTGTCTCTAATATCTTGCAGAGTTCTATTCAATGCCTCGAAACCGCCTTTGTGAGCCATTGTACTTTCATCCCAAACAATCAACTTGCAATGTCTAAGAACCTTAGCCATGTTGCTTTGTTTGGAAATGAAGCACAGTGGTGTCTCTACATTTAATAAATTCAAAGGCAATTTGAATGCCGAATGGGCAGTTTTTCCAGCTTCTAGCAAGGTGGCTGCAATACCAGAAGATGCGGAAGCTAGTGCAATTCCTCTTTGACTTCTTACTTTGGCCAGAAGTGAATTAATTAAAAAGGTTTTACCAGTTCCACCTGGAGCGTCCAAGAAGAAAATTTTTCCTTGTCCCGATTCGACACTGTTGAGCACTTGTTTGTAAACTGCTAGCTGTTCAGCAGTGAGATTGGTTTCATTACATGAAACAATCTCTCCAAGTACCTCTGTATCATAATTAATTTCTCTCATATATTCTCTATTCTCTAAATCAACATTTGACCTATTCGGTTGTGGTAATCCATAATGTTTTAGGCTCTGACCGCCCAAGGATAATACTGCATCTTCAATGAGTAGCAAACATTTGTTATAGATTTCATTCCTGAGATTTTCAGCCTGCTCATTGTGCTCACGCCGGATCAGCCTAGTGATGTCTTCAGAAAAATCTATTTTATATTTCTCCCATAATTTGCAAGGATCTGAAAGCTGACAAAATATTAACATCACGGAGAATAACTCTCGAAGCCTGAGCGGAGTGTGGCATAAAGCAGCCTCTTCTAGAGCTAGATCGTGATGCTCATCGCTCTCAAGCAAACCCAGTTCTCGACATGCGGCCTGAAATGTAGGAAGAATTACACCATTCACTGATTTCAAATGCTCAAATGACGTTGGGCCTCGAACCACATGTAACAGCATACGCAAATGATAGCATTCAGTATTATTTGGATGAATGGTGTAAACTCTACCTAAGGCAGAATCTTTCTTGACTCCAGGCCAACCTTCAACATCTTGTCCACGCTTTCTACGAATAAAATTTTTATTATTCCAGACATAGTATGATGGAACCTCGTAATAAAATAATGTTTTGGCAAATTCATCTCTTTGACATAATTCAAAAAAAGCCAATAGAGTAGTACTCGGTGGATTAGTAATTTTGTCCAATACATTATCTGTTGTAAAATGTACTCGCTGCCCATTTTCCAAATGGACGGCAAGGTTTACAACTGCAGGATATCTCTCATGGATCGAAAAAGATAATATTCGCCATACTGCCTCTGAGCTGCAAATATACCGGCCAGTTTCATACTGTTCTATTTCGTCAACTTTATCCACATTTTTTAACTTGAATGCTGCCTGATCAGATCCTTTGTTTACATATTTACAAACATATTTAATTGATTTAACTGAATTACAAAACTCTATATTAATATGTGCATTAAAAGTTCGCGAAAGAACGACATTATAAGGAACCACCCACTGATTATCCAATATTTTTCCATTTATCTCAACAGTATGCCCACCGTCTTCGGGACTCCTTCTTCTATATAGTGGATATCCATCATTACCAGTTTGTGTTTCGCAAATCAAAGGACGTGGGTATCTTTTGGTACAAAAACCATCTTTCATACAGGGAGCACACGGATTTAAAGAGCCGCAAGGCCCATGAATCATATTAGACTTAACAATATTAAATAATAGTTGGTCTTCTATTGGATTAGGAATTTCGGCACTAATGATTTTGTCGATATCATTGGGCGAGATAGGTGTGACTAACCATACTAAAATATGTGCATGAGGGAGACCGCGTTTTTGCCACTCAATGGAACACATACGACATCTTACCTCACCGAATAATTGACCTTTGACTATCAAATTCATTAGTTTATTAAGTTTTAATTTGAAAACTCTAGTGATAACATCTTGACGGTCATGACTTTTTTGCCCAGACTTTAAATTATCTTTGATATCTGTCCAATTAGAATTGCATGTAAACGTAATGAATAAATGGGGACGTCCATAATGTCGAACATAGGTCATAGCATCTTGTGTTTTTTCATGCATATACCGGGGACCGCCTGTGAATGATGATGGGAAAATTACCATTTGTCCAAGTTGATTCAAGTCTGCGTTCTGTTTTCGAAAAGCGTCTTTAAGGTGTATATAATTTTCGGCTCTAAGCTGTTTTTGATTATTTCGAATATAATTAAGTCTTTCAGTTTCAATTTTTGCATACATGTCAACAAAAAATTGATTCGTCAAGATCCTATAAAGTAAAATGTTATTAAAGTCATCTTCTCTCACCATCATTCGGTATGCATAAAAGCTCGCTGCGGAAACTTTTTTTGTTAGGGGCAATTCAGTTTTTGGATCTACCTGCGCGATATCTACAGAATATCCATCTTCACCTCGACAAAACATAAGAGGATATTGCAATGCGTCATATAAACGATGGAGCTCACTAATACGTTGTAATTTATTATCGCGACTTTGCAAAATAATATCTCTTTTCTCAAACTGTTGGCCTACTATAACAATAGCGACTTCTTTCGCGACAGGGGCATTGAATCGACCTCGATGTTCTCCTGAGGGTTTCTTATCCGCATTTACAATAATTTGGAATTGATCGCAATTAGAAGGAACTTTGTCTATCGCAGTTTTCAAATCTTTGATATACACGTTTACATTGTGTAACACTTTTTGTAGGATATTAACTAACCCTTTTTTTACACCAAGTTGGTTTTTACAGCGTAATTGAGTTTCCGTTTCGTCCTCCCCTACAAAATATATTTGTAAAAACTTTGGATTCGTTTCTGGGGATGGTAATAAGCTACCAATCAAATGGTATACCTGTCCTTGAACTTTGAAAGTTGGCATGAAGCCACTTTCCACCACTCGATTGGCCCCGAATGATGTCATTTGGAAACATCCATTATATTTTCTTATATATTGCATAAAATGTACATGATCTGGATGATCGCCTAAGAGTAATTCTTTTAATGGTTCTGGTGGAGGTTGAATGGGGGATAATTTCACCTTTCCTCCATCGCAACACATGCCTTTGGATTCATCCTTCCACTTGAATGCATTGCAATGCTCGCATTTATGACACATAGAACCTATAGACACCATACTATCATTTTCATAATCTATGTTTGCATCATAATTGAAACCCGACATGAATTTAACCTTCCAAGGCTTTATTCGCCTTTCTACTCTTATACCTGGATGACTTGCTTCATATCTTGCTTGGAGCAATCTACGACTATCTGGATTTTTTTCTTGATGCTTTCCTACAGTTGCTCGATGAACCTCTGGGTTCTTTTGCTGATATCTAGCTACACTTTCTCGATGAACCTCGGGGTTCTTTTGTTGATATCTAGCTACACTTTCTCGATGAACCTCGGGGTTCTTTTGCTGATATCTTGCTACGCTTTCTCGATGACCTTCTTTATTATTTTTTTGGTATTTTTGTGAAGCGATACGATGAGCTAATTTTTGTTCCACAGTACTTTTAAGTTTATACTTTTTATTGGCCATCGTAGTCTGACTTTTGCGCACTCGAGATGTGCATCTAGACCGACGTTTACGTTTTTTTATTTCATCTTTATTATCTGAATTATTCGCTGGGGTTAAAGTATTCTCAACAGATACATAATTTTCCGAGAAAAGTACAATATTTTGGGGAGCCTCTGGTGTTATTGGTAGGATTTTGATCGGAGAACTACTATTAAAAGAAGAAAAATGCAAGTCATGGGAAGTATTATTAAGCAATCGGGGAAAATTCAATAAATCAGCAACTTCAAGAACCTCAAAATGACCTCCAGAAAGTGAACCGTTAAATCGCATTCGTTTTATTGGAAAACCCGCACGGCCGCATTTAACATAAAGCTGGCCACCACGAAACACTTCAAAAACAAAAGGATATATTTCTCCAGCGGCCCATACTTCGCACAATCCCCCATAAGTAGAAGGTAGAGACATATCACGAAAGTATATGTTTGCACAGGAGTAGGTTTCCTCCCTATTATTATAAGTCATGTGTGCGAATCTTTGCCAATTGCTCACAACATGATTAACTATTTGTTGTCTGATTTCTTGCGCATGTGCTTCATTATTAAACATTAGATAAGAAATGGAACGAAAAAGACACGCTCCATCACCTAAAATTTGCACTATTCTGTGTGGAATTACCACACCGTCGATATTGATATTTTCCATAATATTATCCATTATTGATCATTAATTAAAATAAGCAAAATCAAAGCATATAATGATAATAACCGTAACCTAAAACATAACCACAGATAGAGTAAAAAAACCCAAACTAACAACTAACATAGAAACAAAAGTAACAAAACCAGAATGCCACGTCCACTCATTCGAAATTTCAAAATCTAATTAAAACTCAAAACACTGAAACAGATAATATATTAATATTACCACAACACAAATAGCATAAAAATCGGATACCGATACCGCGTTTTCAATAATCTGAAATAATAATCCTCTTATCCTTATCTCTGGTGTCTCTGCTTCAAACCAAATGGCTTAAATGAGAATATAATACAAAATTGCAGACGATTTGCTTATTTGAAAGGAATAAAATGAATAAAAAAGGTTATAAACTACTTGAGCCGCCATCTATACACAACTGTAGTTAACACATTACGCATTCACCATTTAATCCAGAAATTGCGGGTCCGGCTCGTCAAAAATGCAATTTTAAACCTTTCTAATTGGAATTACCTTCAATATGTTAGGAATACGTGTACAAAATTTCATTTCAAAACCTTTAGCCGTTTTGGCTGTGCGTTGATCAATCAGTCAGTCAGTCAGTCAGTCAGGACTTCTTCTTTTATATATATAGAGATATTGATGTGACATGAAAGAAAATAAATTCTCAACGTTTTGATACGGATTCTATTTTAAGAAATATCAATTTTTTTGGGAAAAAACTTTTCCTATTATATATTCTTCTCTAGATCTGACAGTTTTTTACAAACTGAAATATGTTATATGTTTCGAAATTGATTATACCCTTTTTACTTCTTATAGGTATGCCTTTAAAAATATATAATAATTTATCTTGGAGTCGTATTCATCTTCAGGGCCAAATATAGTTGCATACCTTGTATCTTAATTTTTTTACTTACTCGAATTTGCATTTATCTTTTTTAGGATAACTAAAGATAAACTTACCTCGAAACTGCTTTTTAGTTTCTTCGAAAATGTCACCTCAGGCGCAAATAAAAAAGAAAATTGGTATAGCAATCAAAGACAAATATATTAATGTAAAATTTAATAAAATAAAAAATATACAGTGTTGCTTACAAAACTTGACAAGGCGATGTTTACATAAAATTTTAAATATGAATTTTGGGCTAAAGTGGATCACAACACTGATACCTGAGTAACAATTAGGGCTCTGGGAGTCAAGCTTTGTTGTCTATAAGAATGAGCTGGTCACTAAAATTAAAAGTAAAAAGCATAATAATATTTAAAATACACTCATTCCTGTGAATTCCGGAATTGATAGTCCCTTCTCTATGTTATTCCTTCATTAACAACTGCCTTTTTGGCGGCCATACTTTTTTCTCAGGAAATATATTATAAGGACATTGCCAGACTGTTAGCTGGCCCTACGAATAACACAAGTTTACTCTTGACTCGTCCGCAAACAAACAGCTTGAGTATTATCACAGAAAACATAGCTAAACTCACGATTAATTATATTTTCGGTGAGTTATTCGAGAGTCGGAGTCCCTATATGCTAGTCCTATCCTATTGGTAAAAAAGAAAAATGGAGAAGAGCGCATGTCCAAGAATTATAGGGCCATTAATAGAAAAATTGTCAAAGTCAAGCTGCCATTACCTAGAATTGATGATATTCTAGATAATCTTGAAGGCAATAAATTCTATACAACCTTGGATATGGCTTCCGTATACCATCAAATCACAGTTGAAGAAGATTCCATTCCATTGACAGGTTTTGTAACACCAGATGGTCATTATGAGTATTTAAGGATGCCTTTTGGCCTCGTTAATGCTCCAGCAGTCTTTCAAAGGGCTATGAAGAACATTTTAGGCCCATTACGGTCTAATACTGCTATGGCGTACCTTGACGATGTACTCATACCTTCAGTATCTGTCGAACAAGGCATAGAACGCCTTAAATTGATCTTAGAATTTTTTAGGGCTACCAGCAGCCCTAACTCAGCAAGTGTTATTTTTTTCAAACAAAAATAAAATACTTGGGTCACGAGATCACAGAAGAAGGCATAAGACCAGGCTATGACAAAATTAAAACTGTGGCGGGTTTCCCACAACCCAAATATGTACACGAAGATAGACGTTTCTTGGAACTAACCAGTTATTGTAGAAAATTTATTAAGGGATTTGCTGCCATTGCTAAGCCGATATCCAATCTTACTCGCAAAAACTCTTCTTTTATGTGGAGTGATGAACATAGAGAAACCCGTTCTAGCAGTATATAACAGGGAGGCGAATACGGAAGTGCACTGCGATGCTAGCGAAGATGACTTGGGAGGACTACTTTTTCAGACAAAAATTAGAAACACTTAAACCAGTTCAATATTTCAGTAGAGCTACAACCAAGGACAAACTATCATTCCTATGAATTGGAAAACTTGGCAGTAGTATATTCATTAATGAAATTTCGCATATACTTAATTGGTGTAAAGTTTAAAGTTGTGACAGATTGTAACTCATTACGTCACACATTTATGAAACGAGACTTGGTTTCCCGAATAGCACGGTGGTGGCTGTTTATTCAAGAATTTAATTAAGCCATAGCATCAATGAAAATGCAAATGAATTGGTCGAGGTCCAAATAGTAAATATTGAGGAAGACGATTGGATTCTTTCAGCGCAGCTTCAAGATGCCAAATGTAAAACTTTAATAGACATTTTATCACAAGAGCCTAGTGATGTTCAAGAAAAAGTAACTCATAAAGATTACTGTTTAAAAGAAGGAAGACTTTTTAGAAAAACTGAACATGAAAAAAAATGGGTCATTCCTAAAAATGCACGAAGAAGAATTTTAATGTATTATCATGACGAAACAGGCCATTTTGTTGTAGATAAAACGATGGAGACAGTAAGTGCACGATATTGGTTTCCATATATGAGAAAATACATTAAAAATTATATAAACTCGTGTTTGGGATGCCTTTATAATAAAAACCCCCCTGGAACCAGGGAGTTTACATCCCATAGAAAAACAAGAGGTTCCAGAGATACACTACATCTTGATCATGTAGGTCCATTTGTAAAAAGTGTAATGAAAAATGCATACCTTACTGTTGCAGTCGACGGATTTACAAAATTTATATTTTTAAAGGCAGTACAAAATGTAAAGATATATGTAGTGTGCTCAATTTTCTGAATAGTATTATTGAAATGTTTCGTGTTCCAAAAAAGATTATTTGTGATCGTGGCACAGCTTTTACGAGCAAAAATTTTACGAAATGCTGTTTAAAGTTAGGTATTAAACGAGTATTATGTGCTGCATCGACTCCTAGGGCTAACAGCCAAGTAGAGCGAATGAATCGCTCGATCCTTTCGGCACTTATGGCTTCAACTGAAGACGAAAGTGAAATGGGGAATTAATTCGACGGCCAATTCTAGGACTGGAAAGAGTCCCTATGAGGTATTTTTCGGTTATCGTCCTAGAGGTGTTAACGATGCATTTTTGACGGCCGAAGTATGTACAGCACAAGCTCAATGCTCAAATATAAAAAAGTTGAGGGATGAGGTCTCTCAAAGAGTTAAGTCTAGACAAAGGTATCAAAAAGAATGTTACGATAAAAAGCAGGCTAGCCCAATAACATTTGGGGTTGGACAACATGTTCTTGTCCGAAAAGCAAAGGGATCCAATGACGGACAAAGTCGGAAGCTCGAGCCACGATATAAAGAACCCTTTGTTGTTACGAAAGTTCTCTATAGGGACCATTACGTTGTAGACGAGTTACCAGGATTGAAACGTTCGAGGAAGGCATATACAGGAATATGTCCCTCAGACCGAATGAAATTATTTGTTACATCGGCCGCTCAGAAGACGAATAAATTCATTCGCGTGCGTCAACTAATTTTAAAATTTGTTTTTTTTTGTTTGGTTTCAGATAGAGCGTAAGGCTTCACGTGGACGCGAAGATTGTCAGGTTAGCCGACTATAATCACCCCGTATGTGTCTGCATCAAACTTGATAAGAATAACACTGGCCGCATCATAGACTTTTAATGGTGTTAATATAAACAAGTCGGGCACGTGAAACCTAATATCTAATGGGTCTGGCGATAAGGACTTTTTAAGAAATAATATTCATAGGCATTCTGGTATTGATTGTTATACGAGACGGGCTTATCCCAAGTCGTGATTTAATTAATAAATTGTTTTACTTATATTTGAGTAACATTATTTTATATAGTTTACAGATGTTTGTTCAAAATTTAAAATGAATCAAATAAGTAATTCTTTCAAATTGAATTTTTAAAACATTTAATTCTGCTGCCATTTTGTTCCGCCATCTTGGATCTATACCAAAATGTTTACCAATACATCTACATATAATACTTGAATTCTATGCAAAATTTGAAAACATTCGAGGTGGTTTCTTTACACTGATTTTGTTAACATTCTATTAGGTCACCATTTTGTTCCGCCATCTTGAATTTGTACATGAATTTTATTAGTTCATCCCCATATCACATCAAAATTAGAGTTCAATTGGAGAAGCACTTTTTTAGTGATAATTTTTTTATATTTTGGGACCTATGCCATTTTGGTCTGCCATATTGGCTTTTTATCAAAATGCTTGCATGTCGTCCTTACATGACCCTTAGTTTTTCATTAAAATTTTAAGTAAATCGGATAAGTGGTTTTTGAGCTATGCTGCGAAAAGGCAGACAGACAGACCGACGATATTGAGAGAACATGTTTTTCGACATCTAGGGACCCTAAAATGTAAAGATCTGAAAAAATCTCAAAAGGTGGGTTTTTTTACAATTACAATACTTCCATTTTATCAGTGAAGAAAAAGTACATAGGGTTGAATTGAAAGCCTCCTCTCTTTCTTGAGATCGGTGAAAAAATAAAAAAAGAACCAGCTCAACTTTCTATTAGCTGAAATGTTTTTTTCTGTCTGGTATAAATCCTCGTGAATGCGGTAGTAAAAAAATATATTTGTGGAAAATCTCAATTTTAATTTTATTTATTTATATATTTCTTACTTTTTGCTTAACTAAAATATGATACATTTGCAGCATAACTTTTTTGACTTGTATAAAGCCCTCTAAATATAAAACTTAAAAAATTTCCTGCGAAAATCTCTTATTTTTAATTTTATTTATTTCTTTAATTTTCAACTGTTTTTAGCTGAAATGCGATTAATTCAAAAGTTTTTTTTTGCTTCTATAATGCCGTCTGAAAGTGGAATTAAAAAAAAACTCCTGCGGAAACTCTTATTTTTTAATGTATTTGCTTTTCACCTTGCTTTTAGCTGAAATGTGATATATTCACAAAATATTTTTCGATTTCTATGAAGCCTCCTAAAAGCAGTAATTAAAACATTTCCCTGGGAAAACTCCATATTTTTATTTAACTAGGTTATTTTAGCAAGACTTATAATTAATAAATATGCGAATTTGGTTAGGGTAGGATTAGTTAGATTTGAGGCAATGAAAGAGCGCGGTAGCGTGCCAACAAATCTTCGAGTCTATCTTAAAACAAGACTTTTTTTAACAAAACCTATAATAAATTATAAGTGAAGAAAAAGGTAAAAAATAAATAATAAATAAAATCAAATTGGTGGTTTCCGCAGATGTGGCTTTATAGAACCAAAAAAATATTTGGTGAATATACCACATTTCAGCTACAAAAACATTGTACAAAGACCTAAATATAAGAACATAAATCAATAAATTGTCATCACCCGGAACTTTCTTCGTTATGATTATATACAATCTGTACAATTCTTTTCTATTTCAGATGTCTATAGACATGGGTTTTAACCAATAACCTCAAAGTTCTCTAAGCAAAAGAAAGGTTTCTTTTGTTTAGGAAAATAATTTGTCTATGTATATATTACTAAATGGTTATGTCCGGAACTGAACAGGGCGATACTTTAATATCCCTTATAAAACGAAGTGCTCATAACGAGAGAATTTCCGGGTGAATCTAATTTACTATTTTTTTCGCTTCGTCTTTTTATAAAGTGTTGTAATAGGGTTATAGATCTTGATGAAGCATCATAATTTTATAGTATTTAAATTTATTTATTTATTTGAGACAAAGCGGTCAATCCTATTCATTACTGAAATTAACTAAGATAAAATATATAAAATCAAAGGTTCTTTGTAGGTTTCTTCGTAGATTATAATTTACAATGTTATCAAATACGATTGTTAATATAAATAAATTAAATATTTTCCACCACTTCATCGGCCACTTATATCTAGAACACCAGCAACCTGCAACAACCTTGGTATCTTTTTCTTGAATATAGATATTCTAACAAACAGTTGGTTTGGGGTTAATTTATTTAAGTAAAAGATTTGGTCATTTAAAAACAACGTAGACATCTATTAACAAAAATAAAAAGACGTGCATTACTGTACAAACATCAATTTTGACAACCCACTGTATATGTACAGCCCCATAAAACACCCCAAAAATAATTAAAAATGCACCGTAACAACTAGAACTTTGACATAAACTTTTGTTTTGGAAATCAGAAAGGTCCTAATTTGACAAGAAATCTCTTATTGGCTAGAACGCGAACCGTCATTATATATGCACTCTCATGTTTTAATTAATATGTATTTCATATGTGTAGCCTAGAGTTTACTTTACTTTACTAGTACTTTATGTGAAAATTGTATTAAATTGAAATATAATGACATTTCCGTTTAAATAAAATAAAAGTATATATTATATAAAGGTCTAAAATTGAAACTAGCTTATGAGCATTCTGAATCAAAAAGACCATAGCGGAAAAAAAAGGCAAAGAAAAACTCTTTCAGCCAATTTTTTCTGAAAGGAAATAATGCCCTCAAAAAACATCGCATTTTTTAAAAAATAACAATAACATTTTATCTTTAAAAAAGCAATACATATATGGCATTTTGGTCAATAACTGACTTTGGACACAAGAATATGTTTTGATTAACCATCATATCGTAAAATTCGATACATTCTTTTCAGAATGGCTTTCTTGAAAAATGTTTAGTTTGTCGATACTCGTAATGTCAAGCCAACTGTTAGTTTATTATTTTTAGGTTGAAAACTACCATCATACATTTAGAAAACTTCTTGAATTGTATAACTTTCTGGGTAAAATTCGGACCTGTTCATCATTAAATTTGTTAATGACCGACTGTTACACTAGAAAGCTACCGTTTTAAAATAAATATATAAATTCATATTTTAGTACTATTGCGACTTATTTATCACTGACATGTTGGGAAACACATTTGTTTGCGACATGTTTAAAATTCGAAACATCGGCCATAAAAATATAGCTCTTCCAGGATACTGAAATTAAATTTAACATTAAACAAGTTTTTTCATAAAATGAGCGTATTTTATCGCTTTTAAATGTTATTAAAATTAAAAACATACATCAATTTACAAATAATTCGAATGTTTTCAAAAGACTTCAAAAACAGCTCCACAGCATTATCTTATGTACCGTATCTCGTATGGAAGTTTACCCAATTAAGGACAACCTGTTTATTTGTATCTATACAGACACATGTGACCCTGCATAGTTATAATTTTCTATTCCACAGGTACAGCTATATGTTGCAGTTAAGTACTACATGGCCAAAATATTTTAATATTCACCTGCTTTTCTTTTGTAGCTATACATAATTACCACATATGATAATATTTTGTTAATCAGTAAAATATTATTTTTTATGCAATGTAACCCATCATAATGATAAGAAGCTATGATAGCGACTAAACAAAATTTTCAAGTTTCAAGCCATGCACATTACATTGATCTAGAAAAAAGGAACTAAATATATCAGTAAGTTTTTGTTTATCAGCCATAACAACCTGTGTCACGTATATCTTCGAAAGTAGGTAAAAAAAGGTAAACTTTCAAATCCCTTTTTACGATTCCTGAAAATTGGGTTCCCCTTTGTAATCCGTTATACTTATGATCTGATCTCCGAAAGTTTAGGAACACGATCCGATCGGATGTGTGAGGAAAATATATTCGTTGATCCGTCAAATCGCATTCAGATATTCAAGACAAGTTTAAGGAAGTGTTAACAAGTCAAAAAATGAGCGTAAGTATGTCCGGAAATGGTTATTTTGAGTAAAACTCTAATGTTTCTCCTAAATAACCTAATGCTTTTATGTTGCGGAAAGTTTTATATTTTGGGAATTAATTGTTAATTTTTATAGTTTTATTTTTAACTTTCTATTAGTAGAAGATACTATGGCAAGTTTTTTTTCAGTTAATATCTTCTATCTATTGCTTGGATATTTTTGTATTTTAGTGTTTTCATATTCCACATCTGCCAAATTTTTGCTATAATATTAGTAGAAGAGGCTATGGTTCCTTTTGCTTCAATTATTATTTTCTATCTATTGCTTTGATATTTTTGTAATTTAGTGTTTCCTTTTTTTACTGTTACAAATTTACTTAATATTTCTTTTTTTCAAATCCCATATTTGCCAAATTTTTGCTATAATAGAAAGCCGTAAGTTAATGAATTTTATACATTAAATATTAATATATACAATTATATCATTGTAATATGTCCATCCTTAAAATAGTTTTAAATGACTCTACATTCGTAGACATATATGAATATTTTTTTAGATATACTTGTATCCCTGCATCATAATATGTTGCAAAGATAGTATTATTTGCAACATAATATACCGCAAATCGAAGCAATTGCTAGAGAAATCCAATAACAAATTATGTTATAATAAAGCCAACTAAAATTTAGGCGTATAAAAAAAAGGTATAGTATACATCGTACTTTGCAGTATTTCGGTCAATTTCGTAGGACCAAGTTTTTATTTCAACAATCATATTTTGAAATCGGAAGAATATTACATCTTGAACTGATTTATCAAACTGCCATCGTTAAATTTGTACAACAATGCTAGCACAATAGACAAATTAAAAAACAAAATAAGAATAAAAAAACTATTAATTAAATTATCTGTGGTAACAGTGAACTGAAAAATTGAAATTTTCGAAGCCCTAAAAAAACAAATAACTTACCAAATAGCGTATGTATATTTTTTCGAATTTTTTTTTGCTTCAAGTGGAAAATATTGACACAATATAAAGAAAAAGGAACTATTTTTTTAATGTTCAGTTAATAAAAATTGTTATTTAAATTAAACTAAATGGACCATTATCTTCAGTGATATGAAATTTTCGATTAACCTGCGATTATTCTGCGTCAAAATTGTTATTCGTTTTCAGCCTCCCAACCGTTATCGTACACCCTCCTACTTAATATTGCCCTAAATTCTTCAATGGGTCGGTCGTGCCTACGGATCATTTAGTGGCTTGTCATTTTTTGGAATAAATAGGATGTTGTGAACCACCAAAGAATCTGTGGTTGTTCTGGCGTAATTGGCAAATATAATTATATCAATACAAAAGGGACAATTATTAAAATCAAATAATTTCGGAAGGCATTTCTCAGTATAAATATTTGTTGCATAACCTTTAATTTCTGAATTCGATAACGTGAAATATTTTTCCTCATCCATTATAACAAGTTGGTTTCCTGTGAAGTGATATCATCTTGAGGCACCACAGCATATCGGAATCCTAAGCAGCTTATGTTCGGTATATTTTGAGCAATTTTTCTTTTCTCGATTTTTTCTCTTCAGTTATCGACTAAAAGTCATATGAGGAAGAGGGAATCTTCATGCCAATTTACAAGTCGATGATTCTAATCGAGTTCTAGTAGCTTTCACCAGCCTAATGCCTGTGCATTAGTTAATGCTTTAGGTCGCACACTTCTAGGAAGATTTATGCATAGTACGCTTTCTTCGCAGTTGCGAATAGTTTTTAAACAGTATAGATAGTGATATTTTGATCTCGAAATATATTCACAAGCTTACGTTTTGGCATCCGTTCAACTAAATTACACATAATTTTTCGAATATGCATTTTGTACGCCATATAGTTCATAAAATTTGGCAGATACAATTTGACATCATCGAACTTCAAAAGGTATTTAATGTTTGTTTGCAAAGGCAACTGGATGAAATATTATTGCAAAACTTTTGTTCCGTAAATTAGTTAGGTTGCTTTTGTTAAAACATATGAATTTATTATTATTTAAGATTAAATGTCAGAGATTGCTAGATATAGACCATAATGTCACCGATTTTTCAATTTATGTATTCAACATTCAAAATTCCTATTTGGACAAAATAGATCCATGTAAGCGAAATACTTTCTGTAGATTTCAGAAAATTTGTAGTGCATTGTATTTGCAACAATTAGTATTGTAAACGTAGATACTGATAAGAGAAAATCGATAAACATAGAAGGCCTACTATAGCAAGTGTCGACCTAAAAACGATGGGTAATGTGACAAACGAACAAATATACAACTTGTTGAAAGATGTCCAGATACAGAGTAGAGAATTACTGGAATCAAATAATCAAATTAAAAAGGAAGTTCAAGAAATTAAAATCGAACTAAACATTTATCGAGAACAAGTGGAAGCTCTAAAAATAAAAATCGAAGCTCTAGATACCGAAAACATTAAATTAAAAGAAACCATTATTTTGAACGAAAAAAGAAAAAATATTGTGATCTTTGGAATTGAAGAAACAGAAGATACAGGTATAGAAGATATTGTAACAAATTTTTTGTGCAACAAGCTGAAAATCGAATTCAGTAAAGCAAATTTGGATAATTGTTTTCGAATTGGTAAGAAGCAACAACAACGAAAAAGGCCAATCCTAGTAAAACTAACTAGTGAAATTAAAAAAACAGAAATATTAAAAAAGTCCAGAAATTGGAAAAATACAGGAATAAGTATTGCCCACGATTTGACACCAAGTCAAAGAGATGAAAATAAGATTCTTTATAAGAATTTGAAAATTGCAAGAGAAAAAATTATTCTGCGAGAATTTACAAAAATAAATTAATTATAAATGGTGAATATTTTACCGCCGAAGCCTTAAAGAACAGTGACGAAGAAGCATTTCTAAATTTGGTAAATAAAGAAGAGTTGTTTCCTAACAATAGCGCCCCTCCAACACCAACACTAGAAAAAGACATAAACAGTGATTGCGACGACGTTTTTGGAGCCAAACCTGATTCAGCTGTACAAAGAGGCGGAAACCAGTCTACCCCATCTTCAAGGGTGTCATCATTACAAACTTTAAAAGCCAGAGTCACTAGAGCGGGATCCAAGGGAAGCGAAACAACCAACCCAAAACGTGCTATTACCAAAAAATGAAAAACGTTCTCAAAAAGGTATTTTTAGTATTTTAGTTTAAGATTCAGAAATGGACTCCTTTATTAAAGACTTTTGTTCAGAGCTTCCTGACACACAAATCATAAATGATATTAACCTATATAATAAAAATTTTAATGATTCAGATAAAACAAGTCTTAAAATATTGCATTGTAATATTTGTAGCTTAGGCAAAAATTTTGATAAATTGTGTTTATTTTTAAATACTATACACTCTAATTTTGAAATAATAGTTTTAACAGAAAGATTTACAGAAACAAATTTAGACGAATCGCCTTTTAATCTGGACGGTTACGACATACTGTACAACCACGGGAAATTAAATAAAAATGATGGAATTGTAATATACATTAAATCACATTTAAAATACAGTCACAGCATTGTAAAATTTGAGGAAATTAATGTTTTAGAAACTGAAATTAGTTTAAGGAATATAAATATTGTTTTGACAAGGAATTTATAAGTCTCCATCAGTAAACGAAAAAGGATTTAACTCTAATTTGCTAAATTATCTAAAAAATACAAATACGAATACATATCACATAATAGTGGGAGACATTAATATCAATGTATTAAGTGATGCTGAACACGTAGAGGAATATAAAAATATTTTAGCTCAACACAAATTTACGTCTTTCGTAAACAAAAGTACCCGTCCAAAATCAGGTACATGCTTAGATCACTTTTTTGTAAAAGGAGAAAATAATTTTAAAAATAATACAAATTCTTTTATATTCCACACAGACATTACAGATCATTTTCCAATTGCTTTGGTCACTTCCTTCAAACAAGACATTTATGAATGTAAAAAAAATATTACAAAAAAATATATAAATTATATAGCACTTCGAAGTGATCTGGAAAAAGAGAGCTGGGAAGACATATACAACCTGTCTAACCTTAACGATGCTATGAAACTTTTTATAGAAAAAATAAATTTCCAGATTAATAAAAACACTAAAATAATTAAAAACAAAATCTTAAACAAAGTTAAGAAAGAATGGATGACATTAGGAATTTTAAAATCTATTCAGGAAAAAAACAAACTATATAAAGAGCTTTTGAAAGATCAACAAAATGTAGCGTTAAAGATTAGGTATAATGTCTACAAAAACAAGTTACGTTGGATAATTAAATCAGCAAAAAAAAATACATACAATATCAGTTTGACAAATGTATAAACACGTCCTGTGTTGTGTTAATAAAATATGCAATAAGACAAACAGAAAAAAACAAGTATTGAACGAATTAGTATTGATAATAATCAAACTATTACTGATAAAAAAGATATTTCAAATGCATTTAGCAATCATTATAGTGACTTGGGAAAAACCCTATCGGAGAAAATTAAATCCCCAACAAATTTTTTATTTCCAATTGATAACATGGAAAATTCAATGGTGTTAACCGACGTTACAATCGAGGAAACAGAAAAAAATAATAAAACATTTAAAAACAAAGAAATCACCTGGCTGGGATGGAATCAAAAGCGAAACACTTAAGGAAATTACGTGTCAAATATCTAAACCGTTAATATTTTTAATAAACAAAAGCTTTGAATTCGGATGTTTCCCACAATGTCTAAAGATTGGAATAATAAAACCACTATATAAAAGTGGAGAAAAAGACAGGATTATTAATTATAGGCCGATTTCTGTACTTTCTGTTTTTTCAAAAATATTTGAAAGGGCTATTAAATTTAGGGTGGTTAAATTTTTAAATAAGTATAAAATACTTTCTGAAAACCAGTATGGTTTTAGAGAGGGAAAATCAACAAATGATGCCATACATATCCTAACATCTAACATCTATGACGCCCTTGACTCAACTGACCCTTGTATGTGTATATTCGTAGACCTTTCAAAAGCGTTCGATACTGTATGTCATCAAAGGCTACTTAAAAAGTTGCAACGGTATGGACTGAGGGGAAAAGTTTTTAATTTGATTAAAAGTTACTTGGCCGACAGAAAACAATATGTGGACATAAATGGAATACAAAGTAATGAAAGAACTGTAGAATATGGAGTACCGCAAGGTACTGTTCTACTATATATAAATGATATGCCCAAAAAGTATTCTATTTATACTATATATAAATGATATGCTTCAATTAAAAACAAAAAGTACTATAATCAGTTTTGCAGATGACACCGTAATGTTCTGTCGGGCAAATACCTGGCAGTCCCTAAAAAACATGGTAATTGATGACATCACAGCTTTAAAATTTAACAAAATGATAACATAAAATCGATAAAAAGTTTTAAAAAATTTAAGTGTTCGCTTCACAATTGGCTACTGGACAGTGACAGACTTACCTTTAATAACTTAATTAATTTAAAATATCTAGTTTAGGTATCATTATAAACAAAAATTCACTAAAATAGACATAAACTCTAATATAATAAATGATTATTACACTTGGCTAATCTCAATCCCCGAATTTGACTGCTTTCTCGATAGTGACACAAACTATTTTTCTCAATATAATACATACTCTCGATCTGGACTCAAACTGTTTAAAATGTGTACTGAATTTACATTATTATTTGTTTATTTCATTGTTTGTTTACTTTGGCTTTATTATTATAAGTATATTAAGTCCACCACTCATGAGCGTTCTTAAGACATGCTTCTGTGGTTTCACAACGTTTATTACTTTCCTTCTCAATTCTATATGTCCTTATTATTTAATTTTACTGTTATATTTATATTAATCTATGTGTTTGATATATTTCATGTATGTTTGTATGAATTTAATAAACGTTATTATTATTATTATTATTAACAAAATCTTGTTGGCTATAAATCGAATTAAATATTTGCTCAACATTTACGTACTTTATTGGCATTTTTAGTTTTAATAATTAATAAGTTTTTTTTTATAGAAGAACAATACAAACGTGTAAGTAAAGTGCAAAGTAATATACATTGATTTGTTTATATAGGAAGCATTGGTTTTGACATACTTGAAGATTAAAAAATGTTCATTAAGATTATTAAAATGGGCTTTACATGAGTTCGGAATCAAGTCACCTAACCCATTTAATGCCAAATTTAGAATTCTATTTTTTAACTTTTTAGATCATAAACTTATATTGTAAATAGAAGAGGATCATCCCAATATTTTTAAATTCGATAATGATCAGAGTCCCACCTACTCAATGTTGACTTACTGTAGCATTAATTGGTTCCTTAATATATTGTGTTTATATCACTGTATATGATAATAAAAAAGTTGGTATCTCACCATAATGTTTTTAGCATAAACTTCTTTATAAAGCTTTTTTCTTAATTTTAACAAATATAGCTGCAAACTTGTAATAAAACAATCATTTTCTCTATATACATAGAGGTATCGAAAAATTGCTACAGAGGCGCTCGAAGATATATTGGTAGATCTAAATAATTAAAAAACAATAACTTTGAAAAATTAGGCTCATGGCAAATTTATATTAAATCATATACATCTCTATAAGGAATTAATTTCAATATATTGTATTGACGTTGGTTACAATAGAAGTCAGAAAAAATATTTCGGACACTTTAAAAGTGAATTAGCTACAAAATTTCTCTATAAGATTTGATCTAATATTAAAACACTAGTAGCGAAATTAATGGTGTAACTGGGACATTAGTAGCGTGAATTGCCTCCTCTAATTCGAATGACAGCATTTATGCGCCTAGACATGCTTCTAATAACATATTAAATGAAATCTTGAGGAATTTGCCCCCTTCTGTGATAACTGTATTTTTAAGTTCCCTCAAGCTACGAAATGCAGGTATATGACGTTTCACATTTTTCATAAGATGATCCCATAAATGTTCTATTTGATTGAGGTACGGGCTTTTTGTGTCCATTACATAATTGGTATACCACTTAATTAAGATAATCCTCCATTGCCACGTGAGGTCGAGCGTTTTCTTGTATAAACAGAAAATTGGGTCCCATAAAATAACCGAAAGGCATCACTTGTTCCATTACAATATTCTCAAGATAGTAATTAGCCTTCATGGAACTCGTACGGACAGGCTCTAACTCTGTGCGAGCGTCACAGGAGATGCCAACCCAGAACATAACAAAGCCACCGCCGAATATAATCCTTGCAGATTAATTGTAAGGAGCAAACCCCTCTCCTGGTCTTCGCCATATTCGCTCACGCCATCTGGATATTTTAGACTAACCTTAGCTTCATCTGTGAAGCAAACTTGTTTCCAATCATTCACAATCACAATTTTGATGATTTCGAGTAAAAGGACTGTTCTCTCTAGTAAATAAGGGCGCAATGGCTGATCTACTGTTTAATCCAGCTTCATTTAACCGTCTTCTATTTTGTACACTTTTTGCACGATTGTACGTAATACCCTGTATAACAAGCCGAGGCTTTAGTAATACAATATTCTGATAAAGGTATAAAACCGCATTCAATTTGCTTAATCTAAAACAGAGATATTCTGTTTAAATAAAAGTAGAAACATTTTAATTAATATTGAAGATGGATAGTACTAAATAAAATTCACATGATAGATTTGCGTTGTCTTTAATTTAAATTATTCGCAACGTTTCGATCAGCGATGTATATCCGAAACTGAAAGTTAGGCGCAAAACGTTAAATGTTCGTGCGCGAAAGTAAACGTCTCCAAACATCTGAAATATTGATACGAGGCTTGCTAAAGATTTCTTTTATATGTTCGATGAATATCGGTTCTTTAAATTTCCTTTTCTCCTAATGGTGTTCCTTATGAAGGATTTTATCTACTGATCATTGGATTTTATGGTCGTTGTTCCAGGAATGTTCAGCGTACCCGATCCTCAGGTTTTCCTCTTCTCCATATACTTTCGATGTTCCTTTTTACTTATATCGAGAGGTCTTCATTTGCCCACGCACACAAAGTACCTGATTTTAGTTAATAGGCCTTCTAAAGTGTTTCCCGACTTAAAAACCTGTTTTTTTTTTCGGATGTTTCTTTCCTTTCCAGTTGACTGTTCTGTTGCTTGAATTGAGTTAATTTTATTCATAATTGTATCGGTTATCAACTTTTCTGTATAATCATTCTGCTTAAGGTCATTTATAATATTACTTATACGGAAAAGTTTTTACCGACACCATTATGGAATGTCAAAATTATTCGAGGGGCACAACAACATCTATCTCGCTCATAACTATCCTATATGTAAAAGAAACATCCAAAAAGATCAGACGAATAGAAACTACAATACCAAAACAGCTTTTAAATCTGACAATATTTTAACAAGCCTATTAAGTAAAACCAAGCTACCAACCTTGTGAGTGTGGGTAATTTGATATTTGAGAAACGAAGAGATTTCTTGATATAAACTTCTTAATTTTATCGGTTATCAAATTTTCTGTATAACCATTCTGCTTAAGGTCATTTTTAATATTACTTGTTAACTAAGTACAGACACAATTATGGAATGTCAAAATAAAATTCACTCATTTCAAGCGACACAACAACAGCTCACTCGCTTAACTATCCAATATGTAAAAGGGAAACACTTTAACAAGCCCATTAAGTAAAACCAAGCTACCAATCTTGTGAGAGGCAATATTATATTTGAGAATCAAAGAGATTTGTTAATTTAAGAACTAAAGAACATCGAAAGTATAAGGTGAAAGAAGAAACATCAAGATCGGGTATCGCTTAACATTCTTGGAGCAACGACCATAAAATCCAATGACCAGAAGCTAAAATCCTTCATAAGGAAGAACATTAGAAAAAAAAACAAAATTTACAGAAGTGGTATTCATCGAACATAACAAAGAATTATTTTGCGGGACTTTTCTCCTTTACTTTTGTTGACAGTATTTATGCGTATTTAGTAGAGCGCTGCGTAACATTCTTAGCTTGATCATTTAGTGACTTCAATTAATATCTTCTCTAGTGTCGCAGGTACGAGTGGACAGCTGTCCTGGATATGACGATCAGTTTGCTTTCTTTTTGTAAAACTAGTCATTGCGTAATTTGGAAATTCATTAATTTTTTACTTATCGATTTAAAATGTGAATTGTCCGAAACGACCCTCGACTATTGGTTAGGCACCCTTGGGTGTTCCACTTTCAAGCTCTGCCAAGCGAAGGGCAAAGCGTGCTCACCAGGCGGTCCAGTTGCAAGTAGAAGAAAGTATACAGCAAAACAAAAGCATTTATTGGAGCCATGCCTCCTTCCCGAAACATTCAGAGGCTCACGCATGTATCAGCGAGACCACCTGCGTCACGAAGTCGCCAAACCCTTCTAGAAGAAAAGCGGTCCCTTCCCATCTCGGTTATTTTACCACCACACAGGTACCGCAAATTTCCGCTGCCCAAGCACCTCCATATTCGAGCGATAATTCAATCTTGCCCATATTGTTCACCATATTGAATCATGGGGCAAATTTAACTATGTCAAATATCTCAATATCTGACACAAGTGTGCCCTTCTCCGAACTATACGTAAGCGAAGAGCGGGCCGATGAATCCCTTCGTGCCCCATTATGTTTAGGGCTTTCCAAATACGACCGTTTGCCGAACCTTCACTTAGGACGTGTTCTTGGCTTCTGCTTCGGGTCCGAAGTTCGGAAATGCACAATGGGTCACTCGATCATATTCCCATAGGGCGTAATATTCCGCCACTTCATCCGCTGACCTCTGTAGGTGCCATACTCGATTTGGCGTTGTTCCATGCGGGATTATTGTCATCTCCTAGACAGGACAGCTTCCAAAAATCACGGCCCTCCTTCCTGAGAAACTAAGGAATACTACTGGGTATAACCAGAAAAAAATCAAATAGCTGTCCAGATACTATGTGACGATTTCTCAAAAACGGGTCTCGATCTTACCATCATAGTATCCATCCGTCTTAGATGCCAATCCCTAAACATCCGAATGACGACAGCTGTCAACTCGTCTCTGGACACTTTGCACGCAAGCTTAAGAGTTTGGAAATCGGAGTCAACTTCCAAGAACTCAATCAGACACCCCCCAAAAAGAGAAACATTGATATAAACTGAAACTAGCTTCTGATTTCATTTTAACAGCCTTCAACATATTCCTTGAATTTTATATTATTAAAGTATAAGGATTGCACCCAGATTAAGTATTGTTTATTGCATACTAATATTATTTACAGAACTTGTATATTAATGAACCTACTCATGTGCCATTTCATGGCTCATTTAATTTAGATCAGTAAAATTACAACATTGAAAATTCATTACAAAAATGTACAAATTAATCCTAAAATTTTATTTTTCCATACAAAAAAGTAACCTTGTTAAAATCAGTTCATTATATAAGAAAGTTTGACTGAAAACACAAAATAGGAATAAGCTCGATAGTATACTTCTATAAAGTTTTGACAAAGTTTTCAGATTAGTCAGATATTATAGTAAATATATTTTAAATAGGCTAATGAGCATTTAGAGATATTGGCATCAAATAGCAGCAATCAAGTGAATGGGTTGATTGGTCATATCTTTATGAATTATTTTTGTTAAGTATTTATTATTTAAAATTTCTTAGGTAATTATGATTTCTAAATATATGTTGATCATCTTGTTTTGTGCTGTTGATTTAGAAAGGTCAGGCTCCGATATTAATTACTTTTCAATTTAACAAGATTTTTAAATATTAACTTTTCTAAAACATCATACCACATTTTGTTGAACTAATTGAATAAAATAGTAATATTTTCAAGTAAATATTTAGTATAATAATAAAAAAAATCTTAAACATTAATGGTCACTTTGTAAAATATCTCCTAACCCAAAAATTATTGAGTTTATATTTAATTATAATTTAGCCTAGATACATAAATTTATTCTTTCTTTAGAATTTTTTATGCCATAATATAGATTATGTAGTCTTTAAATTTTATTAAAAGTAACTTGAGCAACAGTAAATTAAAATAATTATTAGTAATTGAAATTATGTTTTAAGCTTCTGTCGATTTAACGTATAATTATGTTAAAACGCATCGTTACATTTTGTGTTTAATATAACTATAATTTCAATCTGTACAGAAAAGTAAAATATACATTTACTTTTAATTTATTGTCCCACTTTGAGTTCAACATAAATTAAAATACTGCTCTAAAAAACTTTTTTCTCTTTGTCTTCAACAGATCAAAGTTACTCACAATATTATTAAGTTCATCGTACCTATTAGTAGAAATCATGGAAGTTCTGGATAAGTTTTAGTAGAACCTTCAGGAGAAAAGTTAAGTTGTGCCAATCAGAAGATCTTTGGTATATTAAATTCAAATTTGAACAATAATAGTTAAAGTCTAACTAAATTAAATTTTCTAATCTTTTTTATTGTTGAACAATTTATTTGTAAAATAGAAATAGAAAAGAAAAGCTTCTTACTCAACACATACATTACACTACACAACTGCGTAGAAGGCAATGGGAAACCACTACGTAGAACACATTCCCTAGTATAATGGTCTAGTGTAGTGCGCTCAAGCAACCATACACCTGTTGATGTAAGGTAGGAATACGGACATTGTATTGTTGTACAAATTACAAGAATACAAAAAAAATGCTGGGGGCATTAATGAGGTACCAATTAGGTTCTACCTAAATTTAGCTTTCCAATTATTAAAAGTCTTATAATCTAGTCCCTAATATACTGTACACTTGGTAAATAGGGCTGTTTCAAACGTGATAAGGGGTACACAAAGAAATACTCTGAGTATAAATATTTATTGTTATTTCTTATAATCTAGTTCCTAATATATTGTACACAAAAACCACAAAGAGTTGTTTTTACATTTTTTTTAAAATGATCGTCTGGTTACCGAGACCTTTCAACGCTATTTTTTGCAATGTTTTATTACGAATTTTTTTTTCTAAAACCAATGTTTTTCTTCAGTAACATTTCTGGACCCTATATTCTTACAATTCCACTCGAAACTCATCTCGCCATCTAACGGAAAAGACAGAAAAGGGTGCCGGGTCAACAATTATTTTTAAGTTTCCTTCAATATCACTTTATATTTTGGTAACTACTGAACTATAAATGTGCTATAAATTTGAAAAGTTTGGATTCATTTCAGACTTAATATGTGTAATTTAACTAAAAATTTCATCAAAATACAAGAGTTCTAACCATATTAATCTGCAACTTGTTACGTTCTGGACGCGCGTTTCGCTAACCAAGTTACCAGATCAACTAAAGTAACTTATCCTAACCGAGACTATTTATAGGTAAATGCGGTCGCACTTGGTTGCAACCGACTGCACCGTTGTCAAGTAAGCAATAGAGGGGGATATAGGTAGGATATAAGGAATAGGCTCTCTGCCTTTATTTAGTGCTTTCTTACCATATTTAGATATTTCTATACTCTCAATCGCATCCAATAATCTATTATTAGATATATTTTTAATTAACTTAAAATTATTTATTCGTATTTGGTTATTGCTTTCCAATGCATGTTGGGCAACGCTTAACTTTTCTGTTCTTTCGTATCTTAAATGTGCCATGTGTTCTATAAAACGAATGTTTATAGAGCGTTTAGTTTGTACAACATATTTTAGATCGCAGTCATTACAGCTAATTTCATAGAAGCCACTTTTCTCCTTCAAGTCGGCTTTGTCTTTAGGATTTCCAAGGAGGTTTTCCAAACTGTTCTCCGTTTTGTAGGCTACTCTAAAACCTATATTTTTAAATACTTTTTCTAGACCTCTCGTATATCTGGGATCATATGGGATTACTATGAACTTATTGGGAGTCTCAGGTGCTTGAAGAGTAGTGGCGTCTTTTAACATTTTCTTTTGCTTATGTCTATTTACTAATTTATGTACAAAATTATCATTATATCAATTACTTTTAGCTATGTTTTTTATCCGGTTCATTTCATTGTTAAAACGTTCTTTACTTAATAGAAAATTGACTAACCTGTGAGTTAAGAAATAAAATGCTGCCATTTTGTGTTGGAGGCAATGAAATGAGTCGGATGTTATATACCTATCAGTATTAGTAAATTTCCTATAAATATCAAATTCTAATTTATCATTATTTCTAAAAACTAACGTGTCGAAAAAAGGTAATTGCTCATTGTTCTTCTTTTCGTACGTAAAATTAATGTAAAGATATTTATTGTTTAATGTTTCTAAGAAAGTGTCCAAATTTTCTGTTTTATTATCAAAAATAGCCAATATATCGTTTACGTATCTATACCATAACCTTGCGAAATACTTGAGTTCTTTTTTGAATTGGATTTCTAATCTACCTACAAACAAACTTGCAAAGAACGGAGATAAGCAATTCCTCATCGCAATTCCCTCAAGTTGTTCATAATATTTATTGTTGAACTGAAAAAAAAAATATTCATACATAATTTTGTGAGAAGCAAATATTCATCAATAATTTCTTTCTTCAAATTGTTGAAATCAAGTAATCTCCTTGGAAACTCTAAAGACAAAGTTGACATGAAGGAGAGGAGTGACATCTATGAAATTAGCTGTAATGGCTGCGATCTAAAATATGTTGGGCTAACTAAACGCTCCATAAACATCCGTTTTAAAGAACACATTTAATATACGGAAGAACAGAGAAGTCAAGCGTCGCCCAACATGCTTAAGTTAATTAAAAATGTATCCAATAATAGATTATTGGATGCATTTGAGAGTATAGAAATGGGTAAATGTGGTAAGAAAGCAATAAATAAAGACAGAGCGCCTATTCCCTATAGTTCCCTCTATTGCTTAATTGACAACGGTGCAGTCGGGTGCAACCAAGTGCGACCACATTAACCTATAAATAGTCTCGGTTAGGATAAGTTACTTTAGTTTGATCATGTGTTGATAATGCTAACTTAGTTAGCGTAACGCGCGTCCAGAACGAAACATGTTGTGGTGTAGTGTAGTTAGAACTCTTGTATTTTGATCTATCTTCAACCACAGGTTCCAGCATTAGGACTTTCATGCTATTGAACCTACATTATAGACAGGGTAATTGGAAAAAAAGTTAGGCTAGAATTTTCTTAGAAAATAAGCGAATCTGTTCCGAGTTTCGCAAGTTAGGCATTTGCTGATTGCCATTGCACTTATACTTAAGTAGATTAAACTATAAATTGTAATTTTAATGTTTAATATATTATTAGACTTGCCATCAGCAACGCGAGAAATCGATTTTCGAGTAGGACTCTTTCCTACTTTTGACCCTTGCGGTAACAACTACGAGTGCAATCACTTTTTTCTCACCATTTATTGCATACGTTAGCTAAGCAGGCAATATTTTTATGTGAAAAAGTTATTAATATTGTATACTTTTCCAACATCTACAAATCTTTGGTTTTTTACACTTTTACATTTATTAAGAGGTTTTCTATGACTTAAATACGCAAAAACGTTTTCAATAAAAATTTAGATCACACAAAAGGTTATTGTAAAAGAAAAAGCTATAAAATACAAAATGTAGGAGCGGCAACCTAAATCTAGTTTAGTGTATTCATTTCATTCGAGAATATTGAACCACTCAACACCTTTTGAGTGCTAAAACTTTCCCTTTATATCCTTTATATTGCTTTTACCTTTTCTTTAAAAGTTTAAACCGGAATCCGAAGAAATTGTCGGAAGGAAGCCCAAAATGGATTACATCTTGATAAAGCCAACTATAATTTAAGTGTAGAAAATAAAGCGAGTGATGAATGCAATAAATCTTACTTTGTAACGCGTCCGCTTATTTTCACAAAGCGGCTGAAATACATTTTACGACATAGCCAAAGACCTTTAAAGAAACTTAGAGGGAGGCTTTAAGAAGTATCAACAAGCTGTCATATCTTAGAGAGTTTCGTCGCATTTCCCTATTTCATTTCATTTGCAGTGAAAATTAAGCGCGAAAGCCTTCATGATCAGTATATATTAGTTAGTTAGTTATTATATGTTATTTTTCTATTTTGCAATCACATCAATTGAAAAACAAAAACGGTGCGCATGTAATTGCCACTTTGGGCATGTAATGTTACCAACCTAAAATTGTTCAATAGTAAATGTGTTTTTGAAAGATAACGCTTTTTAAAAATATAAAAAAATAGTATATAAATACTCGTTTCATAAGATATTTGATCTCACTCGCCCATTAGAAAACTCGCCTGTAGCTCGTTTCCTAATCTAGGACTCGTGCTATAATAGTTTAATTATGTATCTAGTTATAGAGCGTTAATTTCTCGCGGCATGGAAATAAAAAGACGAGCCGTCAGGCGAGGGTTTTTACAGGCTAAGGGCGTTAAACACGGTTTATGACCAAGATGCATACATTATTTCATAGCCGACGATTCAAATTGAGGGCACGTGCCCTTACTTTTCTAAAGCCAAAATATTTGCATAAAAAATATTAATTATTTCTGTCATTCTGGGGACCAATACTTTCAAGGAGCCCTCGGGCTACTTTAAGGCTCTCAAACACTGGCCTTAAATAATGTGGTAATAATATATTATTCCAGTAATAATTTAGAGCTATTCTAAGTCGAAAAGTCATTAATATACAATAATTTAATTTGGTTTAAGGAAATAAAAAACATCTGTCGGAAATGAGATAAACAATAATAAATTGTAGAAAAAAGTCCAAGACAAAGAGTTAAGAAACATTGTGTAGTCAGAAAATTAAAATGATATTGTTTGATGAAAATTTTGAATTTTATATGAATTAAAGCAATTTGTGTGATTTTTCTGACAAAAGTAATATAAACAATTTTGGTAATAATGATGTGAACATTTCAAAAATGTTCTGAAAACTATATTATTAAGTCTGAATGTCGTACCGGATGATTTTAGCTTACAATTTTTAATTTAAATTTGTGACTCATGTTTTAGGGTCTGTTTTTACATATTAGTGACTTATCCGTGTCGACACAGTTCGTGAGGTAAGTATTTATCGTTATGTTTATGAAACAACAATGACGTTATATTTAAATTTTAGGCACCGATATTTTTTTCACTCACTTCAGACGTCGTTACAGAATTGAACTGTAACCGACTGAGAAAAGTATAAAGTTAAATACACTACTGTGTATTTGAAGTGCGATTTTTTAAAAATAATTTAAATGGCTATAACTTGTAAACAAAATTATCTACTTACAAACGGTTTTGTACATTTTGTAGGCTTATATTTTGTTAGCACTTTTGTAGTATGTGTGTTTTAAGAGTTGCTTTGGTCTGGTATGTACGAGGAATAAGACAAAAGTAGTTTTTTCTACATAAACTTTTTCAAGAGCAAAAATTTGCAAATATGACATTATTTTGATTTTATGCGTATGTACTTAATAAATGAGTTCCTAGGAACAATTCATTTTTCACAATTTTTTAATGTTTTGAAAAAATAACCGTAAAAAAAATAGTAAAAACAATTTTGCCTTTCCGAACTTTGATTTAATTTCAGGGCCGTACTAATTATTTTTTTCAGACCGTTATTTATCTTTCTTATTTTCTTAAATTATACTTTGTCTCCTGAATTCCGGAAAGGGTATTTTCCCTTGGATAAGCCAAAACGATTAAAAGAATAGTGTTTTTAATAAAAGGGTTTAATTTATGGAGAGAAATGTTGAAAAACATGCTCATTATAAGAAAAAAATTAATTAAAAAACAAGCAAATTGGATATCAAATTTTTGAGAAATCACATTTTCCTAAGAACCCATTTATTGAGTACATACATATAAAATCAAAATAATTTTAGATTTGCAAATACTCGCTCTTGACAAAGTTCGTGTCAAAAAACTACTTTTGTCTTATTGTATGTACCACGCCAAATCAACCCTTAAAACACACATATCACTAAAATATTAACAAAACATAAGCCTACAAAATGTAAAAAACCGTTCGTAAACAAACCATTTTGTTTACAAGTTATAGGCATTTAAAATTAAGTTAAAATTTTAAAAAATGCACTTCAATTGCATAATAATAGTGTATTTAGAAACACACAAACAAACTAAAATCATTTTTATTTCAAAATATTAAAAAGATTTAAACATTTAGGTTAGGTGAAAGTTGACAATTTGGTGAATAAAGTTGGCAGTTTATGAGAATTTAAAACATATAGTATTAATACAGCGCAAGCGACGCAACGGTAATAGCACAGGGATTACAATATATACAGACGAAAAATATATAAAAAGTTATTTTTTAGGCATAGAAACAAAATGGGTATAATGAAAATTGTTGTTATTTGTTACCAGTGCGGACACATAATATTTACCTGACAGGTAGGAGAACATTAACATTGTCCTACCTGGGTTTTTAATACCATTATCACATAAGCTATCAATCATTAAAAAAATCGTATATCTAGCTTTGTTATCTCACTAAGAATCTAGATCTAAAATGTTCGGAGAATTTGGATAATTACGTTTCGTTTCATATTGCATACATTGTACGTTCTTAAAATGGTGCCAATTGAATTGTTTTTTTAATATATTAGCACATATAATGAGATTTTAGTAGTTCTTAGCAAACTTCCTTTGATAAAAGTTTCAAAATATAAAATGATATGATATGCCCTATTTTACAATTATTTTCGAAACATAAATATTGAATAACTTTCTATGAGAACTAAGCTTAAATGACTTGAACCATTTTTAACATAATTTATCAGACTGGCATAAAACATCTTGGCAGATTAAATCAAGTCCGGAATGTTTATTCAAATCAAGCCTACACTAGAATCTATAAACCATAAAAAAATGTTTTTATGAATATTTATAAATGCCGTAATCAACGCCAGCCTAAATTAAAGTTTTATAAAACACGCCTGCTATAGACGTCAACCATTGACACTCTTATGATTAAAACCTTGAAGACCCTGTGCCCCAAAAAGTTCTCTTCTATAGAAATTCCACAGAATGCTCATTTTTATTATTATACTGTACCCTCGACAACGTTTTAGGAGCTCGGAATTTTCTATAGATCGTTGGCCCTCCTATTGTTTGACCTCATAATACACTCATTTCTATGTCTGGATGGAATGGATTTTTCAATTACATATTTTTGTAAGCTCAGGGCAAAAATACAAATGATATCAAATTGAAGCGTATTATTTGATTGTAAATATTCATTAGAATTTAATAAGTTTTTTGGTCTAGTTCCGAGATCTGGTGTGGAGCGAAATTAAATTTTAATAAATATAGCTTTATAATTTCTATTTCAGAATTGCAATTAATAAATAATACGTTTTTCAATATTATAAAATGTTATGCCATAGGACGGTTTCACATAGGGTATAAAAAAATTTCTGTTTAAATTATGTTATACTATTTTATTTTCGATAAAAACGTTACTAATTGAACTAAGCCACAAGAGATTCAGCTGAGTGTGAAAAACATGTTCCGTCTAGCAACAATTATTTAAATACTTAATAAAAATTTTGGTAGATTCTCTTTAAATAACTTTAAAAGTGCTTTTAGTGATTATTTTTTATTACCCGTTTAGTTTCTTAAAAATAGAGCTAAAAAAGAAGTAAAAGAAGTAATTGAAAATGGTTCTTTAAGTTAAAAGTATATGAAATTATTTTAACTTAATAAAGTTTTTAGACATTATTTGATGAAAACGTGCACCTTCGTATATCTTTATACCGTCTTTTAAGCCAATAATCGAAAATGCAATTGATGAATAGTGTGAATGAAATATTCGCCAGTTCTTTGATTCGCCCATTCATATGAATGGACGAATCGAATACTGAGTAGCGGGCTAGAGTGTGGAGAGTACGGTTCATTCGTTCGTTTCGTTGCGCGGCAATTCCAACTTTTGGGCACACAATCAAGTAGGCTTTGACCTCGGCGAATCATTTGACCGAATCAAATCTTCTGTTTTTTATGAATTCTGTAACATTGAAAACTCATAAAATCTATGCGGAAGTATTTAAAAAAAATGATAAACAGTGTGAATGAAATATTCGTCCATTCTTTGATTCCCCCATGCGTTCATTCATATGAATGGACGAATCAAATCAATAAATCGAAACGACGAAACGGACAGAATAGTGAGTAGCGGGATTAATACGTTCACATGGATTCATTCGAACGTTTAAAAATACATAAAAAATAAAAGATTTTATTCGTACGAATGGTTTGCCAAGGTCAAAGCTTACTTGATTACCGGCCCAAAGGACGGAAACGTCACGCAACGATACGAATGGGTGAACCGGACCCTTTGTGCATCCATGTCCTCGTTCTTAAAAGGATGTAACTACAAACTTTAACTAATTCTACTAATGGATAGCGGAGAAAACAAAAATTTTATTACTTTTTCAAAGTATGCTCTATTTATGATTCTGTCAGTGCATTATATTATTATATCGTTTATTTTAATAAAATACGTCCGTTACTTTATCTACCCCATAATACGCATTATTTAACTATTGGCTTATAGGTTACATCTAATGCAAGTTACGTCTTTTACCAGCACAAAAATACTAAGGTTTTAAAAGCAAAATGAGCACATAGGCTTTGACATTGACAATGCTTTAAAACTGTCTTAATTCAAAAAACCAGTAATAAATAAAATAAATATCTTGGTTTTGAATTTTCTTCTAATGCTGCTTTTTAGGCATCCTGATCAGTACATCTAAATAATAAGTTCTAGGTCTGGTTGTAAATTATAATAATAAAAATTTGGGAAATATAAATAATTTCTAATTTTCATTCGCTTTTTTCGAAATAGACATCCTAAAATGAAATTGTGTCTAAGGACGTTTGCAATTTCGTATTGTTAGTCAGACCGCTAGAAATTATCTTGGTTTTATGTGTTCTTTTTTATTTATCAACTGGATTACTCACATTTATAATAGATAATTAATATAAAAGTAATAGATACCTACTATTTGTTAATTGCCTTGCTCTATCAAAATCGGCTGTTATGTCATATCCTTCTTAATTTATTTAGAACATCTATATTTTGTTATCCATAATTTAAGTGAAATGTAAAATTTTTAAAAAGTACCAAAGAATCCACAGCCAAATTTGGCCCAAAATGTCTTCCCAATAATAATAAAAACAATAGGAATTCCCCCACTTCTTCCGAATGATTTTAAAACGTTTACACACCTGGTTTCAAAACCGAATCGAATGCATCTTTGTATGCCGTCTCTGTTTCGTCGCAAAAATGAAACATATTATTTTGAAAAATTGTTTTGAAATCTTTCGATCCGAGAAGACGTCTGAATTTATGAGGTTGGAATTATATCAGTCTTAGTGCCTCTCAGCCCTAACAAGTCTATTCAAACCAAAACAAACTAGTTAGCATTTTTATCTCCGACCCCTATAAGACATAAATTTAAAAGTGCCAATGCAACGCCAAGGTGACGATTTCATTCGACATTCGTTATCGTCGTTCTCTTACTGCAGTGTTAGTAGAAACGTTTTTGCCTTAGATATCTGGTGATTGGATTAGCTTTAAAGTTAATTTATGTTTTATTGCATGGAGCTGATTTAAGAAGAGTAAGATCCTTAGAAAATTTTAATATCATTAAGTATCTTATATACACAAATACGGACTGTATTTGTGTTTGGAAATGTGTCTTATGAATTTCCTTTTCTGTTTAGGTAAGTTGGATAGAACTTAACATTGTTTAGCAATATAGTGGTAGAGCTATTACTTTTATTGCTAGTTGTAAAAGTAGCTGTAAAGTAAATTGAAAAATAGACTAGTTGACTGGGTTTGCCTTGCAATAGTTAAAATAAGGTAAACTGTTAACTGACAAAACACTCTTGGCTTTTTAATTTGTCTTTTAAAATTTGGACAATGTAGTCGTCCCAAACTACTCTACAAAAATGTTTTATATTTTGTAGGAGAGGTGAAGAAACAGGCGAAGAAAACGAACATAAGCTCTACCAACCAAGAAAAAACCACGCAATTAAAGATCTATCCAAGTTAAGTTTGGTCTAAGGAAGATATGATTTCGTCAAAACTCTGCCCAATTTTTAATCGAGTTATATATATATATATATATATATATATATATATATATATATATATATATATATATATTTTTCTTACAAAAATTCTTTGGCTGACTTCTTATATATATTTGAGAGGGTTTTCTTGGAAATAAGCCAATTTGTTTAAAATATTGAAATGTTTTTAATTTTCTACATTTGTCTTTTTGGATTGACGTTTCGACCACAATTTGGTCTTTTTCAAAATCTAAAACAAGGAGTTTTACACGTCATTAACATTGCTTTACAAAAACTTACATTATGCTATTTTCTTTACATGTACAACTATACGATTAATTTTATAGTAAGTATGTTAGTAATTTTTAGATATACATAGTTATACAAGCACCTTTTAAACGTCTACTTTTCATTATATTATTCACAAACAAAAAAAGGCAAAAAAGGAAAAGAAAAGAAAAACACTCACCCAAAGAACGTAGGTTAGTCCTAAATGATTAAAAATTTATAAAATACGCGTTCACATTTTACGAAGAATCACACACATTTTGTAGCAGTTGTTCCGCCTGCAAGTCGCGACGAACACTATTTCAACAATGAATAATATATTTTGCTTAAACTGTTTATATCTTTTTTATCGTTGACGGCGTTCTGATTTTTTTGGATTTCTATCATTTCTAGAAACTCTCTTTTTTTGGTATTTTTTTCTGATTGTATAATTTTTGTATTATTATAATTAAAAGTGTGTTTTTTTGAGATTTCGTGGGTGATTAGGGCAGTGGTATTTTTTTATCATATTTATGGCTTTTCAATCTGTTTTCTAAATACTGGGAAGTTTGACCAATATACACTCCTGAACAATCATTGCAAGGAATTTGGTAAATGATGTTACTTTTTTTGTTATTCGGGGTTTTTGTTTTTAGTTTGGTATAATGTTTGTTAAGAAGGTTGAAACCTTTGTGACACACTGTTAAATCATGTTTATCTAGAAGTTCTTTTAGCTGTTCTGATAGGCCTTGTATGTATGGCAAAGAGAGATATTTTTTCTTAGTTGAGTTGTTTTTTTCATTTTTGTTGATGTTCGCAGTAGAATTGTAGAACTTATGAATTCTTTTTTTGAAAATTTTGTTAAAGTTTTTGGGGTAGTTATTTTTATAAAGGGCATTTTTTGCTTTTTCAATAGCTCGTTTTCTGTATTCCCAGTCAGAAAGAGCGATGGCACGATCCGCCAGACCAATTACAACGGATTTTTTTTGACACATTGGATGACATGAGAGAAAATTAAGATACCTTGCTGACCACGTTTTTTTTGTGAACCATTCAGTTCTTAAATTTTCATTTAGATTATGTATGGTGACATCTAAAAAATTTATTTTGTTGTTTTCCTCTATTTCATATGTGAATTGTAATTTTTTATGGTAGCTATTAAATATTTTTTGAATGTTGTCTATTTTGTCTTTTGGGATGGCTGTGATACAATCATCCACGTATCTATAAAAAAATGGGAGTTTATATTTTAATTTTTTAATGGAAGTTTCTTCTAGGTCTTCCATCACTATTTGCGCGACGACACTGGAAATAGACGCTCCCATTGCACAACCCTCAATTTGCTTATATATTTTTTGTTCATATAGAAAATATGTTGAATTTAGGGTGAGTTCAGTTGCACATAGAAAGTCTTCTAGAGGAATATCTGTATACTTGCTTATGATGTCCCACTTTTTCTTTATTATACTTGTGGCCAGGGTAATCGGTATATTTGTATAAAGAGATATTACATCGAGTGATATGAGTGAATAGTCTTTTGGCATTTTTATACTTTTTATTTTTTCTTTAAAATGTGTAGAATCCTTTATGTAATAGTCATTTTTATAAACAATGTTTTGTAAAATATCTTTTAAAAAATTCGATAATAATGTTAACGGTGACTGGATGCAAGAGACTATTGGACGTAAAGGTATGTCGTTTTTATGCATCTTTGGAAGCCCGTAGATTTTTGGGGGAACAGCATTTCTTATTTTAAGTTTTTTTGCCATGTCTGGTGATATGTATCCTTTTGTCTCCCAGTGGTCAACAAGTGCATTGTTCTTTTTTTGTAATTGGTTTGTAGGATCTTGTTTTACTTCCTTATATGTTTTTTTGTCATTAAGTAAGTCCTCCATTTTTTTGTTGTATTCATTTGCATGCATTATGATGGTTTTGTTTGTTTTATCGGCTTTTAAGATTTTTAAGTGCTTATTATTTTTTAAAAATTGCTGAGTTTTTCGGATTTTATCTGAAAATTTTGATTTTTTTTTATTATTTTTATTCTTTATTTTATTTTTAAAATTTGTAACAATATTGCACGTTTTTGCTCTTAAATCGTCTTTAGTATTATTTGTGAGATGGTTTATGCCAGTTTCAATACTGCATAAAATTTCACTTATTGGAAGTTCTTTTTCATTATTTATTTTGGAAGCAATTTCGAAAACACGTTGCTAAAAATTTCAAACCAAAAAAACAAAAGGATATTTTTACTACAATGCAAAAACAATAAACTAAAGCCTTGTTTCTTAAACTTTAAAACTGAACATATAACATTTTTTAATGTAAACTTAGAACGTAGGTTCAAAGAAAAAGTGTTACCAAATTTTTGTCTTTCTGTCTTAAACTGTTTAATTACCGATGTAACCATTAATTTAAAAAAATTACAAAGGGATATTGAAAAAATCGAACAAACAATCCTATTAAAAATTCCATCTTTAGTAATGTCCAATTTCAAAACCCAATGTATTAAAAAAATTGAAAGAATTTTTCAAAAGACTAAATTGAAAAATATAAATAAAATTGAAATTCTTAAAACACGGGCTCAATCTGGAAATGAAAATACTGATACTAGTTGGGTCGAGAACCTGACAGAAGATATAATACCTAATTATGCTCTAGAAGTGTTAAGTTTAGGACCAAATTTTGCTTCCAAAATAAATAATGAAAAAGAACTTCCAATAAGTGAAATTTTATGCAGTATTGAAACTGGCATAAACCATCTCACAAATAATACTAAAGACGATTTAAGAGCAAAAACGTGCAATATTGTTACAAATTTTAAAAATAAAATAAAGAATAAAAATAATAAAAAAAAATCAAAATTTTCAGATAAAATCCGAAAAACTCAGCAATTTTTAAAAAATAATAAGCACTTAAAAATCTTAAAAGCCGATAAAACAAACAAAACCATCATAATGCATGCAAATGAATACAACAAAAAAATGGAGGACTTACTTAATGACAAAAAAACATATAAGGAAGTAAAACAAGATCCTACAAACCAATTACAAAAAAAGAACAATGCACTTGTTGACCACTGGGAGACAAAAGGATACATATCACCAGACATGGCAAAAAAACTTAAAATAAGAAATGCTGTTCCCCCAAAAATCTACGGGCTTCCAAAGATGCATAAAAACGACATACCTTTACGTCCAATAGTCTCTTGCATCCAGTCACCGTTAACATTATTATCGAATTTTTTAAAAGATATTTTACAAAACATTGTTTATAAAAATGACTATTACATAAAGGATTCTACACATTTTAAAGAAAAAATAAAAAGTATAAAAATGCCAAAAGACTATTCACTCATATCACTCGATGTAATATCTCTTTATACAAATATACCGATTACCCTGGCCACAAGTATAATAAAGAAAAAGTGGGACATCATAAGCAAGTATACAGATATTCCTCTAGAAGACTTTCTATGTGCAACTGAACTCACCCTAAATTCAACATATTTTCTATATGAACAAAAAATATATAAGCAAATTGAGGGTTGTGCAATGGGAGCGTCTATTTCCAGTGTCGTCGCGCAAATAGTGATGGAAGACCTAGAAGAAACTTCCATTAAAAAATTAAAATATAAACTCCCATTTTTTTATAGATACGTGGATGATTGTATCACAGCCATCCCAAAAGACAAAATAGACAACATTCAAAAAATATTTAATAGCTACCATAAAAAATTACAATTCACATATGAAATAGAGGAAAACAACAAAATAAATTTTTTAGATGTCACCATACATAATCTAAATGAAAATTTAAGAACTGAATGGTTCACAAAAAAAACGTGGTCAGCAAGGTATCTTAATTTTCTCTCATGTCATCCAATGTGTCAAAAAAAATCCGTTGTAATTGGTCTGGCGGATCGTGCCATCGCTCTTTCTGACTGGGAATACAGAAAACGAGCTATTGAAAAAGCAAAAAATGCCCTTTATAAAAATAACTACCCCAAAAACTTAATTAACAAAATTTTCAAAAAAAGAATTCATAAGTTCTACAATTCTACTGCGAACATCAACAAAAATGAAAAAAACAACTCAACTAAGAAAAAATATCTCTCTTTGCCATACATACAAGGCCTATCAGAACAGCTAAAAGAACTTCTAGATAAACATGATTTAACAGTGTGTCACAAAGGTTTCAACCTTCTTAACAAACATTATACCAAACTAAAAACAAAAACCCCGAATAACAAAAAAAGTAACATCATTTACCAAATTCCTTGCAATGATTGTTCAGGAGTGTATATTGGTCAAACTTCCCAGTATTTAGAAAACAGATTGAAAAGCCATAAATATGATAAAAAAAATACCACTGCCCTAATCACCCACGAAATCTCAAAAAAACACACTTTTAATTATAATAATACAAAAATTATACAATCAGAAAAAAATACCAAAAAAAGAGAGTTTCTAGAAATGATAGAAATCCAAAAAAATCAGAACGCCGTCAACGATAAAAAAGATATAAACAGTTTAAGCAAAATATATTATTCATTGTTGAAATAGTGTTCGTCGCGACTTGCAGGCGGAACAACTGCTACAAAATGTGTGTGATTCTTCGTAAAATGTGAACGCGTATTTTATAAATTTTTAATCATTTAGGACTAACCTACGTTCTTTGGGTGAGTGTTTTTCTTTTCTTTTCCTTTTTTGCCTTTTTTTGTTTGTGAATAATATAATGAAAAGTAGACGTTTAAAAGGTGCTTGTATAACTATGTATATCTAAAAATTACTAACATACTTACTATAAAATTAATCGTATAGTTGTACATGTAAAGAAAATAGCATAATGTAAGTTTTTGTAAAGCAATGTTAATGACGTGTAAAACTCCTTGTTTTAGATTTTGAAAAAGACCAAATTGTGGTCGAAACGTCAATCCAAAAAGACAAATGTAGAAAATTAAAAACATTTCAATATTTTAAACAAATTGGCTTATTTCCAAGAAAACCCTCTCAATATATATATATATATATATATATATATATATATATATATATATATATATATATATATAAATATATATATATATATATATATATATATATATATATATATATATATATATATAAAAGACAATATGGGTGATGCCAGAATAACTCTTGAAAGATTTACACGTTTCCGAAAATATCAGGTAAAAAATAAACCCATCTGCGACTAAACTTATGATCAATCTGGTTATATGTGGTAATATTCTGGCAGGAGATGCACGTTTAGTAAACTGAGCAATATACCAAGATCAGATATGTTTAAAGTCTAAGGTCGATATCCAATATGTATCGCCTGTCATGACCTAGATCTATGGCATGGAGACTTTAACAATTACTTAAATCGGGGTTACCCGGATAAAGAACAATACTTGAACTATCCCTTTAAGACCGAATACCAAATTAAGCAGTCAGGGTAAGAACAGAACAACCGGTGTTTGATGGTCTAAGTCTAAGAAGATTCTCGAATAGACACGAAAGTAAAAGAAGCGTAAGACCTCCTCTACCGAGGAAGCCTGATTACATAAAGCACATCCAGACTGCACAGAATAGGAAAAGAGAGGCCGATTGTACGGAAGGCTTTTCTTCAGCAGTGAACATAACAAACTGCTTGGCGTTGATAGACCATCTCTAGCGAGTTGCTAGTTGCTATTGTACTTAGATTTTCAAAGTAAATAGGAATTTAAGCTGATAAGAAACATATTCTGTAATCTATTCTTCAAGTTTTTGAGCTAAATAAAACTTTTAATAAATCGTGGTTCTTGGGATTAGACCGTATCAAATTGGAATTGCTATCCAACGTTTCACCTTTGAATGCAGGAGCCATCTTCAGGGATCTTTATTCCATGAGATCTGAACACTGATCAGTTCGAAGAGATTCAGATTTATACCCGACTTGTGCTCGCCGAAACGTGACCCTGTGTTAAGATCGATTTCCACCTGTGATGTAGACTGAAAGCCGTATCTCTATTGAAATTTTTTGTATGTATTTCAATAGCTCAAATTTTTCTTTTATATAATTTTGGAACCGATGCTGGAACCTTGGTTTCCTTTATAATATGGCCACTGGTACGCTGTTGTTCAGCTACAGCAGATTCAACAATTTGTTTCTTTTTAATACATAGTTCATGTTCCTTAAATGTAATTGATATCGTCATGTTTCTCCCACATACACTTCTCCACATGAGCAAGGAATTTTATATACTACTTTTGTTTGAAAAGAGAAAATATCTTTCGGGAATCGCAAGCATTGTTCAATCTTCTTATGTGTATTGAAGATTGTACGTATGTTAGACCATAGACGTAATCATCTTATTTTGTCTGTAGTGCCATGTCTGTAGGGAAGAACAACACTTCCTAACGGTGGCTCCTTATCATTGTCCTTTGACGGAGTTGGTATACTATAGCTTGTAACTGAACGCGTAATATCTTCAGTGCAATAGCCATTCCCTCTGAGAGCCTCGGTCAGTCTCGTTGTGTCCGATGTTAGACAACCTTGATCAGAAATCAAAATAGCTCTAAATACTAGTGAGTTAATAACCGATTTCTTTTGTGCTGGATGGTTATAGGAATTTGCATTTAAGTATCTATTTCTATGCATAGGTTTTCTATACACGGAATATCCTAATTTACTATTTTCCTTTCTTTGAACACATATATCTAAAAAGGAAATCGTTCCATTAGATTCAATTTTCATAGTAAACTTGATATTATGATGTTGCTGAATAACATTAAGATGGTCCAGAAATATGAGGAGATTATCATGTGTATGAGGCCGAACAACAAAAGTACATATCTGAACCAGTGTTTTGGTTTTAGTGAAGCGAATGTTAGAGCAATGTCCTCAAAGGCTTCCACAAAGATATTCTCTGTCACAGGTGATAGAGGAGATCCCATAGCTGCCAATTTGTTCAAAATAAATAAAGCAGATGTAAGACAAGTTTTCACTAAATCTCTTAAGTTCTTCTCAAGATTATTGTGATCCAATATGTCTGATATAACGGAAATTGAGTCCTTGACAGGAACATTTCTGTATAGAGATTCTACAGTGAAACTGACCAACATATCTACGGGATCCAACTGGATTGCCTTAAGTGTATCCACGAAATATGCAGAGTTTTTTTTATAAAAGAAGCTGTTTTTGCAATAAATGGATTAAGAAATTTGAAAGATATTTACATACGCAAGAATCATTGTTGCTTAATTGACCAAAGCCGTAAAAGCTTCCGTTCTAAATAAACACTTTCATTTTTATAAATTTTCCATACCTTAGCCCTATTTTGAACAATTATATTTGAATTATAAAATTGACTTGTCTTCCCCGGAACTAGGACTGAGCTCATGAAACAGCTTCGTCAATTTGACTAATTCAATTTGATTTAAGTAGGTTTAGGCGATTTAGCGCAGCTTAAATAATTTATTACCTGTCAAAATTAAAGTACTTCTAACTTTGTTTTTATTATCATTAAACAAGTTAAAACAAAAGTTACCTAAATACTGAATAATAATTCTTTTGTTTTTAGTACGCAACCCTGAGATGAAAAAAATAATATTCGAAGTAAAAATTGTAATAAAATTTTAAAATTTAGACGTGCGAAAATGAAGAACTTTTTGGTATAAATTACGATTCAAAACTTTTTACTCTGCTTCAACTTTTGCGTCTCAGAATTTATTAATTTAATTGTAGTTAAGTGTAGTAATAATAGTATAATTATTTGAAACATTAATGGTTAATAACATTAATTTGTCATTTATCAAATATTTTTATTATTTTTTAAATAAAAATAAAATGGAGTTTAGCCAGTAAGCTACTTACATTTTGTAAACTAATAACAATAAGCAAGAATTAAAATTAGCTTTAGCACTGGCAACGATATAATATCGTCATTATAATTTGGTATATTATTTCAGTATTTTATTACAGCGTTACAAAAATTAAGTGGAAATGCTGCCAGAGATCAATAATAAAATAAATAAATGAAAATTTTTATAAAAAATAGAACCCACTTCAAAAAAAAAGAGCATTAAAAACTAAAAAATAATATTTTATTCTACACTAACGTATTAATATTTTAAAAATTGTCCAAATTTAAAAAAACTAGTAAAATTGTACTTCGTACCATTAGAAACACCGAAAACACGATATTACCATGCAAATTTTTTTTTCCTGATGGTGAACACAATATATATATTGGTTTCGGCGCTCGTTTAGATAATTAAAATCGGTTTCCTTCCACCATTTTATATATTTTTTTTAAATTTGCTTGCCATGGAACCACTCCGGTAGTATGCTGAATATTCCCCGATAATTTTATCTAAATTGGTCAAACCATCTCGAAGTAATCGATGTACATACATAAAAAAAAATACGTAAAAACACATCGGATCAAATTGATAACCTCCTCCTTTTTCTTCGGTTAAAAAACAGGGAAGGGTTTTATTTAGGAGAGTGGTGGTAGTTGACTAGAGTATTGAGCAAATTAGGACTAAGGATGGGCGGTTCTAGAATTTACCTACCGAGAAATTCTACCAATTCACCTATCGACACATTTTAGTTATCAATATGTCAATAGTTATCGATATATAGATAGCTACCTATATATCGATACTTATCGATATATAGATAGCTATCTATATATCGATATTTATTGATATATAGATAACTAACTATAAATAAAATCGATAAAATGGCATTTTAACATGTACCATGGTTATTTGATATACCGATAACTAGGTTTGTCAAAGTCGCTTAAACCCCTTTAAAAACCCAAACTAAAGCGTAAAAATTAAAAAAAATATATATATTTTTTAAATTCCTTACATACAATTTTTTTGTGTATTAATAATAGCAACTTAAGCTAAAATTTGCTAATAAATATTAAAACCTTTGGGGTAGCCCGTGGAGTATATTTCCAGACCTACATTTTAAAATTACGTAAAGTGCTCTGAAATAATATTCTGAGTTTGTTTAAGTAGTTGAAGCTTTCGTGGGTTCCACTCTCTCTGTTGAGATTTAATAAATATAAAAAATCCGTCAAAATTGTTTCTTCTCGATAAATATAAACTTAAATCGTACATTAATGTACTAGTAACATGAAGCGTGATTTCATTGCACGCAACTTCTTTATTTTTTTGATGAAAATATAGCCAAATAATGCCTTACAGAATTTTATTGATAAACAATCGCGCTTTTAGTTGGCGCTTGGTCGACATGTTATAGTAGGTAGCTATGAAGCATCAAAAGTAGTGTTCTAATATTGGATAACAAAAATTGCCATTGCCAAATCTATAGTGACACTTCTGATTTATATCTTTTATAATCGAAGAATAATAGTCTATAAGAACTTTTTAGTTAATTAAAAGATAAACGCTAAAACATTACTGCTATGTGTTTCAGTTTAACATCAGGATTTAGGATTATGGAGTTTTCTGGTAATTTCTGGTATTTCCCAAGACAAACTATAAATTTAAAAGTAGTAAATTGTTTAACAAATTTTGATAAGGGCACTTTTCACACGAATGTTACAGTTTGGGGGGCGAACTCTAGGGACGTACACCAGTCACATGAGTGTGATGAAAAACTATTTCAAATGTTTTTGACACAGTGACATTGAGAAGTAGGGTACAAATGAATGGTAACCGAAAAACCATTAACCTTGTATCCACGTAAGGATGAAATATGAAGAGGCTGTATTTTGCACACGAGAGCTGACCAATGACGAACTAATGTGAGCCGTGGAAAAATGTTTATCACAGTGTGCGAAATTAATTTGCTGGTTGCACACTTCATAAGAATTATAGTTTAGGTTTTAACTTTTAGGTCGATGATGCAAGGAAGCTTGATAGGCATAAACGGTCGTAAAGCAAACGTAGGATGAAATATATTACCGAAATATTTAGAAAACAGTTATTGATTACTTCAGATATATCGATCATTTTCGATCTATTGATGGTGTTTGGAAATTTTTTTTTTTCTTTTTGAAGTTGATTAATTTTTTTTTACAAATTTCTGCAAATTTGTAGATTACATGAGTTAATCAGTACCGCGAACTATAGGCACGATAACGTCACGCCTACGCAAATAGACGTTGATCAGATAGGTCAAGCAGCTTCGCTCATGGCAGTCTACAGAACGAAGACTAATTTCTATACCTCTCTTCTAAATATTGTAACGTTGTAAGTGTGAAGTGGAGAAGTAATGGTGCTGGATAACAAAACTGAATAATCAACAGGGATCCCTGCCAGACGATTATCGCTGGAAACACATGTAAGTGCCTTTAACTTATCGTACGTTGGGAGTTTAATCATTAATTTCTTGTTATTCCTATTACAAAACCTAAAATATAATTATAAATTAAGAAAATCAAATTTTTAGCTACAGAATGTTACCTATAGTTATTAGATATTGTATCCTCATTTTTTATATAGGTATATAAAAACTGGTACTATTATTTTAAATTACATCTTATATCTAGATAGTGACGTAATAGGTATAAAATATTTGCTTCGATAATGTTATATACCAACACATATTTCAAAATGCAAGACAATTTAAAATTGCATTATCCTATAATTTACCGATAGAAACTCCACTGAAAGCAACAAGACTTTCGTCGGCATTTAGCTGGGTCATAATTTCATGTTAGTTGGAAAAATTTCGAGGCAGGTTTAGCTACAACCACTTTTAGAGACAGGAAGAGAAATAAAATATTATTTATTGCGGAGCTGCGTCCTAAGTAAAGGTAAATTTATGGTCAAGATGTAATGATGTCCAACGAATAATTCCTACAAAGGTTTCTATTTGTACTGTTGATACCAAAGCCTGCACATGAGCATTGTTTTCTAAGTATATCTTCGAATTTTGTCCCGAAGATAACGACAGCAAACGTCATACTCAGCATAAAATATTGCATTTTTACTTAATGTTACCATTACTATAAAATCAACTCCACTAAATCTAAATGCCTAAATAATTTTATTAAAATGCTGTAATAATGCACGTTAGACTTTTTAAAAAATCAAGGATATATAATTTTACATAATTACAATGTATCATATTTAACTAATAAGTAATTATGAGTGGTAGTCTGTGCTCTGAAATAGGACAAGTGGCATTCATTCCCAAGCTGAAATAAAAAAAAACGTTAATTAGAAGAATAAATGTCGAACTGAATTGATGTGACGCTTACAAAAAAATTTCAAAACAATTAAGTAGTTACTAAAGAAAATACATTTAAAAGGTTTGTGTTACTTGCAATCAAACCGGATAAACGGTCAATTGCCCAAATTACTATAGGTCAACTAGTCAGTATCTTTTAATTTAAAATGTATATGAGGCCTATAGAATCGAAACCCGATAATTCTACTTTTTATCAAAATTTAGTTTTTGGTATGAATCTTATACAGAATTTTGCAGGGGATCGATCGGTGTTATCTTTCTAAACACGCTAAATAAAATGTCTAAAATTGCACTTAAATATTACGTTTAGTTTCAAATCTCCAATGATACGTAACAATCAAATCCCGCTAACTCTATTTCGACCAATAACAGCATATTTCGTTCAATCATCTATTTACAGTCGTTGGTCACGCTGTTAATTGTTTCGCGAGTTTTTGTTGATTAGATGTGGATAAGTATACAAAACAAATTGAAAAATGTACACCGAAGAAGGCTCGTAAACGAATGGTTGATAAGAATAAATGGAGATCAATTAAAGCAATCAAATTTTTGTGACAACAATTTTATTTATATTATGTGATGCCTTACTTTAAATATAGGCAAGGCAAGTAATTTTCATCGCCTACTGAACTGCAGATTAGTGGTTGAAACAAAAAAAAGTATAACCTACAAGCTGAACTTCGATGTTTTTTGTTTCAAATAAATACCACCTACTGTTCCAAACTGTAGCCATGTACAAGAAATTTTAGATGCAGCACTTTATCTAATTTTGATATATCTGCTTCTCACACAAATTTTTATTCCACTTATTCAAAAATAAACAAGCGAACACAATTATATTCTAAAGTGCACCAACGCAAAAGTGCCAAATCGGAGACGATCAAAGGACAATTCCAAGGCCAGAAGAACAGCTAGATACAAATTCATTCTTTAAAAAAAATGGGAATTTATTTCCTATTTGCATAGACGCTTTTCTGCCTAATATCAAAAGGAGAACGCGGGGGGGGGGGGGTCATAAAAGCCAGCGAAATGAACGGCGTAGGCAAACAATTAATTTTTTCTGGAATCTCTGTAATGTCAATAATCGGACTATTGCATGAATAAAAACACTTGCCGTTTGTATCTCCCCCTGAGGTTAATATAGGAACACTATATCAACATTCTACATTGAAAAATGCAAAAGTCAAAGTTTGGTACAAAATACAATATAGGTTTTGGATCGCCAAACTGATATATGTTCAACGTGCATTCAAATGAATGAAAAAATTAAATTAGCTAAGGAAGTTGCTTCGATGAAAGCAACGCTTATGCCAGAAAAAAACAAAACTAAAGGCCAAAGCATTTTGTGCAATGTTATGAAAAGAAAATGCTGATATAGTTACGATGTCCTTCGATTGTCAAATAAATGTACCTTTACCGAAACTTCCCGACGAACCAGAATATTTTTCAAAACAGTATAACTTTTAGAATTTGGCCGGTGGTGTTATAAGTTCTAAGACTTTTGTTAGGACAAGAGAATGTATTTTGCTACTATTGGAATGAAACAACATGCCCAAAACGCTCAAATTAAATCTCAAGCGCTGTATTTCACTGTCCAAATAACACAAATTTCGAAGGCAAAACCAAAATCAGGCTTTTTGCAGATGGCTGCGGTGGTCTAATTCTATACTAATGCCCCACCAACCATAACGATTATTGAAATAATCTTTCCTATTATCGGACAGAGTTTTTGGAAATATTAAGAAAGAACTTCGAAAAAAAGAAAACGTGATTGATTAATCCTCGACATTTCCTTGAACACATAGAACAATACCGCACTGGTTTTAAAATGGGCGATGAAGATGAAGTTTCCGTTCTCGACTATAAAACCGAATCTCAGAAGGTGTTAAAACCACCAGGGGTATGGCACTTCAGGTTTAATATTCGTAAGATCAAAATTCGCATGGTATTGGTTACTAAAATACTTAAAATTTACTTTTGTAAATAAAAACAGATTTTTTGTTAAGACGAACCTTTCTGTGTATATAATAAACCGAATAAAGAAAATATAAAAACATATAATACATGAACAAGGCACTGGTTTTATATTACTTGTTTCACCCATAATTAAAACGAATGTTCCGCAATCAATAATACTAGGTCTAATGACATGACAAAGGAATAAATTACGTCCAGTAAATATTGTCCTAACCCAGCTTCAGCTCGAAGATTAGTGTTTATCCGAGTGTAAAGTCCTTTACAGCTGAAACTGTAATAAGGGTTTGACGATAACAAATATCGGTATTTGTACTGTCGCCATTAAATATCCTAAAATTAATATCTTTATGGGTCATAGGCTGTAGGGTTGATTAATCAGTTTTGTGCGATGTCGCCAAAATTATGGCACAATTGTTATATATCCTTTATACAGAAAACGAGAGATTTTAATTTACGGCTAGAACTGTAATCTTGCAATACATATTTACAGAATAGGTACAGATACGATCTTAGTTTTTGTTCCGTACACGCGTTGTTTTTTTTTGTTTATTTTATTTTGGGTTATTAATTTGGTGAACTATCTTAGTTTTATTTTGTTACTAAAATTGCAAAAGGTTAGTAAATCTCGTGATATTCTGTTTGCGAAAACATACTCGTAGGTCCGGATAGCTTACAACCCATTGGCGAAGATTTGGACCGAAAAATACTTGCTTGAAACCTGTTGAACTCTAAGCGTGTAAATTTTATGTCGATCCATATTTCGATACCGTGGTCTAAAGTACGAGTCCATCGCCAGAAACCAGCCTGGAAGTCACGGTAGGTCGATTTAGTCCTGTACCCGTTTCGTTTTCTATCGTTAATTAACATTTTTTGATCCATCGTTACCGGATTAATTGTTGATTTAATTACTGTTCATGTAAATTATTTCGTTATTTCTAATTACATTTATTTTAAACGTTTTGCAATTTTCCTACAAATACTGATTTTGTTTGTACATATGTGTCAATAAGAACATATAAAGCATTTTTTTTTTGTATTTGGGTGTAATATTGAAATTGTTATTAATATTTAAATCCATGCGTTGTTTAATATAAATACGTTTAGAGTTAAAGGAATTTATTGATGTTATTACTAATTTTTTGTTTCTGTTCGTCACCTGGTCAGTGGAACTAGGCCTACTATACTAACATCTCAACTGTTGTACATTTAAATTGGGTTCAATTGTTAATATTAAAATTAGATATTCTTTGTTAAATCATTAAAAATACGTTTTCAATTAACCGAATTGTCGAATATCGTTTCAAATAAAACATTTTTCGGCACATATTCTAGATTTTTAATTTTGTTTAACTTTTGAAAATGGCGGATAAAATTAAGCAAGCAAAGCTTCTAGAGATATCTTTCCCAATCACTTAAAAGAGATACTAGACATTGCAAAAATGGCAGAAAAAGATGCTGATAGTCATACTTCATTTAAAATCCGTTACACTGGTATTGAAACTGCATATAAATCTTTCGAAAAGCAACACTCGACCGTTGTCAGTTTGCTGGATTCTACTGATGGAGCTGATTTGCCCGCGGAGGATTTGATTAGAATCGAAGCTGATAATTGCTATTATGGTTGCTTAGCTATTTACCATAATTCATTTGAAGATATACAAGATGCCGATACTTCTCAAATCCACGCGGTTCCTGCAGTCAAATCACCTAAAATTAAATTACCAATGTTTGATGGAGATTTTTGTTCTTGGACTACATTTTATGACTTATTTACAGCGTTAATTCATAATAATCAACATTTAAGTATTAGTGCTAAATTTCAGTATTTGCTCTCGTCTTTATCTGAAGAAGTTTGGTTCATTGTTAGTTCAGTTCCTATAAATGATAATAATTATCCAAGCGCATTTAAAACTTTAGTTGATCGTTTTCAAAACCAAAGATTATTAGCTACACATTATTAAAATACGATGTGCGGTTTAGAAAAACTTAACTCGGATTCTGCTCATTTACTTAGGAATATGATTGATACATTTTGTGAAAATTTGCAAGCTTTGACAAATCTCAGTTTTCCTACCGATCAATAAGATTTTGTTTTGTTTAACTTGTTAATTCAAAAATTAGATTCAGAAACTGTTAAACGTTTTGAATTAGAATAGAGTTGCATTCAAACGCCAACCTTTAAATTACTTAAAGATTTTTTTGCTAAACAATGTATCGCTTACGACTCGGTTGCTCTTTAATCGCTTACTAGGGTAAATTTCCCCAAGAGGCTAATTAAACCAAAAAACTCGCCATTTTCACTTTTAGTTGAACCAGATTTTCGTTCAGTTTGTAACTTAAATCATGTTTTATCGCCATGTTAACAATTTTTGAATATACTCCAAATGAGCATTTTTTGATAGTAAAGCGACAAAAATTATGCTTAAATTGTCTAAAATCATCGCATTTATTTTCGGATTGTACCTCCACGTATTACACTTCAATCGTAATGATCAATCGCACCCCCAACAATCCCCCAATCAGGGTAATAACAATGTCGGTGACAATACTCATAATAATCAGTTATATATATATATAATAATATCAATGCTTTAAGTATTTTTGCTAGTTCAAACAAACCCAGTACTACCGTCTTGCTTTCAACTGTTCCTGTTGACTTAGTGGTTGTGTGTTCAACGTTAGAGTTCTTTTAGAGAGCGCAAGCCAAGCAAACTTTCTAACTGAAAAATGTCTTCGACGAATAAATTTATTTTTAAATAAATCGAACGTTTCAGTTCAGGGTTTGGGTAGAATGTCGACTACAGTACTCGGTTCTACTTCTTGCAATATTCGTCCTACCGGTCAACCTAACCCTTAACTAGTTAACTAGTTTACTAGTTTGTTATTCCAAAAATTTGTGGTCCTATTCCAAAATTTTCGGCCGAATAATTTGACATATATTTCTACTTTGAGTTTAGCTGATCCAAACTTTAACTCCCCTGGCGAAATTGATATGCTTTTAGGTGCCGACATAATTTCAAAATGTATATAAGGGTTCAGGGATCTAACAGGTAACCATTTGCTCTTGAAACTATATTTGGATGGGTTTTAATGAGCAATGTAGAATATATGTAAACTTCAGCATCTCTGACTTCACTTCGTACTATTTTATTCGACCCTTTGGAAATAATTGTTAAACAATTTTGGGAAATTTAGGAATTACCCTCTACAAAAGCCTTGTCGGAAGAAGATGACCGTTGCGAAAAGATTTTTGTTGAAACGCATTCTCGAGATGGAACGGGTTGATATTGTGTTTCGTTGCCATTCAAAGGAATTGACCCGATTTTTTCGGATTCGAGATCTTTATCATTACGTCGGTATTTAAACTTGGAACTTTATTAGTAAATAGTCCTTTTTTGTATAAAGTATATTCGGATATTATGATGGATTATATTCAAAGTGGTCATATGTCAAGGGTAAATAAGTTGAGTCCAACACAAAAGTGTTATTATTTGCCTCACCATGCGGTTTTAAGGCCTGATGGTTCCACAACTAAATTGGGGTGGTGTTTGATGCTTCGGCTAAAACTGCCAATGGGGAGTCATTAAATGATAGTTTATTGGCGGGACCTAAACTAAAGATATCGTTACTATTTTAGTAAATTTTCGTATGCGCAAAATAGTTTTAATCTCCGATATTAGGCAAATGTATCGTCAGATATTGGTCACAAAAGACCACTGCAATTATCAACGGATTCGTTGGCGATTTTCCATTGATGAACCCATTTGTGATTATGTTCTAAAAACTGTGACATTTGGAGTCTCGTTTAGTTCATTTTTAGCTTTACGTACTATTCAGCAACTAGCTTGTAATGAAGGTTCGGCGTACCCTTTGGCTGCTAAAGTCTTAAACTCAGATATCTTTGTCGATGAAGTCATTACTTCTTGCGATAGTATTGAAGAAGCAATTTTGCTTGCAACTGAGTTAAAAGAGTTATGTATGCGTGGTGGTTTTGAACTTCGAAAATGGGCATATAATAATCCACAAGTCTTGTCTCATCTGCCAGAATCTCTTTGTCGCACAAAATCTCGGATCCAGATTCTTTTATTTAAAATTTAGGTTTGCAGTGGCATCTATCACTATATTTTTTTCATATAGGGTTGATCCTCTTGATAAACCTTGTACGAAGAGAAACATATTATCCGAACTAGCAAGGATGTATGATCCATTAGGATTTTTAAGTCCCGTTATATATAAGCATCTTATCCAGTACTTGTGGACTTTAGGTCTGGTTTGGGACGCAGTTTCACCTCAGCAAGTTCTTACCAAATGGGTAAAATATAAAAACGAGTTACCTCAGTTAACTTCAATTTCAATACACCGTTTTATGTTTCAAAAGGCAAATAAAGTATTTCAACTTCATGGCTTCTCTGATGCCTCAGAAAAAGGATACGCGGTTGTTATATACCTTCACTGGGTTAGTCACACCAATGAAATTCGTACTCATTTAGTAATGGCAAAATCAAAAGTCGCACCGCTTAAAAGAATCCCGTTGCCTAGACTCAAATTATGCGGCTCGGTCTTGCTGTCCAAATTGATTTCTTATGTTTCGGAGCTAATCCAGAATATTCCTCTTGAAATTTTTGCTTGGACTGATTCAATGGTTACTCTTAGTTGGATAAAATCGTCTTCATATCGATTGCGATGTTTTGTGAGTAATAGAGTTAGTCAAATTGAGGAAAATACATCACTTTCAATGTGGCATTATGTCCCTTCTCAGGACAATCCAGCCGACTGTGCCTCTCTTAGGACTTATTAGTTAAACATACTTTATGGTGGGTGTGCCCTACTTGGCTTTTGTCTAACATGAATAATTGGCCCAATCAATCGTTATTGATGATTCTTTAGTTTTAAAAGAAGAAAGAAAGATTACACTTGTTGTCGATTTAAGTGTAGAATTTCCAAATTCCCTCATTGAAAATTATCCGTCTTTAACAAAAATTAAATGTATAATTGCATATGCTTTCCGTTTTGTAAGAAACCGTCAAAATCCTAAAGACAAAGCTTTAAATAGCTTCAATGATGTTGAGCTTAACAAAGCTTGTTTTTGGTCAAAACTGTTCAGACCATAGTATTTTCTGGTGAAATCGATAGTCTGAAAAGTGGAAAAATATCTTTTAAAAACATTTCGCAAGCTATCACCTTTTCTTGACAAGTATGGGATCCTTAGGGTGGGCGGCAGGCTAGCTTATTCTAATCTAAAGTTTGACCAGAAGTTTCCTATTTTGTTACCCAGAATACATAAGCTTACAGATCTTATTATTTATTTATATTTATTATTTTCATAAAAGATATCTGCATCCTGGTCTATAGTCCTTACAATTTCTGCTTAGCCAACAGTTTTGGATACTTTCTCTTAAGCGTGCTATTCGTAGTGTCCTCTCGAAGTGCTTTACTTATTTTAAAGTTAATCCAAAACTAATGGAACAACCAATGGGAGACCTTCCTGTATCTCGTATTAGTCAAGTCAAACCTTTCAGTTGTTCTGGGGTTGATATGGCAGTCCCATTTTTTATAGCCATGTCAAAAAGACGCGGATCAAAATCTCAGAAGGCATACCTTTGTGTTTTTGTTTGTTTCGCAACAAAGGCAGTGCATCTTGAGTTGAAATCTGATCTGTCTTCTGAATCATTTTTAGCTGCCCTTCGTAGATTCATTTCTCGTAGTGGTCGATGTAGCAAGCTTTATAGTGACTTTGGTACTAACTTTGTTGGTGCCAATAGGGAACTTTTAAAATTCATGTAAACGGCAGCTGAGACAGAGTGCATTTCGTGGTCGTTTAATCCCCGTGCTTTACCTCATATGGGCGGTTTATGGGAAGCTGTAGTAAAGTCTGTCAAAGGCCATTTTATGAGAGTAGTGGGAGAGCAAATTTTGACAAATGAGGAGTTATATACAGTTTTTGTGCAAATAGAAGCCGTGTTAAATTCTCGTCCTCTTTGTAGCTTTAGTTCAGATCCTTCAGATCTCAGCGCATTAACTACAGGGTATTTTTTAGCCTTGAAACCCTTAACAGCTGTCCCTTCGCCGGACTTAACATCTATTCAAAGCAATAGATTAAATCATTGGCAGCTATTACAAAAAATGTCCCAGGGCTTCTGGAAGCGGTGGCAGTTTGAACATTTGCACAGCTTGCAAAAAAGTGCAAATAGGAATAAGCCATCATCACCAGTAGAACTTGATACGCTTGTTCTAATAAAACATGATATCTGTCCACCATTGCAATGACGTCTTGGCCGGATTATTCAACTTCACAAAGGCCGAGATGGAATCTGTACAGTGAAAACGGCACAGGACATACTTAAGAGGCCAGTTGTGAAATTGTGCCCTCTGCCATATTTTTAGTTTCTAATTTAAAATAATTCTTATTTTGGTGGGTGGAATGTTTCGTACACGCGTTGTTTTTTTTTTGTTTATTTTATTTTGGATTATTAATTTGGTGAATTATCTTAGTTTTATTCTGTTACTAAAATTGCAAAAGGTTAGTAAATCTCGTGATATTCTATTCGCGAAAACATACTAGTAGGTCCTGATTGCTTACAACCCATTGGCGAAGATTTCGACCGAAAAACACTTGCTTGAAACCTGTTCAACTATCAGCGTGTAAATTTTGTGTCGATCCATATTTCGATACCGTGGTCTAAAGTACGAGTCCATCGCCAGAAACCATCCCGGAAGTCATGGTAAGTCGATTTAGACCTCTAGCCGTTTCGTTTTCTATCTTTAATTAACAGTTTTCAATACACAGAAAAATTTTAAATATTGGCTTATAAAGTCAATTAAGTAGTTTTTGCGTGCATAAAAGCTTTTTTATGTCCATGGGGGTACACCGGGAAAGGCAAAAAATTTTTTTTCAGTGACACATCCTGTATTGACATTTTTTTTTATTCTAGAAAAATGCTAGATCTATTTTATGGATAAAATACCCTATATTAATGTGGCATCGTTTTCGAAATATTAACGTTTAAAACTAGAATATAAACACTTTACTTAAAATTGATATTAATTATAGAAATAATAATTATTAATAAATATAGGGGGAATTAAATCACAACTGTCAAAAATAACATGCTGTGAAAAATATAATTAAAATTGGGCAAATCTCAAAATTTTGTTGTGACAATGAAATATTAAATAAAATTAGTAATCAATATACCCTGTTCAAGTAGAGAAAAACAAAAAAAAAAGAACTTTTTAGCTAAAAAACAATTATAATTATATTACAAAGCCGCTCAACAAGAATAACCCTCGAATGCTATACATGCGTTCAAACGTTCAAGAAATTGCCCGCAAAAGTTCCAAAAACCATTTTTAGCTCTGCAAAAAAAAAGAATAACATCATTAGATGAAAATTCTAACATATTGCTTTATATCGACAAGAATCCAAACAGTTCAATACGTAAAATGTCTGAGGGTTAACAAAACAATCGACTAACTCCGCAAAATTCTTCAAGTGAAAAAGCCTAAAAGAAACTAAAGAAATTTTAATGCAACGCGTTTTAAATTAGAGTTAACAAACCGTCAAAAAAGAAAAGGTTTGAGTTTAGCCGAAATATTGGTACACAAAGGGTGCCTCCACCACGTGTCGCACCCGTCGTGACCCATTCCTAAGGCTTCTGTGCGCTCTAGGGGTGAATAGCAGAAAAGATACTATAAGATGAAACGTCCATTTTATAAAATAAGAGAGTGCTTTGTATTTACTGGACTTCATTTACGTTTTGTTACAGAAATAATGTGTGCATATTTTTCCTTCGTTGGGATTCTTTTCAATATACAATCTACTGGGGCTTGATGCGACTTATATGTATAAACTTTAGTAGACAGGCTTAAGGGGGGTTTCCTAGAGTGGGTTTCGTAACTGGTAGGTACTTTGCAGACATTTCGGAATAACTTAGACTCAACTGAGATTCAAGTCAAATCTGAATCTACCGTATTTCGAGTTGCCTTTTATAATAGAAATTTTGCATACTCTCAGAAAGGTAAAGTGCACCACAATCTAATTATTCAATTTATTAATAGTCTAGGTAAAATATATTAAGAAAAATCTTAAAATGGGGAGTATTTCACAATATGCTTGAGCTAACTAATAACGACAATATATTTTTTAAGTCGAGTGTTTTGGATAGTTTTATCAACCTTTCTACCAGCTGTAAGTTTAATCAGAAGAATATGGTAATATACTACAGTAAATCTGCATTGTTATCATGAACCTACATGTCAAGGATGCTTGTCGATAAACTTATGGTGAAAGAACCTAAATATTATACTCATTGGTCTACATTTTTTGATGACAGCCTCAACGAAGAAAGTTATATATATTTATTCCAATAAGATGAGATTCCACCCCATAATATTGCTAAGGTAAAAATCATCTTTATCAACATTTTGGTCAGAGGATTAGAAGAGACGATCCCATTAAACGGCCGCCTAATAGCCCTAATAAGTTGAACAGTACAAGTAAGTATTTCTGTTTTTGGATTTCGAGGCATTTTTGGTCTATATGGGCATATTTAATATTTCCTATATAGGAAAAAACCTAGAATGTTGATATTTCTCCGATTCCACAAGAGGAAGCTCATATATAAATACAATGTTAAGATTTTTCAAAAAACTTTTAATTTCTATAACTCTTTGAAAATTAACTATATTCTTTCTGAGGTAAGGTAATTGTATTAGTCTTAATTTAATTATAATGTACGTTAATTTTTACGAAAGTAATAGCCCCGGCCCCATATTCATGCATGCATCGGCCATCAGAAAGATCTACAACAGATAGAGAGACTACGAAGTACATTTGTTAAATGTATTGAAGAAAACGGTGGTCCAGTGGAGAGCAGCTTGACATTTAATTATATACTTTGTGCACTTTTACAAAACAAACGTCAAAAGTCAGTTAAGTTTTCTTTGTTTTTTAAGGTATATTAAGTATTGAATTTGCAACATAAAGCACGATTTTCACCTTCTATTTTTAATCGTTAATCTTTTTAAAACAATTGCACATAAGAATAAGGTATGTTATATATCATATGTCTAGATTTTTCTGTGGAATTCAAGAATGAAGTTATATACATGATGCCATTAAAAAGAAGTTGTCACTTCCTTAGAATAGCAATAAACAGAAAGAATTTTTTATGCGTGTGTAAAAACTAATTGATTAACCCTAGAGGTCAATTTTTCAAACATTTCTTTAAAAATGAAAAAGCTAAGGAGACTAAAATTATACGTGATTACGGCCTACGCTATTTTGTTTTGTTGTCTTGGATTCATGCCAAAATATTACGGGTTGAATCCTTGATTTTTGTTCAAAATTTGAGGTAAATCGAATAATTTGTTTTTTAGTAATAATTTTTTTAACATTTCACTAGACCGCCATTTTGTTCCGTCAAAATGGATTTTTGCCAAAATAATACCAGGTGATACCCACATAAACATAAATTTTTTTCAAAATTTGAAGTTAATCGGTTAAGTAGTTTTTAGCTTAACCGCGGACAAACAGGAAGACAATGGAATTAAAAAAAAGATATTTTTTGACATCTAGGGGTTTTAAAACGTAAGGATCTGTAAATCTGAAATTTTTTTCACGATTACGAACATTTCGTTTGACCGCCATTTTTCTAGCCGCCATCTTGTTCCAGCATATTGGACTTTTACTAAATATAATCAGGTCATCCCCAAGCGAACCTTAATTTTTGACTAAAAAAAAGTTAATCTAATAAGTAGTTTTTAAGCTATTCCGCGAACTGATAAACAGACAGAAAAACCGACAGGTGGACCGAAGTAATTGATAAAACATACTTGTTGGCACCTAGAGACGCTAAAACGTGAAGATGTATAAAACTTGAGAGATTTATTTTTTACGATTATATACATTTTATTTAGCCCTTATTTTGTTCCGTCGTCTTGAATTCGTACCACAATTTTACAATTTCATTTTTATACCACAATTAATTATTGCACAAAATTTGAAATAAACCTATTAAGTAGTTTTTCAGGTCGAATTTTTAAATATTTTATAAGCCGCCATGTTGTTTTGACATCTTGGATTCGTACCAAAATTTTGCTAGTTAATTACTATCTACTACTTGATTTTTTTGCACAAGTTGAAGTAAATAGGGTAAGTAGTTCTTCAGTAATAATTTTTCTTAACATTTGACTAGTCCGCCATTTTGTTTCGCCATATTGGATTTTTATCAAAGTATTACAGGTCGTTCCTATATGTCTTAATTTTTGACCAAAATATGAAGTCAATCGAGTAAGTATTTTTTTTAAATATGCTGCGAACATCTAGGGACCCCGAAATGTGAAGATCTGAAAAAATCTCGGTGATTTTTTCACGGTTACAATACTTTCCTTTTCCAAAGAATGTAATAAATTCAATAAGTAGTTTTTCATTGACACATACCGCAAATTTGTTACGTCATTTTGGTCAATTCGTTCTAGTTTATGCCTATATTACATTATTTTTTTTGCAAAATTTAAAAGTCAATTGAATAAGATTTTTTAAAAAACTTTTTTTGCCGCCATTTTGTTCCGCCATCGTGAATTAGTACCACAACTCTACCAGTTTATCTGTACTGGGTGTTTCAAATTCGATGCTCATCATGGGGATCTTCTAAACCGTAAGAGCTAGATGGGTAGTTTAAATTTGGCAAAGTTGCGCATTTTAGAGCAATCGAATGCCGCTGAGAAAATAAAAATATTCCGAACCATTTCGAAGAAATCCGAAAAAAACCGAAATTGACGATTTTTGAATTTATTTTTTTGCACTTTTATTTTGGCAGATAAAAAAAAACTAAGACCACATTCTTATTGTAGTTTTTTCTCCTCTACAAAATGGCGTTGTCAGATTTTTAATCCGACGTTTCGTCCTTCGTGGCCCATCATCAACTTTCTAAATTTAAATACGGACCTGGATTTTTTTTTTACTTTTTTAAAAGCATTTTTAATTCTGATTAAAATGATATGTAACACGTGTGTGAAATAGTTTTAGATAGTGGAAAAAAAGCTAATTAATAATATAAAATAAGGTGGCCATGGATTTTTCTCAAGTATTTCATTAAATTTAATAATTTTATAATATTGTTAATCTAGTTTACTTTATAAAAAAAATAGTAACAAAGAAAAAAATTACCTATTTTTAAAATAAAATAGTAACAAAAGTCTAATAGTAACAATTTATTTTATGTTAATAAATAAAAATAATGATTTAAATGAGGTGTTCAAACAAATTTCCTTGTTGTTGGATCACATTTGAATGCGCGCAGGAACTTTATTTATAGCTCGCTGGATCATGCGGCCTGGCACTCTCTCCATTGTGCGTTCTAACGATTGTCTTAAAAATTAATGTCGTTTGGTGGAGTTTTATAAACCAAGTCTTTTAGATGACCCCACAGAAAAAAGTCATGGGGAGCCAAGTCGGCTTCTCGCTGGCCATAAAACAACTCCTCTATTACCTATCCATTTTTCAGGGAAAACTGTATTTAGGTAATTGGTGACGATACCCGCGTTATGAGCTGGAGCTCCGTCCTGTTGCCACCACAGCTGCTGCAGTTCATTAAGCGGGTAGTCGTCAAGAAAGTCTAATATAGGACCTGTGAGCATCTCCAGGTAGCGCTGACCTGTTAGGGCTCCTTCAAACAAAATGGGCCCTAACAGTCTGTTCCGACACAGTCCACTCCATACATTAATAGAGTTTCTACCTTGGCCCCGGATTGGTATGTTCTCGCGAGGATTATTGATAGACCACACATGCTCGTTGTGTCTATTAAACATTCCACACGAGCTAAATGAGGATTCGTCAGTCCAAATGATCTTGTTTGTAATATCCGGATCTTCTTGCAATGCCAAATTAAGCCAATTACAAAAATTTAGTCGCCTTTCTGGATCACCGGGCATCAAAAACTGACTTGTGTGGATTTTAAAGGGCCTATAATGGGCGGCTTTTAATGTTCTCCACACTTTCACGTGGGGCATATTATTTAAATCCCTGCCAATCTGCCTGGTCGAAATTTTGGATTTTCATTAACCTTCAAATTAATCAAATCAATCAAAATTAAAGCTAGCCATTGTTGTAAACGAATAGGTATCTTTTGCTTGAATTCATTGCGAACATTGCCGTTCCAGGATAATAAACTTACAGAATTTAACACAGCGTTTACTTCTTCTTCAGTAGTCCGCAATCCATAATTATTTCTTTTCTTAGCAAAATTTCCTTCCTGTCGTAATTGCCTTTCAATTCTGTTAAAAATTGTATAATGCGGCTGGGGCCGTTCGGGGTACTCAATCAAATATCTTTCACTTGCGGCTATGCTGTTTCGATTCTCAAGGTAGTAAATACGAAGCATATCACATTTATCTGAATTTGAAAATATCATTTTTCTTTTAAAAAGTAGACTTTTTAATAAAATTATTAAATTATTGATAATATTTGAAAATGGTTTCCAAGCGCAAGAAAAATAAGAATCATAAATGTCAGAAATCCATGGCCACCTTATTTTATATTATTAATTAGCTTTTTTTCCACTATCTAAAACTATTTCACACACGTGTTACATATCATTTTAATCAGAATTAAAAATGCTTTTAAAAAAGTAAAAAAAAAATCCAGGTCCGTATTTAAATTTAGAAAGTTGATGATAGGCCACGAAGGACGAAACGTCGGATTAAAAATCTGACAACGCCATTTTGTAAGGAGAAAAAACTACAATAAGAATGTGGTCTTAGTTTTTTTTTATCTGCCAAAATAAAGTCGCAAAAAAATAAATTCAAAAATCGTCAATTTCGGTTTTTTTCGGATTTCTTCGAAATGGTTCGGAATATTTTTATTTTCTCAGCGGCGTTCGATTGGGCTCTAAAATGCGCAACTTTGCCAAATTTAAACTACCCATCTAGCTCTTACGGTTTAGAAGATCCCAATGATGAGCATCGAATTTGAAACACCCGGTACATCACACTTAATACTTGCACAACATTTGAAATTAATCTAACAATTAGTAATTTCTTCGCTACTATAATACTTCCTTTTTACGAGGGAATTAATACAATATTTAGTCCAGACGCATATAGAAAAATTCTAATTTAGGATGATAGCTATCATTTAAGGCAAATACAATAAAAAACGTATTTGCAGACACGATCGGATGTCGGCGGTCGCAATGGTGTCGTCAGTTGCCAGGAAACAGGGGACCATTAGACAGAATATTTTCCTTCCATCATATATAAATAGATGAAATTAGATATGCTGAGTTTAGGAAATGTGCAAAAAAGTTTCCGTGAAATTTCAAAATTAATCGTATTTGCTTATTTTTGGCATTAAAATGATATTCACTCTAAAATTGACGTAATTTTTGAGCTATAAAAAATAAAAGGTAGATTGTTCTCTGCTAAATACTGGGCACCTGATTATTGGTACAGATAAAAGTTTAAATAAAGAAATACCCGTTTTTATGTTCTTCTTTTAGATCAGTTTATATTTTAGATATTTAAATGGCAACAAGTTAACACAACAAATTGATTTAAATTTAATAAAATAATTTTGATAAGCAAATATAAAGAGCATTGAAAAATAAATACATTTAAACAATGAATAGCAAAATAAATGGATTCATGCATTTGTCTTAACGATCTATGGAAATGTCTAAAAAGTTAGTAGACATTTCCAGAAATATCAGCTGAAATTTCGATTTTAAAGTCTTCGAAAAAACCTACCTTTAAGTTTCCAATTTATTTTTTTTTTGGGATTTTGATTTTGATTTTTAATTTCCTTTCTATTTTTCCAGATATTTCAAGAAACCTCTTGAACATTTCAATGGAAATTTTTTACGATTTACTTACGAAAAAGTCGCATCTCAACTTAAAACTAGTAGTAATAGGAATTGTTCACAGTGAGCGCGATGGTAACCATCATATGGCAGCTGCTTTTGTTAAAAGACAACGGTCGACAGGCGTGTCAAAGTTGCATTTTTACTTTATTTATGTCTTAGGTACATGAATGACCAATTTTGGGTTTAAACTTTTTAAATTAGGCCCCTTTAACACGAGTAGTTACTTACCAGACGACAATCATGGAACAAAGCCATTGCTAGATATAGAAGTCTCGAGGGCGCGTTGATTGTCTCGTGTGTATTAGACTTAACCGTCGAGATTCAGATAACTTCAATAAAAATAAATATTTGATGTAGATGTTATCCTTAGATCAATGGTGGATGTAACTAAAAGTGAAAGTCACGCCTTTTACGTTATTCACCATACTATTGCATATTTAATGTTACAGAGCTGCTTTGGGACACTATGAAACATTATGATTTAAATAAATAAAGAGGATTGCCTAATAATAGTCTAATATCGATCTATAAACCAACCTAATTAGCTGATTGGAAGGAACGTGTCGCGGACTGCCCATTCTGAACGTTAATCTATGAGGAAATCTATCGATAGATCCCAACTAGTACATAATACGTTGAGATCCCTTTAGGGGTATTTTATTTTACATTGGATAGAGTTGTGAAATTCGCCTATATATAAGCCAATTTTTTTAAATATCATCATTGGCTCTCCAGCATCGGACTAAGTTTTTTTTTTGAAATCTAGCTTTTAATAACTTCTTCCCACCTAGTGGAGAAAAAACTGGAGATTACGACCCTCGGTAATATGTTGACGGCTATACAGGTCGCCGACAGACTGCCAATGGAGCTTCGAATGATCTGACAGAAGACTGGGCTCGGCAACGAATCATCAGAAAAAATCAAGGACTAAGCTCCTGATAAGACAGCCCCAGGAAGTTATACTCCGCTGCCTCTTGAGGAAGCGGGTATTTTCTCGGAGGTAAATACACTCCTACGACCGTCAAAATTACTGATCCTAAATTATCAAATAGATTGAATAAAATAGACATACTTCAGTTGAAATTACTAACCAGTTGCCAGGAATAGAATCTCATCATTCGGGATTTCCGCACTCACCAGTGCGAATATCGTAAACCGAAAGGGAATAGTTTTGCCTTACATGTCAATATGAAAACAAATTTTCCGTGTCAGTGTGACAAGATGACACCTTTTTTTAGCTTGGACGACAAGTTCTGACTAAAGAATAACCCAACAAAAAAGACTCCTACCTCTACTACTCAGCCCCGTAGTTGGTACTCAGTCAATAACGGCCCTGAGAGGGGAATCAATTCCCTGAGCTTCGGCGAGGGAAAGAGGCTTACCTTCGTCCGAACATAAGATCATATATTTGGAGGATAATATGTCTTTGGTTTGGGGCACTATCACCTGTTTATCTCAATTTAATCGAACTTGGTGGCAAATTCGCACATGTCTTTCTAAAAATTTCACATTTATATAAAGATCGTTTAGTTTTCTATATGTTTGGGTGTTTATGTGACTGGGATTTAAACTTGTGTAATATGGCGATACGAAAATATAACATTTTTGGCCTATTTTTTTATTCTAATTCCTCGTTAAGATCTAATAAATTTAAGTAATGGAAACGTATTGAAATTCAGGATATTTTCGGATGATTTTAGGAAATATTTAATTTTTTTTCAATTAAAAACCGAAATAAAAATATTACGACTCCCGATTATTCTTATTCACTAAAACGATGTCTTTTTATCTCTCTTAAGCTGTTCATTAGAGAGTGGTGGCTCTAGATCCGTTCAGAGGAAACAAGAGCTTCATGTTATAAAAATTCATATGAAAATATTCATTATAAATATGAATTACGCGTTAAATTCGTGTATAAATTTTACTTAAGTATATAATTTGTTTTATTAAGATAATGTATCATAACTTGTAGAGTGTAAACAAGAATATTTTCTTTTTATACGAACAAGTTAAAAAAAGAATTATTAATAATGTTATTGAAAATATTTTAAAAATTTAAAAGATTTAAATAATATTTTCACTATGTAAAGCAACATTCCAATATGGTTTAAGTAAAGAAATCAGCTCTCTAAAAATCTTGCTTTAGTTATTTATAGGTAATACAGCTGAAAATAGGTTTTACACTGCCCCTTTTAAAATTCAAATAAAAAAGCTAATAATGGAAATGCATAGCAAAAATTTGAAGATCCGTTATAGTTAAGAATTAATACATAATATACAAAAATCTAAGAATCTATTTATTTATAAAAATTGAAAATAAAAATAAAAAATCAAGTAAACGTAGCAATAAAAAAATTAAATAAAAATAAGTTTAAAAACAAAAGCAAAATACTAAAAATACTACAAATTTTAAAAAATTGAAAAAACAAGAGCGACTGCATATTATTGTAAACATAAAAAGCCTACTTATGGTATCCCAGCGATTACAAAAATGGCATCTTGAGTGCAGAGTATCGATAAGAAAATACCATTCTAAAAATCGTCCGATAATTTACCTCGATGAGACATAGTTTAACACGCATATAGGTTTAAAAAAATTTACGACAAATAAAAGAAATAATAATACTTATTTTAGATCCTTACCGGTGTTTTTTGTTATTCGCACACGCATAATACAAGACATTAATTCATTAGGTTATATAAGGGTGCAATAACAAGATTTACAATATATGATAAAGAAACGAAAATAATTAAATTTCAAAAATAAAGAGGGGTTTGCATTTAAAATTTGAAAATCAGACAAAACGTTAATATTTACTATTATTCAAAAATATTATAGATAAATAAGCTATACTTAAATATTTTAACAAATTAATGAAATTATCAAAATTTAATACTAATTATTTGCTTAATCTTCAACCATTTAATAACGTAAGGTTGGGAAACACTTTTCTACGAAAAAAATTAGGTATGCAAAAGAATCAAATGATTCAAGAGAACAAAGCAAACTAAAAAAATATTAGAAGAGTTAATCAGTTAACTGGTAGCTAAACCTTAGTTTTTAAGCAGCTGATCTTTAATCAAATTGATGAAAATTACTTAATTGCAAAAATGAGACCCTTTTGGATAGTACAAACAATGTAACTCAATTATGTTTGGTGGTTAATATAAATTTAAGTAGTGTTTAAGCAGCTGATCTTTAATCAGTTCGACGAAATTTTAATCACAGAAAATGGAGTTCTTTTGGTCGTAAAAACAATGTAACCCACCTTATGATCGGCTGATAGCTGATCTTATGCAAAATTTCTATATTGAAAACATTATTCCAATAACTGGATTTTTAAAATTTAAGCAAAATTTAATAAGTCAAAAAAATGTTTAATACTAAACCCACAGGTTATTATATCCCATTTCAAAGTTACGTAAAAGAATTTCGATTATAATAGTTCATATATAATATCAGAGGTAAATACAAAAAGCAAAGTAAATTAAACATTCAATCCTACAATTCTGATAAATATTTTATGTCAAAATTGAATCAAAATTTTGATATTTTCTAATATATAATTTTCTAAAATACCAAGGGTGATATTCAACTGGAACGATGTCAGTTAAATGTAGAATTTATATAATTTTGGTAGACAAAACACATTAATATTTAAGAGGGAAAACAGAAAATTTTGTATACAAAATGTTGACAAGTTATTAATAGTAATAAAGTTGAAATCACTATACCAATGCCAAACAATATGTTTCATGTAAATTTAGTACATCTCATACATGAATTTTGGTGTTTACTTAATTAGAAAAATATATTTAAATTTTGATTTATAAAATACTAATATATAATAAGTATACACTAATTTGGAAAAAACACAATTTACAGAAATTTGGAAATAAGTTTCTATTAATTAGATGTAGACAGAATAGAGGTTTTGGTAACTATAGGACTTTTTACTCGATATGTTTTTCCTAATGAATTAATGCATGGCCATTCACCAATAAACAAAAGCGAAAATATAAAAAAATACAAAGTATTTATCTCTTCACAACTCAAATCTGGAATTTGCCTTCGCTACGGCGTAAATTACGCAAGCCCAAATCAGGAACTGTAACCGCCTGGAACCGGCGACACAGCACTTGTCCAGAAAAATTGGCCACACGGTACTAAGGCAAGGAACTTTCTTACTCCAGAAGTCAATAAGTAACAGCAAACATTAAATTTTCTTTCGCCCAGGAACTACTTTAAATTTCTTAGTACGAATGGATTTATTTAAAAATTTGAAAAGAAATTTCCATATTAAATTTTAACTAGGAAGATGAAAGGATGGAGAAAAAGCCTGAAACAAAATGGCGAATATAAGTCTACATTTTTAACACAGAAGAATGGAATTTTTGCAAATATCAATCGAATAAAGAACTTACCAGATGTTATAGCTTATGAAAGAGAGGTTTTATCTAAGTTAAAATATTAACTAAAATCCGTTAGAGAAATCACTTGTTGCCTTCAACCTTGAAGTTTTGCAAAAGAGATCTAATATGGCTGTCCCATTTGGCTTTATTCACTGGGACTATACAAAAAACAGAACCTTCGTATGTCACTCCGAAATATTTCTTAGCAGCGAAGATTTTAATGACAAGAAAAACAATAAATAAATAGTATTTAATCACTTGAACACTCTGATTTGTTCCCAGTACCAAAATACATATAATATATCTTAAAAGAAATTAATTGGAAACCATATCATAGTACATTACTCAAATTATAAAGATTATGTGTAAAATAATTTTCAAATGCAGCGGTTATTATTCAAACTAGAATATTCTCTTTTGGGTATTTCCTGCCATGCGTGCACGCGGTGTCTGATATTAATCCAGGCAAATTGGGATTTAATGCTATTAATTTACAAATGTAGAATAATTTAATTTATTTATGGTATTTTTGCTTATTCTGAACCAAACATTGTAACGAACGAAAAAGTTTGTTATAACACGCCGGGTCATAAAATGGTTGGGTACCAAATGGCTTGTGGCTTTCTGCAAAGAATATTAAAGGCTTCTGCGTGGACAACCATGAAAATATAGTGGAAGAGCTTTTAAGCAATGGTTCAAGAGATGTTTTTTACCAAACGTCCCTTAGAAGTTCGTCACAACTCTCACAGTCGACAATAACATAAGGCTTCAGGTTCAAATAAAACGAAAATGGAGATTCAAAATTACGTGACAGTGAATGAGATATACATTCCGAAGAATGTTATAAAAAAGGAATCTTTTTGACGTTTTAAAGACATTCTGTATCCAAAAAGTATATGTTTGTGACACAATTCCAGAGGGATATGCAATGCTACGGCTTCTATTCTATTATTATGTTTTTATCCCATAAAGCTAATGTGGCACCAATTAAAATCAAACGTTAGGTCTGCAGATATTTCTAGCATATATAGAATTTAAGTCGTTGTATTGAAAAATTAATAAAATAATCCGTAAATTTCCTTTACTCGCAATTTCCCTTGTAACGAATCTTTTTCTTTATTACAAATAAGGAAGTGAGAACCAATTTAGTTTTATATTGGACACCGTTTTTTTTTCACCATATTGGATCCCTACTAATATTTTACTGTTTTCTACCTATGCAACACTTGATTTTTGGGCAAAATTAAAATTAAATTGAATAAGTAGTTTTTACGTTAATACATACCGCCATTTTGTTTCGTCATGTTAAGTTCGTACCAGTTTATCCCTATATCCCATTTAATTTTTCTGCAAAATTCAAAGTCGATTGAAAAAAAATATGTTTTGCGTTGATTATTAAACATTTTATTTTATCCTCTTTTTGTTTCGCCATTTTGAATTCGTACCACAACTACAATACCAGTTATCGCTATATCACACTTAATGCTTGCACAACATTTGAAATTAATCTAGTAAGTAGTTTTTTCGAGTTGATTTTTTAAATATTTTTTTAAGGCCGCCATTTTGTTTTGCTATCTTCAATTCGTATGAAAATGTTAACAATTCATTCTTATCTAACACTTGTTTTTTGCGCAACATTTGAAGGAAATTGAATGATTGAGTTGAATGAGTTTTTTTGTAGTAATTTTTTTAACATTTCGCTAGACTGCCATCTTGTTCGACCATACTAGATATTTACCAGAATATTACCAGGTCATCCCCATATGATCCTTAATGTTGTTAAGCTATACCATGAATTGACTTACAGACTGTCAAAATTGGTAAAGCATATTTTTTGGCATCTAGAGGACGCTAAAACGTGAAATATGTGATTTTTTTTACGATTAGAAAATTTTACGATTAGAAAATTTTGAATTCGTACCACCATTTTAGCAGTTTATCTCTATACCATTAATAATTATTGCACAAAATTTGAAATCAACCCATTAAGTAGTTTTTTCAGGCCGAATTTTTAAATATTTTATTAAGCCGCCATTTTGTTTCGTCATCTTGAATTCGTATCAAATTTTGATTTTCACATAACATTTGATTTGTGTGCACAATTTGACGTAAATTGGGTAAGTAGATTTTTAGTAATAATTTTAATAATTTTTTTAACATTTCCTAGGCTGCCCATTTGTCTCGTCACATTGGATTTTAGGTCATCCCCACATGAACTTTAATTTCTGACTAAAATGCCTGAAACGTAACGATCAGAAAAAAATTAATTTAGTTGAGGACAGCGACAGCGAACATTATAAACAAAAAGAAATATATATGAGTAGAATCTGAAAATGTCTATTTTTCAAGTGTTTCTCCATTTAATTAAATTAATATACACATAGTATGATTGTTTTCCTTAGAATCTCAAATCTGCATAAATATCTAGAGCTCCATCCCTTACGACATTGCCTACATAATGGGACTGACCAAGATAGCTTTATTGAAGTTATTTCGTCATAACCATTTATAGAGAAAATTTACTATAAACAATTTCTATTTCTACACAATTCATTCATTTATAAGTGACGTAAGAAACATTTTCACAAGCTTTTAAGCCCGCTACTCACTATTCGTTAATTCGTTCATTCGTCCGCATAGTGTGGAGGGTCTGGTTCATCCGTTCGATTCGTTGCGCGGCGGTTCAGTCTTTGGGAGGATAATAAAGTAGGTTTTGACCTCGGTGAACCATTCGTCTGAATCAAATCTTTTGTTTTTTGTGTGTTTTCAAACATTGAAATGCATGAAATCCATTCGAACGTATTAAATAAAAACTGATGAATAATGTGGATGAAATATTCGCCAATTCATTGATTCGTCAATTCGTTTATTCATAAAAATTGATGAATCGGATGAACGAATCGAACCGAATAGTGAGTAGCAGGCTTTAGGCAACTGCTCTGTCGCGGTGGAATAACAAATGATTGACATAAATATATCCCATTTCGATTTTCCTTCTTTAGTTTTTTATGTCAAGTGGTAAGAAATTCGTCAAACTAATATAGAGAAATTTGATTTTGAAGTTGACTTGATTTATTTGTGTTAATATTGGATCTCAAAATATTGTACTGAATTTGAATTTAGGACGCAAACAGTTGTTACAAATTTAGCCTCTGAATATATGCAATATGTCAATATCGGTGTCTAATGGTCAGCTGAAGATGAGGTGCAAAGGACAATACTATTACCGAAATTAATTCAATAAATCGAAACATAATAATATTCTAATTACATTGCGCTAATCAAACACTGAGAAAGAAAATTTCAACTGAATGCTATATTAAAAAGGTAACCATTTCGTTGTTCTATTCTTTACAAGCCGGAGGGAAAACTGCAAATAAATTAGTAGCCCAAAGAAATATAACTACAATTTTCTTTACGCAAATAACGTTAAAGTAAATTACGGAAACCTCAATTTAAGTTAGTACATTTTTCTTAGTTTTTGTTTTAGCTACCGGCAACTCCAAAGATACCTTAAAAATAATAACTAATTTCTCTATGTCGCTATGAGTGAGTATATTGGTGTCTCCATTAGCTGCTACAATAAATATTGATTATGCATTGTTTCATTATTGATATCCTACACTCGGCTTGACAAGTCACACATAAAATGATGAAATATCCTTTGAGGAAAGTTTTAGCCTCCGTATAATAAAGAAAAATGTTTTAGTTCATACGATATATGTACTTTTATTTTTATTAAGCATTTTCTAATTTACATTTAACAACAATTTGGTTGACAAAATAGATATTCAGGTTAGTAGTATTAATGATATATTTTTAAAGGGATTACTTATAAAACGATTTCATTCATGAAAATTTAATAAGCACCTTAAAGCAACTAACTTTATGTAGGAAAAGTTTTGAGACTATTAAACCGGTTAAACTATTACTAGATTTTAATCTTAATACCAATGTGAAAAAATTGTTCGTTTTTTTTATATTTTTCAGTATGTATAGCGAAATGTCATCTTTGGGAGACGTATTTGAATGAACATTATCAAACACAGATAATACTTTGAATACACGATCTATCCATTGTAAAAAAAATTATCCCTAAATGGATCTTAACTTTGTATTTGATTTCCTGTAGTGAAGATCCACCGAGGGACTTGCACGTAGTACAATGTCCGAGGCACATATTTGTAACGAGCATCGTTACAAATATGGGCAAAGTGGGCAAAGCCGAACCTTTATGTATATCGAGCGTCTGGGATCGCAATCTTTTCGAGATAAAGCATGCTCGTTACAAAGATTCGTCCTATTTAAAATAGATTAACTTACATTTTCGGAATACAAGCAAAGTTTGTTTACTTTCTGCTATGAGCTACGAGTTCCACCTCCATCGAATGATGTTTTTTAATTTGTTTTTCTTATAATTTTGCTTGCAATCCTGTTTAATGTATTTTTGTGTTAATATAAAAAGTGTATCTATAATAAAACAATACGTCCTATTGTTACTTACTTTAACCAAAAAGGCAGAAGTAGCACCTCTGTTACCAGTGTTAAAGGTCTAATTTATTTGGAATTGTATAAAATATTACGTGAAACGGACGACTGGAAAAGCGTTTGCTATAAATCAACTTTCGGCCATTTTCGGCTTCTTTTGATTGAGTTATACTGTGCCGCCCGGTATGGAACCAGAGTGTAATCTAAGATAGCAGCGTAGGCGCCCCACGGAGATAAGTCTCAGTCTAAAGATGACTCTTAATATTTTACCATACTTTACTATATCATAATTCCCTACCACCTTTTACACCAGAAATTATCTTGTCAAGTATGACCTAATTCCGTATTTTATTTTTTCTGTCTTATATTATCTTTTATAAACAAACTATTAATTTTATTATAAAACAATTTAAATAAATAAAAGTACTTTACAATATGTTTCCAATTATAGTTGCAAGCGTTTTCCTGTAATAAATGATATTGCAAGTACTTTGAGTGACTAACTTACCCAGTAATAGTTGATACTACAAACCTGGAGCAAAAGCGTTATTGGCGCAGTACTGCGATTTTTTTTCAAAGCTACCTCACTAAGAAACATAGTGCCGTTTCCGCATCGGATAAAATTTTTTTCGTCAAGTTACAAAAAAATCAGATTCTACTATGAGAACGTATATCCCATAGCGAACAAGTTTTACATGAAAAATATATCAGTCAGTAAAAAAGTCGAGTTTCATAACTACTAAATATCTTTTTAAGATTACGAGTCTTTTAAGGGCCTGCGAAAGTTTGAAGTTAACAAAAAAAGAATTTGTATCAAAGAACAAGGCTTTTCAGTTGTGTTTTGGAGACTTCTATACGATTAGAATTCTTCTGGTAATCCTTTACTTGGTGACCACCTAGCCAAATCCAACCATAAGTAACGGTTGTTATAATCATGCTAAGTAAAATTTATGGTAAAACCCATTGTCAGTTGGTTTTTGTTTCCTTCCTGTGTCAGTAGTTATATTCTCATGTAGAAATAGTTTCTGCCTCGCTCTACATTCTACATTACATTCCTCTACACCACTGAATTTTTGGATATTAATATCCGTTTTAATTGAGAATCATGTGAGGTAAATAGTTTTACTGCAGCTTGTAACGAAGTAATTATTCAAACAGTTCTAGTCTTATTATTTTAGAGATATTACTAGAAAACCTAGAAGTAACGCCTTAACATTAATATCTAGCAGAACTAAACATTATTCTTGGAATAAAACTAATATTATGAAAGGAATATAGTTGCACCAGTCCATTTGTTGTTGTTTATTGTGTATTACAGTATATTGTCTGGTATAATTTTATTTAACCTTTCAGTCAAACCAATACAGCATAGATGCTGCACTGTTGTAAATTGATGCCTGACCTCCATAATTCATTCTACCTTTGTCACTAATTCTGACTGGAGAGTTGGGATATAATGTATTAAGAAACTAGCAAAAATCGAGCTATACTGATTTCGCATTCTTGCTTGGGAGTAACGCTGTTACAGCATAACGTGAGTCGTAGTCAGTTGCCACTACTATCATAATTTTGCCTTTGTTGCTCCTCTTGAATGGCTTATAACAGATCTGTGCCAATCCTGTCGAAAATTCTTCCTACTTTAGTTGGTTGCAGCAAACCTGGTGTTTTTCTATGCCGCGGCTCATTTCTGGCTTGGCAGTCTCGACATCCTTTCAGGTATCGTTCTATGTGTCCACATGTAGTGGAATGCATGCATCTTCCACATTATTTCTTCTCTGAACAACTTAGGAATTACAAGCACATTTATTAGAATTTTATAATCGAATAAAACAGCTAATGTTACTAACCGGATTACCGATTTTGATTTCAGATGAGTATGGCATTGAAACAAATCCGAAATCCGGCTTCGTCCTAGGTCCAAAAGGTATGAAGAACTTTTACCAGGTAAAGTCGAGGACTGATAAGGGACAAATAACTATTTTATTTACTATATCAGCTGATGGAAATATCTATCCGCAAATGCTAGTATTGACATACGAATGCATACCTGCGGATGTTAACCCACCATACACCTACAGACTAGATTTTTGGATGGGCCAAAAAAGGTTGGGTGACTGCTCAAACATTCCACAGCTACGTATTCAATACGTTTCTTCCAAAATTAAAAGAAATGGGTATAAAGATACCTATTCTTTATCTTGTAGATGGCCATAAATCTCACCTAACTAGAAATATTTCTCACTTTTGCGCAGATAATAGAATTTTCTATTGCCTTATGCTACCCATGTTCTTCAGCCCGCGGACATGTCTATTTTTAAGCCATTGAAGAGTAATTGGAAGAATACTGTCCTTACTTGGAAAAGACAAAATTATAATAATGTAGTAACTAAAACCGTGTTTCCGTCATTGTTAAATCTGGCAATTGCAAATATTACTGCAGAAACAATAAAAAATGGATTTAGAAAATGCGGTATATATCCTTTTGATGCAGATATATCGATTACACAAATAGCATGAACAATACATCCAGGATATTAGAACCAAGTGTGCAGGGATTTAATGTAAATACTTCTGAAGTCCCACATTTATTATATTTAGAATCCACAATGATCCCTGGAAGAGCAGCAGATTTTAGAAAAGTTTTATCTGAAAATGGCGATTGGAGTGGGAAAGAATCTGCTAAAGAATTATATGGTGTATGTAAGAAACTAAGGGTTAAATGCATGAATGCAGATTACATAGAAATGACTAGTGAAAAAATTATGATCGTGCTAAGAATAATAAAAAACCAGAGAATGCAAAAGAAATTAATCACAAGAATGAAACCGACATTCATAATAGTAACTTAAAACTTATCCCAGTAGAACCCTCAACTTTTCCTAAAATCCCAGAAACCGTCACGCCTGAAAAAAAAATGTACTAGACCAAAACCTAGGTATAGCGTCGGCCAGCACTGCTGCAAATCAAAGCCAAACATGGGAAGGTGAAAACCAAAATTCTCTCAAGTCTAGCAGCATAAACAGCAACAGCAGTACGGCATTTTTAGATCACATATTATGGCCATATGCAGCAACTGCAAAGAGGATCATGTATCATGAAGACAAAGAAAACAGTAAGAGAGAAAAAGAAGAAGCAAAAGAACAACGCATTCTAGTAAGAAAACGAAAAAAAAAAGAGAAGGAAAATAAGAGTCAGAAGAAAATTAAAAAGACATTGGTTGACAGGTGCCAGTGATGAAATATCAGAAAATTTTGCAGATTTACAGCGAAAGGGAGATTTTGTCCTTGTTTTATTTCCAAAAAAGAGAAAAAGTCATACTTATGTGCGTATTATTCTAAATTATTTTTGTCCAGAAGAGATTGAAGTGCAAGCACTAGCTCCAGGTAGTAATGAAAATATATTATTTAAATGTATTGAAAATGATGTTAGTCCTGTTGATGAAACGCAGATTTTAAAAAATTTGCCCATCTCCTGAGATTGTTCGTGCAGGAGACAATTAAATACAAGTTTTCCGAGCAAGTTTTTTAATTTAATGTTAAAAGTTTGTTACTTTTTTACTTTGTTTTTTAACCTAAAGAAATATTTTACGAGGAACAGTATATTTTATAACTTGGTCAATTACTAGCTAAAGGTTGGCCAGCTGGATTAATTGTGGTCAACTACAGGGAAACTGTGTACTTGTCAGTATTTTTTTTTGTTTTTATGGCATGAGATTTTTAAAAATTAAACCACAGGTGTATATCTTAAATCTAGAGGCTCTATAGCCTATATATATATATATATATATATATATATATATATATATATATATATATTTTATATATATAAATATATATATATATATATATATATATATATATATATATATATATATATATATATATATATATATATATATATATATATATATATATATATATATATATATATATATATATATATATATATATATATATATATATATATATATATATAGTCTGACATATTTCAGATTATAATTAACTTTGCGGGAGCTTAATATTTCACAATGGAGTTTTTGTATTATACATGAGACCTGCCAGTGTAGGAGTATTTCATAGTCTTATTAAAATATAATAAATATTACTTTTTTAAATACGGACTTATTTATAATAACATTAATACACATTAAAAACGAGCACACTCCAGAACGTAACTAATACACACTTTTTTAACTTGTGTCCATGCAGGTTTACTCAAAACGTTTAAAAATGAGATTTATTATTGTTATAACAATACAAATTTTTGATTCGCTGGTTAGGTTTTATTTATTCAGTACTACATTTTGTAATATTGAATTTATGTATAACTGTGCGGATGGACTGGCTAAATTTCAAGCCCTTAAATCAATAAGGTGGTTGGCAATTCAAGTCAAGAATTATCACATTATATATATATATTTATATATATATATATATATATATATATATATATATATATATATATATATATATATATATATATATATATATATATATATATATATATATATATATATATATATATATATATATATATATATATATATATATATATATATATATATATATATATATATATATATATATATATATATATATATATATATATATATATATATATATATATGTATATATATATATATATATATATATATATATATATATATACATATATATATATATATATATATATATATATATATATATATATATACATATAAATATATACGAGGCATGTTTTTTAAGTAAGTATCGTTTTGCGATTCCGCCGCCGCAGCGCTACGGTCGGCGTTCCGCGCATGCGCGCTGGTTACCTACCTCTCTTGTCTACGCACAGACGCCATTACAGTCTGATTCTTCATTGTAAACGTTGTTTATTGAGTGTTTAATATGCCTATACAATATATATTGTGATATGCTGTTATACGATTTCTTAGTGCTAAAGGCGTAAAACCGATCGATATTCATCGTGAGATCTGTGAAGTTTACGGACAAAACATTATGAGTGATGGAATGGTAAGGAAATGGGTGAGAGCATTTAAAGATGGCCGCACAAATGTGCATGATGAAGAACGGAGTGGGCGTCCTTCGATCGTTAATGAAGATTTGGTGCAGAAAGTGGACGAAAAGGTGAAAGAGAACAGATATTTACAATTTCATTATTGTACTATTTCCTCAATGTTCTCGTAGTGTTTTGTATCGCATTGTGACCGAGAATTGAATTACCGGAAATTGTGTTCACGTTGGGTTCCGAAAATGTTGACGGATTTGCACAAAACCCAACGTTTAGGCAGTGCATTGACTTTCCTTGAGCGGTACCACAATGAAGGTGAAGTTCTTGCACTTGAAGAAACACCTGGGCGGTAAGCGTCTTCAAGACGATAACGAAGTCAAAACAGTTGTGACACAGTGGTTAACCAGTCAGGCGGCAGAATTTTATATATTCAAAAACTGGTGCCACGTTATGACAAGTGCCTCAATATTCACGGAAATTATGTAGAAAAGTAGATTAAGGTACAGGCTTTCATGTAAAAATAAAATTATTGCGATATCTTTGCATTTTTTTTAAATTCCAAAACGGTACTTATTAAAAAACATGCCTCGTATATAAATATATATATATATATATATATATATATATATATATATATATATATATATATATATATATATATATATATATATATAATATATATATATATATATATATATATATATATATATATATATATATATATATATATGCCCATGCTCATTTGAAGCACATGCCAACACGGTTGCCTACTTTTCACGCTCTATTGTCCAATGTTTATAATAAAACAAGAGGTGGTGTGGGCATATGTCCAAGGACGTGGCGTTTATCAACTACTGCACTGGCGGAAAGATTTTTATTTCCCGTTTAAGAAAATATCGTTAATCGTGAAAATAATTACCGTTCCGTTTTTACAGATATTCACGTTTTAGGTCTCTAAAGGCCAAAGAACTTACTTCTCCATTTCCGTCGGACGCCCGGGCGCGCGGTTTGTTCTCAGCATGATAATTGCATTTGTAATCTACTAATATTTAATTACATTTTGCTTTGTTATTATTTGCTTTTATTTGTTCCATCTATTTTTAAACGAACATTTTTATCAGTTATTTAGTCTGTTTCGATTTGCTTGATTAATTTTAATTACTATTTTGTTGAGAGCTAAGTATTAATTGTAAACAAATTTATATCATAACTTCTAAAGTGCTTGGTACACTTTTTTATATTTGGATATGCTAAGTCTTATCTCGGAATACATAGAAATTTGGCATTTCTTTTTTTTTGTACAATTCAAAGCGACAGTTAATAACGGAAGACCTAAAAATATAATTTTTAAAGAACGCTGTATATTTGGTACATATTACTACTAAAAAGAGTGTAACACTGAGAGTAATTACTAATAAACAGTAACCTGATTCTAGCTTTAAAAATAAAAAATACTATATCTAAATTCTTGCTGTTTTGAACACGACACTGACAAAAATATTGTTATTTTTAATGTTGTATTGATTTTCTAAAATTTCAACAGATGACTAGCAATAGATACCCCGAATCTGCCTTGAATTACCCCTTAGTAATTACCCAATTAATTTTACACAACCTTCATGGCGTTGCGAAAGGTCAAAAGATCAAGCTACAAAATGGTAGTATACAAGTCAAGAAAGATTAACGATTTAAAAAATTATTAAAGTATAAGGTTTTTTTACGTATATTGATTGGCCGAAGGTCATGGCGTTCTGTTTGAGTATTTACCTTAGGCAATTACCGCTGTTATAAATGTTTTGAATAGTGACACTGCTCAAGAGATGAATTAACTATATGCAGAATATAACATGGTGCTACTATTGAGAGACCTAATTTTATCATCTATACTGATATCCCATCAGTACCTACAGTATTTGTTATAGTTATACATATGTATAACCAACCGCCTTTTAAATACCTTTAATGTGCCTAATGTAAAATTAAATATTCAAAAATGGCATTAACTTTGTATTTTGTTGGAATTATTGAATTTTGCCAGTCGTTATAATTATCTTTAATTAAAATTTGGGAACTAGATACTATTAGCTTCACATTTTTCTAAATTGATAAAGACGATTTAATTTTCGTTTTTATTACTCTTCCAAGCACGGCTGGAGTATCCTCTATAAAAGTTAAAGCTGAAATGGTAGAAAAAGCTTTAAAGATTTGAGTTCCGTAAAAACGCCCTTTTCGGCAGCTTTTCTACCTGTTCCTCTAGAAATCATTGTTGTTCTCTATTTTGTAGAGCTCTTTCAAGGAGCGTATTAAATATACAGTAATTAGCAATTTGGGAAACATTTCTACTCTGGCAGTCAAACTTTTTAAAAGTGGGAGTTTACGATGTCCGGCAAACCACAGCGTTTAAAAAAATTTTTGTTGAAATTACATTCTTTTAAATGTGATAATTCTTGACTTGAATTGCCAACCACCTTATTGATTTAAGGGCTTGAAATTTAGCCAGTCCATCCGCACAGTTATACATAAATTCAATATTACAAAATGTGGTACTGAATAAATAAAACCTAACCAGCGAATCAAAAATTTGTATTGTTATAACAATAATAAATCTGTTTTTTTAAACGTTTTGAGTAAACCCGCATGGACACAAGTTAAAAAAGTGTGTATTAGTTACGTTCTGGAGTGTGCTCGTTTTTAATGTGTATTAATGTTATTATAAATAAGTCCGTATTTAAAAAAGTAATATTTATTAATAATTTTAATAAGACTATGAAATACTCCTACACTGGCAGGTCTCATGTATAATACAAAAACTCCATTGTGAAATATTAAGCTCCCGCAAAGTTAATTATAATCTGAAATATGTCAGACTCAAATTCAATATTAAATTTCATAATATTAGGGTTACGAAAATATTAAACCCAAATAAAATATATTTTGCTTCTGTAAATAATTAGATTTTAAATCTCCGGCTTAAACTTTACTCTAAATTACAGTTTAATTAAATATCTCAGACTAAAATTTAAACACTTCACGTCAATTTTATCTCAGAAAATCAAGGATGGAATAAATATTGTTGGATTTAAAACTTAATTTAAAAACTGAAGTATTTTCTTGATCCAGCAACACAAGAAATTAACGAAACTTTTAATACAAACTTAGTAAAATCTATTTTTCATATTTCATTTAAACTCACTTTTAAATAAAATTCAATGAATATTAAAATCTAATATCAATATTAACGAAAAATTAAGAAAAACAAGTAAAAAAGTAAATATTAATACAGTTGGATTTTTTAAGATTTTAGAGCCCTTAAGACACGAAAAACTTATTTTTAGAACACACATTTTTTATATCTCTACGAATCTGTGTTGTGTGCGTAAACAAAATTTGCGCCCACGATAATTTACACACCGATTCGTACAACAAAAATAGACCTAGGCCAATATCGCAGATTAATCGTACCAGTGTCTCGAGATGCCGGTGATTACATTTTGGATGTCATGGGTATATTTCTATAATACTGTAATGTCAGTCAAATTGACAACATTTTGACATCGTGGGACAAAATAGTGGAAGTAATTGGGAAGATACTTGTTTTTTTTTTAATTAATTGCACATTTTAAAAAAATCGCATATTTCAAAAAACTGACGAAATATGTTAAAACTATATTTTTTCTACTGTAAATAAAATACTATAAGGATGAAACAGCTCCCTGAAAACGAAAAATAAATCCAAAATTGTTTAGTCTTTTACGTTCAAATATGTAATTTTTTTGTATGTAAGTACATTTTTTCCCACTCTACAAGATAGCCCTAGGATATGAAGCAGACCCAAAAAACGAAAATAGAGATTTTTTAAAATTTTAAATCAGCTAGTTTCAATAAAACCATGAATCACGTTAAATTCCTTTTATCCCATTTTATATAAAGCTTTGTCCCCTACATTGCTATTTGATTCGGCCAGTAGTTAACAGGTGGTTCGATTAATGGGACACCTACTATTGTTCGTTATTGGTCTCTACAGTATGACTGTCGTCATCTGTTGGTATGTTTGCAGTTTTATTCTGTGCTTCGTTATCAGGTTGGGCCGCTATTGACATTTGGATCAAATTTTCCTTGTATATTGTTGTCTGTGTTGGTTTTTTTTCTAAAGCCTCATTGAAGTCTCTTATATAGGATACGATGTTTGAAAAGCCATCAGTTTCTACACTGTGTATTTCTATTCTACTCAAAGGGTCTGCATTTGTATTTATTTTTATTTAGCTTTCCATTTTTATAAATAATTTTACAATAAATTCTTTTAATTTGATTCGCCATCGTAATAGTTTGGAGTTAGCATATTTTAAACTAAAGAGCCTTGACGGACTTTATCATCTGTAATGACATTAAATTTACGTCCGAATACATTTGGTCGAGAGAATTTTGTTGCCCATATTAAAAAAGGCACTCTTTTTTTATAGGCGAGTAGTTTTGTTCTGAGTCATTAAGTGGAAATGTTAATTGCCGTCTTTGGGAAATTCTTTTCGTTCATCTCGATCTAATGGAAGCCGCTGGCGAGGTCAAGGTTTGTAAAATTTTGGCATTTGCCAAGTTTATTCAGCAAATCGGTAAAATTAGGCCGCGCACTTATCATATAACGTTTTTTCAATAATTTTAGTAAAGCATGATACTTAATTGCATTTTCTGATTCTATTAAAAAACATTAGCATTCCAAATAAAGCGATTCTTATTTTACTGAATGTCAAAAATCTCTTTTCCGATATACTACCTTTTTGGACTGTATTAACTTGGTGAGGGGGTTACTAAAACAAAAAATATTACTAATCTAATTATAGATCTAATCTTATTTCACTCCTCTCAATAAACTTTAAATAATTTTTTTTTTTTAGTTCAATGGGCCAAACTTTTTTGAGAAAAAAACAAGTTTGGTTATAGGTTCTCGTCTCCCCCTTTTCGTAAGCGAAGTTTTCATGCAAAATATATAAAACATAATTACGAGCAGCTCATTTTTCAAATCTCTATTAACTTACAAGAAGTATGTGGGCGACGTATTCGTAATATGGAATAACACCGAAAAAGAAGTAGCACATTTTTTTAATTTTGTTAGTGGTTTACATAATAAAATAACGTTTACATTAAAGAAAAATAGAGAAAACAAATTGACATCTAGATTTGTTACAGAGATATATAATACAACTGCTTTTGAAATATACAGAAAACGATTATAATATATAATTCAAATTACCGCAATTTAACTGCATTCACATACATTTGCTGCTTTCAATTCTTTATTTTTTAGGTTATTTAAGCTGATCTTTATTAAGAATGCCTTTTATAAATATTTCTCAAATCATCTTCAACAATGCCGAGGAAGCGATAAAAATCCAAGTACAGGACTTCCCTTCTATTGAAGTAAAAACAGGTATTGATAACATAAAGACTAAAGAGTAACCTAACTAGTGTAACAGACTTGGTAAAGGAATTATAATCCAAATTTTAAAACCAAAATAAGTGTAAGTCTTTCAGAATAACATATCCTACCACCATATCTTTGTCTACACAAACTATGGAAACTACCTGCTTCATCGCCTCTACACAAACTGAGTCTACTCCAGCGGATATTCCCATTGTTATTGATAGCTCCAACACACTAGCTTGTAATACTCCTCAACGTTGGCACTATATAATCGTAAAAAATCTTCCTACAGGCTTTATGCCTAACAACATAGTTCACTATGTAAAGGAAAAGTTAGGCACTACAGAGTTTATTCGCTGCTACCACCTAATCAATCATAATTCAAGTATTGATTTTAAAATTGATCCTTTAGAAAATTTGCAGCTAACCACCCTCCTCTCACCAGAATGACGAATTTGCACACCAACTCGAGGTCCGGCAACTCACTGGATGTCTCCTCTCCAGTTACTCAAAAGGGCATTATAATAGCTTCAGACAAAGAAGCTATTGCTGCCTGCAAATCAGATGCCTTTCTAAGCAACAACTGCTACAGTCTTTCCAAGAAGGCTAATCATGTCCAAGAATTCGCTGTTCCAATGACTTCTCCAACAGTGAAGTCTACGCTGGCGGAAAAAAGTTCTGATAACCGTTTTCTCATGTCAAGACTAATAGAGTCTGCGTTTTTAAAGGCTTTCAAGTTGCACCTCGCCTTTCTACGTGATCAACTGCGTCAATTTATTGTGAAAGATTTACAAATACCAGCATCAGGCTGTCTTTGGCTTCTGAAGGCATTCCTATAGATGATAAAACCCTGCATAAGATTTACGACGACTTTCATAATGCTTATGAATTCTGGACAGCAGAAGTGGAAGCCGATGTCGCTGCCTACAGATTCTATGTAACTTCGGAGAAAACGATCCATTTTCAAAGGACCAGAGAATGCCACAAAAACTATTTTTCCAGCAATTCCCCAAAAAAATTTTTTTAGATAATTTGACGTGTTCTGAGGAACTAGATTCCTCAAAACTTCCAGCTGTTACGGGTCTTAGTATGGTTCTAATTAATCTCGCTTCTCTAAGAAATAAAACCGACGAGCTGTACCTATTTCTTAAAGAATTGGAGTTCCTCCAACTTGTTGCAATTACTGAGCTCTGGCTGATTCTAAACGAACCCTTTTACGTGGAGAGATATTCCACAATAGCTAGATATGACCACTAGGAGGACCACTCAAATGGGGATTTCGTCTCGGCAACTAAATATGACTATTTCTTAGCGAATACCTTTTTTGAATTTTCTATAGTATATAATCAAAACTTTAATCTCTATGTAATCTCTATTTATAGATCATCAAATTCTGATGTACAATATTTCTTTAATTACCTGCTAAATTTGTTAGATAGTCTACCAGTAAAATGCAGAAAAATTCTATGCGGGGACTTTAATATTGACTATCCTACTGTTTTTGCCACCCAAAAATATTTAATTTCTATATTCGACTCTTTCGGTCTTGCAATGCGTGTATCGTCTCCAACTAGAATTTCAAAGTACTCTTCTTCTATCATTGATTACGTGACGTCTGATTTTTCTCCATCAGAGGTTTAAACTCAGGTTTGTAGCTCTTTCCGATCACGAAGCAATATTTTCCAAACTTACTATCCCTCTTAGGCCCTTACAGAGCCCTTGTAATAGGGGCAGAATTTTCTCGGCCGCCAATTTTTCAGTATTTCATAATATTTGCCTAAACACCGACTGGAGTTTTGAAATTAAATATGTTAACTTAAATTCTAGAGCTTTCTTAAATAACATTTTAAGTGCTAATAATTAGGCCTTCCAGCTTAAGACTATCAAACCTAAGCGTCATAAACCGTGGACCACGAAAGGACTACGCATTTCTGCTAAAGATTTGCGTTCTCTCCTATATATAAAAATTCAACGACTCCTCACTCCGACACTCGACTATATCTCTAACTATAGGAGGATCTATATTAAACTAATCAAGTCAGCAAAAAATATACATCAAAAACGTCTAACAAAGTCTAAAAAGGTTTTTAAAGGAAGTTTGGTTCATTATCAGTGACCTCAGAAACAAATGAAACCCTGTGACTCAGATCTTGCCAACGCCAAAGCAGAAATGTTATCTCTATTATCTCGCCAAGTTTGAACCCTCTTCATCGAAAAATATCACTGATAGCTTTTTCTTAAGCCCTGCTAGCAGTATGGCACAAGCAAGTCTTCGTGTAGCACTAATGGCTCATCAATTAAAATGTTCCTGAACCTGCTGCTCACAGTCATAGAGGCCCTTACAACACTAATAAATGAATCCTGGTGTATGGCACAAGCAAGTCTTCGTGTAGCACTAATGGCACATCAATTAAAATGTTCCTGAACCTGCTGCTCACAGTCATAGAGGCCCTTACAACACTAATAAATGAATCCTTTATAAAAGGTATATTCCCTGAATGCCTTAAAACAGCTATAATTATTCCTCTTCATAAAGGGGTCGAAAAAACTAACTCCTGCAATTATCGCCCAATTGTTATACTACCAGTGCTATCAAGAGTCATTGAAAGGTTACTGAAGAATCATCTTATGCCATTAAACATCATATAATATCCCCGGATCAGTTCGAATTTTTACCCAACAAGTGCATCAGTGATGCCATGTTCTCGTTGCTTCGTGACGTTTACTTATCTTTCAATAATAGCCATCCCACCGCCTCAGTCTTTTGTGACTATGCAAAAGCTTTTGACTGTGTTAGTCATGAAATTTTGATAAGCAAGCTAAATTTTTATGAAATCCCTATTATTTTTCTAAATTGGTTTAAGTCTCATCTCGGGAATAGGCAACAATTTGTAAAGGCAAATGGTTCCGATTATGATTGAAAATTGATTACGTGAAATTGGATTACAAGATTCGGTCGTGGGACTTATTCTTTTTTTGTTATATATTAATGATATCACCAACCTAAAAATTAATGGAAAAAATTTTCTTATTGCTGACCACACAAGCATAACATGGAGTGATTTTGATACAACGTCTTTACATTCTAATATTTCCAACGACCTTGTTATAATTAAAGCTTGGTTCCTTATCTTATAAGGGGACTTTACAACCACTTGAGCTACTTAACAGCAATATTAAATACGTCAAGTTGGTTAAATTCCTGGGTTTGAATATAAATAACAACCTAGAATGGTTTAAGCATATTGACACCTTAACTAAAAAACTTTCTACCGCCTGCTTTGCTATTCGATCAGTTTCAAAAGAACTCGACGTGTCTTCTGTCAGATTTATTTCTCTCTATTCGAATCCCATCTCCGCTATGGCCTTCCCTTTTGGGGCTGCTGTACCACCGATCAATTTCTTAGTATTTTTAGGCTTCAAAAGAGAGCAATTCGCTATTTTTTATTGCTAATAGAGCTCACTGCCAATATTATTTCAAAAATATGAAATATTAACACTTCCTGCATTACTTATTTTAGAAACCGTCTGTCTGATGAGAAAACACATAAAGTCTTTTCCGGAAAGGCAAAAAACACTTATATCCTACCAGAAATTTTAGGCTGACATACCTTCCCATTCCGTCCACATAATTAATAACAAAATCAATTATTTACAACGCCATAAAACTTTATAATCACCTTTTAGTACATTTAAAAACTATCCCTGTTTGCGCTCTTTTGAAAAAAAAAACCAATGCGTATCTTATTGAGAGACCTTTTTACTGCGTTAATGATTTTTATAACGAATAAGTCTTATTAAAATGTTTTTTATTTGTTTGTTTACTTAAATATTTTTGGCTGTCATGTTCCAGCTACTAGCATAGAATTTGAAAACCATTTTATAGGGGAATGAACTGACTGATCCGTTAAAATTAATTATTTTGTTACGTATTAAATTAAAGTTATACACTTTCTTCTTTTTAATTTACTTTAATTACTATATAAGTTCAGTACACTTTTTGCTTAACTTCACTTATTTTGCTCGTATAACGATAACAAAATAGAGTTTATGGTCGCGTAATTTTACTTTCAATTGTCGTCGAAATTATTCATCTGGCATATATATTATTTATTTCCTTATTATTAAGGTCCACCTAGATTTATTAACCGCTTTACAGCAACGTTATGTCCTAATGAATGTTTCTTTTTTCGTGATGGTTTTATAGCTATCATTTCTTGGTGTATCTACAATTTATGCATTTGCATTGACCTATCGAAAAATTTTATTTTTACTATTATTTTTATTTTTTTTTCGATTAATATTTCGTTTTTTCATTGTTTTGATTGTTTTCTTTTAAGGTAACATTCGCTTTGTCCATAGAATTGTAACAATTTTCCTGAGGCAATAAAGCATACTTTTGTTTCTTTGTTAAAGAACTCAACACAAAACAGATAGCTGTTATTATTTATATTGACTGAACAAACTTTATTTCAAATTTGACAACAAATATAAATTCTCTTATAAAATAGTACGCGCTGATGAAAACAACAAATAATATCGATGTATAATATTTTTTTACATTCTCTCATAAGAACTACCAAGGTTCTTTAGACATTTTAAGTTATCTGTTGCATTTAAAAATGTAAACACTTTTAAAAAACATCTATCTAAAATCAAAGATAAGACTGATAAATTTTCAAATTCTGGAATATATTCCTCAAGCCGTATATGTTGGCCAGGCCAGGAGGATATCTACCACAGTACAAAAATATCTCAGATCCGTTCGTAAATATAAAAATTCGAGAATAACAAAAATTAGGGCTGCTTTTGTCAACACTACACAATTGCCGTACCTAGCTGAAAATATAAATATGTTTGTGGGTGTTCGAAGGCAAAAAATTAGACTTATTGCATTGATTGATAGATATTATATATGTTCCAATGGCGTAGACAAGCGGGGCAAAAGGGGCCGACCGCCATTTTTTAGCCTTTTGGCGCACTTTCTGACAAAATGACAAAAAATTGTATTTATAGTCACAAAAAGGAATTCGCCCGACAACTAGCGACGAATCTGTAATAAAACTGATTTTTTTTTGGTCGTCTCTTAATTTTCCTAGGTGCTATATATATCTATATATATATATATATATATATATATATATATATATATATATATATATCCTTATATATTTCATAAATATAAAGTAAATATAAAAGAAACGAAGGTTTTAGCTTGAGTTCCAGGATTCAATAAACAAGTAATTAGAGAATCGATTGAAAATTTTAACCGTGCATACATTTTAAATAAAGACACGGGTGACAGTCTAAGACAATCCTGGAAAACCACCTTAATAAGGGTCAGACACGGTTCGGTAAGATGAGATCCCTAAAGATGTCTTGTGCAAATGGAGGCGAAAAGTCGATTGTCTGCCAGTTGTATACATTCGAACCCTAATATCAATGATATCTGAGTTGAAACGATATTATAATAATCTTTTTGGAAATGTATTAATAAAACATACGGATGAAGGAATAAAATTTTGTAGAAGTATCGCTCGAGCCCTAGTTAGTATTAGATATATTTATATTCCAAAATATGTGTTTCTTTCATGGCCTAATTTAAAATAAATCCTGGAAAGTAGGAAGAAGGCAGCGTGAAACCTATATGCACTGCCACTGGGTATAATATGTAGATCTGTGCTAATTAGCTTTGTAAAGAATAACAATATACATTTTTATTCAATTAATCAGTTTGGATGTAATATATCAAAAATTGAAAAGCCTTTCTTGGTCTCGAAAATGAAAATAAAGGTGTGTTGCGATTTCGCAAACTGCTTCTCTGTCCCTGCTCCAAGGCCGTCGCAGCCCCATCCTGCTCCGGTGTTACAAAAATCGCAGTAACATTTCGGAGCATTTACATCAAGCAGCTTTCTGAAGCAGCGAACCTTGGCTGTTCTTAGAGTGTTAATCAAATCGCGCGATTTGCGTTTAGAAGTAAATTTTGACTAATCAGTTTTGTTTTTGGTATTACTGATATTATGATATTTTGTTTTCTGTTTAGATATTTTTATAAGAGAATGAAAAATGATACTATGTGATTTGTAATTTTTTAAAATAAATATATTAGATAAGTAAAATTATTAAACATAAACAAATAGTAACATAACTAAAATCTACCCACTTGTGGATGGTATGAAAAGAAAACAAAAACGTATTACCTAATAAATACATTTATATATTGACATTAACATTTAAAAACATTTTTAAAACCTTATTTGAACTAAGTCTTGACCTTCTTTCCGAAAATAGTTGTCTAGATTTGGAGAATGCCCGCTCACAATATAAAAAGCTATGTGTTTATTGAATACTAGAGTGCTGTGGAATGAAGTATAAGCAACGCCTTTCAGGAATCCCCGTTTCTCTATAACAGCCAAAAATCAAAGCAGTGGTGTCCAATTTATAAACATTTAAACATCAAAAACAATAATAACAATATATCTGAGTTGAAATTTAAGAAACACCCACTCCACAATTTTAGAGAGCGTTCTTTTCACGGAACAGTGTTAGAAATAAGTTAACCAAAAGCAATTTTGTTAACATTTTATTCAACATCTGTCTATCTGGCATCTTCGGATTATTGGAAAAATCACTGCAATTTGTCACAGTGCCACCGCGCGCCGGAGCAGTTTTGCAATTTTAATTGACAATAGACATATTTTAAGAAACGTCATTAGGAAAAATCACTCATTCTGTCTTTAGAATATATACTTGAAGCATTAATATTAAAATAAATGTATTATAAACAATGGCCTTTATTTGATAATTGTAAGATAGTTAAAAATTAAAACATATTAATTATGCAGAAATAAATATCCTAATACTGATAAGATAGAAAGTCATTTGCTCCTTCTAGTAACGGCTAAATTACTTTTTACCTTATTTTAGCCTTTGTTTCTACCATGCGGTTTTTGCAACGAGTTCAAATGCTCCACTTTCAGAATATGCCTGTCCGAGTTCACCCGTTAATATTTTTCAAATATTGTATATGAACTTTAAAAGAAATGTTGTATCTACAAGCTGTCAAATCATAAAATGTATTTGTTCATAAATATTTTTAATAATGTCTAAAAAGTTACTTATTTAATCTTGCCCATATAGTACAATATCGATTCCACGCTATGTTGTTATTTTGCAATAACTTGGAGCATAATGGAAACTAATAATAATATATGGTTATTCAGGATTTATATTCAATACACCTTAATAAAGGAAATTGCTTTAGGCGATAGTTTATAACCTGAATCCGCCGTTGTATATTTTACCATAATCCCGTAAAGGATTTATGAAGAAAGCTTTAAAGAATATACCAAACCTAAATTATATATAATCGAAAACAAGGCACAGCGAAATTATTTTTAAGAAAAATATGGCTTGACTTTTATGCTTTTATGGTAAAAATTTAAATTTTTTAAACTATAAAGGAGAAATTCTGGAGCATAAAATAAATTTCAAATTGTTAGCCGCCGCTAAAAAAGCAATCCTGTGTGAGGAATACTAGCTGAGCCCGTGTACTTACAAATCGAACTGTGAAAATGAAAAATGTGTATGTAGCAGTAACTAAAAATGTCAATAGAGATATGTGAAAGTTGAAATTATTTAAATAAAACTTTTTATAAACTACATCTTAAGTGTGTACTTTTGGTGCTTAAATACATTTTGGAAGAGACAATATAAAATTGACTATGTAGCAATGTATAATGGATAGAGCCTGGCCTTGAATATTATTTACCGATAACAAAGCATACTTTTACTCGCCGACCGACGTCTCGGTCTTTGCCAGATTTTAATCTCTAAAAGGTTAAATCACAGTTCATCTGTTTGAGGGTGGAAAATCCATTGACAATAGAACCGCTTTAAAATCTAATTTAGTAAAAGAAATATTGTAAAAAAAGGAGAAACATATTTTACTCCATTTTACCCTGTTAAGTATGTTGTTTCGAAAAATCCATAAACTGATTTTTAGATAATTCTTCTTGAAAGCCATTGACGAAATAATCACCATAAAATAGTATTTAGTTAAAGCAGATTTGACTTCAATGGTACAGGCTCGAAATATCTAGCAATTAATTTTCAGATAAAAAGCTTTTGACGAAAGAGTGGTTTAGTTAGTAGTTAAAATATTGTAAAAAATCGGTAAATTTCCTTTACCCGGAACTTCCCTCGTTATGATGTTTCCTTATATTAGGAATAGTGAAATGTGATTCAGTTTAGTTTTATACATAGTCATATCTAGTTTATACTATATTTCCATTTTTTTTTATCGAGCGCTATTTTGTTTGGATATTGGATTCGTACCAATAATTTACCGGTTTCTACGTATACCACACTTGTTTTTGGGCATAATTTGAAATAAATTTTATACATAGTTGCTACACTAATTTTTTTAAGACCAAAGTCTTGTTGAATTTGTACCAGTTTATCCCTATGTAATTTAATTTTTCTGCAGAATTTAAATTCAACTAAATAAGATTCTACGTTGATTTTTTAAACATTTCGTTTGGACGCCATTTTGTTTCGCCATCATGAATTCGTACCCCTCCTTTAACAGTTTATTTCTATATCACGTTTAATGCTTGCGTAAAATTTTAAATTAGTCCAGAAAGTAGTTTTTCAACTCTGATTGTTTAAATAGTTTATTAGGCCGCCATTTTGTCTGCCTGTCTTGAATTTATACCAAATTGATACTAGTTCGTTCCTAGGTAACACTTGATTTTTGTGCAAAATTTGAAGCAAACGAAATAGTTAGTTTTTTAGTAATAATCTATTTAACATTTCATTAGGACGCCATCTTGTTCCACAATATTGGATTTTTACCAAGTTAAATAGACCGACGAAATTAAGAAAACATATTTTTGTCATCTAGGGACGCTTAAACGTGATTATATGTATAACAAAGAAGGGTGATTTTTTGATGAATACAAACATTTTATTTGGCCGTTGTTCCCACATCTTGAATTCGTACTACAATTATTATTTTATTATCTCTATATCCCACGGTGAAATTTTAAGAAAGGGAAGCAATTTTTAGAAACTTACCTATTTGTAATGTAATTCGATTCTTCGATCATTTTTTGCAAATTCGTTAATGACGTCATCATAAAAACGTCGATGCTCCGACATATTTTTGAGAAGTTTATTTTTAATGGACAACAGCGATGTATGCGAAAGTCTCTTCTGCCCCGTTGAATTTCTCACAAAACTTTTTATACGTTTAAGTGTTGAAAAATTGCGTTCTACTGATGAACTTGTGTCAATACTAATTCACATAGTTTCGACACTTCGGTGTAAGCTTCTTCCAGCTCCTTGTTTTTTAAAAATTGCATTACTTCCTTAGCATTATTTTTTGCGCTAATGTCATCAGTTTCGTAATTAAATTTTAGTTCAGATTGCAGTAACACTCGGTCGAAGAACTGGCCATAATGAAGAAGAAGAGATTTAAACGCATCTTCTGGAAAAGTTTTTCTTTTAAATGCATCAAAATCGCAGAGCTCCAGGAATTTAAAATCATTTAAACCGTTAAATCATAGTTTATTTGTTACTGAATTTTATCGATTATTTCATAAAAGGGGCGTCTGTATGGTGTTTGAACATCTCCCACGTTGTCTGTTCGAAGACGCTTGGCTTGTGGCCCTACATTTAACGTCATCGTTTTCTCCCAAAATAGGTCAAAGTCATCTCTTTTTTGGCTTAACATGGACTTAAAATCATCCACTTTTTTTTAGGCAAAAAGCAATATCATTTGTTTTAGTTTATAATATATTAAAAACATTGTCCGAGAATGGAATAATTCACATAGTTTCGACACTTCGGTGTAAGCTTCTTCCAGCTCCTTGTCTTTTAAAAATTGCATTAGTTCCTTAGCATTATTTTTTGCGCTAATGTCATCAGTTTTGTAAATCAATTTTAGTTCAGATCGCAGTAACACTCGGTCGAAGAACTAGCCATAATGAAGAAGAAGAGATTTAAACGCATCTTCTGGAAAAGTTTTTCTTTTAAATGCATCAAAATTGCAGAGCTCCAGGAATTTAAAATCATTTAAACCTTTAAATCTATAGTTTATTTGTTACTGAATTTTATCGATTATTTCATAAAAGGGACGTCTGTATGGTGTTTGAACATCTCCCACCTTGTCTGTTCGAAGACGCTTGGCTTGTGGCTCTACATTTAACGTCATCGTTTTCTCCCAAAATAGGTCAAAGTCATCTCTTTTTTGGCTTAACATGGACTTAAAATCATCCACTTTTTTTAGGCAAAAAGCAATATCATTTGTATTAGTTTGTAATATATTAAAAACATTGTCCGAGAATGGAAATATTTCTGAAAATATGTTCAACAAATAATTAAAATTAAAATCTCGTTTCAAACAGTCCAAAAACCCCCTCAAACTATTTATTGCTTCTGAGTCCCACGTTTTATTATTTTCTATTATATTCTCAAATAGTTCAATCAGTGATACACGATTTTTAGATACAGTTAACACAAGTCTTCCATTATAGTTCCACCTAGTAAGAGCTACTTTGAGCAATCGTTTGTGGACAATGGAGTCCAAAGCTTGTGTACGTTTTGTTGACTTGGGAAGAAAAACAGCCATGCCACTTAAAGTAACGAAAAATACTTTACACTATTTAATGTGATTGATGGACTAGGATAAAACTAAATTTAATTTATGAGCAAAATAATGGACAAACACAGAACTTGGGAAAGTTTCTCAAACTTTAGCTTGCAGACCTTCTAATTGTCCTGCCATCACTGCAGCTCCATCATAGCTTTGAGCAACTAATTTTTTCTCTCCATTAATTTCTTTAGTAACGTTACAAACTACGGTATATAATGCATCTGCTGTACGATTTTCGGACACATTCTTAAAACCTAAAAATCGCTCTTGAATACTTCCGTCTGTTTTAACGTAGCGTATTGCTATAGATAACTGGCAAAAATTAGTTATCAGTTGTTGCTATTGTTCAGAACAATAGCAATGAACCGCGCCACGCCAATCTCCTGCTTAATTCTTTTTAGAATAATGGTTGCAACAGCGGAAATTAAATCATTCTGGATTCGATTCGACGGTCCGCGAAAAACGCTAGACTGCTCTAAATGATTTTTTAAGCAATCACTATATTTAGGCATTAAACTACGTAAATCTTGCAAATTTTCTCTACTTGAAGAAACCCTTGTTTCGTCATGACCTCTAAATCCCAATTCGTGCTGTCCGAGAAAACAAACAATATCGATAAATCTTCTTAATATTTGCCTATTTTTGTCGACTAGTTCATTGTATTGGCGGTGACTAATTTTCAACTGTTTATTAAGGTCGTGTTCAATTCTGGTTTTGCCGAAAACTTTTTTTTTATGACGGCCTGTAAATGCGCTTTGGACATAATGTGTTTTTTTACAGCTTTATGGAAATTGTGTAAATCGGAAAAAACAGTTTTATTCTAGAGACCTTTTCCATTTTTAAAAAGTAAACATGGCCAACAAAATAATTTACTTATATTTTCACACCTTTAGCCATTTAAATTGTTCGTATTGTTTTTCCGGATAAAAATGTCTAATACAGTTTTTCATTTTTGTGGTTAAATTTTTCATAGGCGCTTTTGCCCTTCCTTTGGAAATTATTTGAAGCTTATCAGCGAAGTTTAATGTTGAAAATCCCTTTATTATTAAGACACACATTCACACACACTCTTCTTACTAAATTCTCCAACATTTTCAACGTTATTACCGACAGCCGAAGTTGACGGTATTTGCATATCCACGTCCGTATTATTGTCTTCCATATCGCCCCATGTACGACGCGACGTACGTATCACACAACACACGGATAGCCGTTCAAACAAAGAATCTACTCCAACGATAACTTCCGCTACCACTTAAAGCACGCGACCGAAATGCAAAAATTGCAAACAGCGGGTGGAAAGTGCAATAACCTCTTGCTCAATTCACAGGAAATCAAGCATACAGGACTTGGCTCCAGAGAAGCTAGCGGCCCGCATAGGTTCTATTCGATATTCTATTGTGGCTGGGTCAATGTCAAGGCCGCATTCATTATGGGCTTGATAATTAAGATAATATTTTAGCATTTTTAATATAAACTAAATTAATGGTTTCTTATTTCAAAAATTACATTTTGGAAGATGTTTTGTAATTTTTTTTAAGCACTGCTTCCCTTGCTTCCATGGACTGCACGCCCCTGAATCACAATAAATTATTATTGCATAAAAATTGAAATCAATCCATTAAGCAGTTTTTCAGGCTGAATTTTTAAATATCTTATTAAGTCGTCATTTTGTTTTACCATCTTGGACGCGTACCAAAATTTTACCAGTTCATTCTTAGGTAATTTTGTGCAAAATTTGAGGTAAATTGGTGAAGTAGTCTTTAAGTAATATTTTTTAAATATTTTTCTAGGATGCCGTTTTGTTTCGTCATTGATTTTTTCCAAAATGTTACTAGGTCAACCCCATATGACCTTCAATTTTTGACAAAAACTTGTCAATCGAGAAAGTAGTTTCTTAGCTATGCTGTAAAGACATAGACCGACAGACAGAAATCTAAAGATCTGAAAAAAAATCTAAGCTTTTACTTAACTTCACTTGTATGTTAGTTAGCATGTATGGGTCAAATTTTGTAAGTAACTTTTGAAGCAGTTGCCGTTATCCGAATTGACTAAAATTTGGTATACGTATATAAACCCGATGACAATACAATACTATGGTGTCAGATTGTGAATGTTTTATACAGGGTATAATATTTTACCGTAATTTTATTGAGTCCCCATACATTGACAATTTATTTTCATCTCGTTTTAACGAAGGAAATGTCTCATTAAAACTTCTTATATAAAGCATAAAAAATTGTTAAATAATAATATTTAAATATATATTAATTTTATTATTACTTTGGAATAAAAAAGATTTAATTTTTTCTCTGTTAGTTATCTACATCTCTAAATCTACTTTATAGCTTTATCTAGCCTTAGTATAATCCATTTTATGTTTCTGCTGTGGTTCACCTAGCAATTTTTGTTAGCCAAATATTTTTCTCTACAGATGACAGGAAATCTCTTTGGTCCCACAAAAGTTTTCCTCGTTATTTTTATTGATATAAACTCTCGACTCGACGAAAGTTTATAATGTCCCTACCAGGATTCAAAAAGTCTGTTCGTCATAGTGCCAAACTGCACTTTATATACATTTTTACATTTCGGTCGCTATATCTCGGGGACGCTTTTAGATAAACTTTTGAAATTTGGTAAGTTTTTAGAGTACAACTGGGGCTCGCGAACAGTATTTTGTGTCATTTTTGGTTTTCTGTCTATTAACGAAAAAAAACATTCAGAATTTCACATAATACACCAAACTGAGGGAAAAACCAAAATATCGATTTGAAACTTTTAGAAAACTTCCTTTTTAGGTTCTCATAAACCCTATTGTAAATGGGCGCCATCGAGGTTTGGGAAGATTTTTTTAATTTTTGAACCATAAAAAAAACCCAAAAAATGGGGTAATTTTGGAGGCATTTTGAGGGACCGAAACCCGATCTACTTTCAATGGTGTTCGATAGGAAATTTAATGGAGATACAAAATAAATATAATATACGTACCTATACTGGAAATGACGGGAAAGGAAATTTTTGATTTTAGGGCTTTAAAAACGACTATTTTTGAGTTTGACAGGATAAAATATAGATATATTTAAAGAGGTAGCTGGTACGGTTATGTTTTACAAAAAAAAATAACATAAAAATGCGAAAAAGACATGACAACCTGAGATATAGCTTGTTAAATTAGATGGCAGGTAGGAACGTTGGAGCATGCGCTTGATTGTAATGAAAAACTATGGGATTGTACTTGTACTACAAGCTCTGCGGTTTCTACTTTTTGGTTCTATAATCACTGAATCTGTTTTGAGCCACAAAATGTATAGAAATATAATTTGGCAAATTGGTAATTTAACACAATTTTCCTGTTTATCACCAACTACTAGCCCTGCTAAAAAATATTGCAGAGAAACATATCTAATGCATGTTTAAACTACTTGGCGTTGCATTTATAATTATACAGTTTTCTATATTAGCTCCCGAAAAAAGTCTTATTTCACCGAAACTAAACCGCCGGTATTGTATCCTACAATTTCTCTAAAGAATTCTTGAAGTTTTGAGAAACATATTTTTCATTGATAGTACCTAATCCTTTAGGCTTATTGAAAATATTCGATAAAACATCTTTGTATATATTAGTGTCTTTGGAAAAATGATCAACAGTTTCAGAAACCTTCATTCAAAACCAATATCTTTCAGTATAGGATCATATGAAGCTTTTATTACACGATCATCATATTAGTTATTTGTTATAAGGGCGGACTTTGACCAGTATACAATCTTCAGGAAGACATAATTCGTTCAAATTAAAAAAAAAAGGTTTTCGTTCCTTGCCTTTAAAAAGTAATAAAAATGTAAAATAATATTCTATTTTTTGCAACCAAAAATCAGTTCTATAATTTAATTATAGACAAAATGTATAAGGGTGTGCGACTATGTTGCTGCCCCGGTATACTCTTAATCATGATGTGTAAAAAAATATTAAAGTTTCAAAATCGCACCTACACAATTTCAAAATGTATTAACAAATTAAGATTAAAAATATTGCAAATAACTCGAGATTATTAACATTTTTATATTTAAGATTTTTCTGGAGGAAAAAATTTCCAATAAAAAAGTCCCGACTGCCGGAATTGTAACTCTATTATTAATTATATTAATTTAGTGTTGAAAATAGCGCCGTGCAGCGAGCGCTAAGTCGTTACGATGCCCCAAAACCTGCCGTAACAAGTAAAAAAAATATAGTATTAAATATTGATATCAAAGTAAAAACATTAGTTTTATGTTACCGTCAATAATTAATAATAAACACAATCTCATATATAATAGTTAAAATAAAATTTTAATTTTTTAATTTGTTTAATAATTATTCGACTTTTATTATAAACGAAAATTGTGAAAGAAAATTTCTAATTAACAAATGGTTTATTTTTTGAAAAATAAGTGAAACATTTTTTCAGCGTGATATTGTTTTCTCAACTGTGTTTTAAAATTTTTAAACGAATATTTAATAATACGAAAAACTTTTTTAGTTGTTACGGCTGGTTTTGGGGCACGCATCGTAACGCTCGCTGCGTGAAGCTCTAGTTCTATGTTATTTGCCAGAAAATAACTATAACTGTTTTTTTAAATTGTAATTTGTGAATAAATTTTGAAATCCTTCATGTGCGGGTTTGAAACACATTCTTCTAGACGTCTCATTCCGAATCCAATGAGCCCTTACTTATATTTTTACTAATAGTAGCGAGAATTAACACCATTTTGAGTTTGTGAAGTAGACTAAAGAATTTAGATTAAACTTTTTTTAGAAAAATATACAAAAAAAATCAATCAATTCAGCCATTCAGCTGACTGTATGTTTCGGACTTCTTTTTAGATTTTTTTAACAAACTTTTTTATTTTAAAAATCGGATTGTGCCTTGATTGGCCTCCGTTTGGTCTTTTTTTGGGTTGGCGTAAAAATGTGAGTTTATATAAAATAAGTTATGAAATTACATCTCCTCTGATTATCTGCAAGAGCGGAAGAGTGAAAGTTGCAAGGGGTGTCTAAATTATTGTTCTTTCGAGTCGGAAAGCGAGGCGAATACGAACTGGTCTGATTGATAAAATGAGCGGGACTGTGGCACGATATGGGATGGGTGGGTCGGTCGCTCGTTAGCTTGTTAAATACCGATTGCCATAAAATATGAATTTCTCTATAGCCAGAATCTTGAGTGAAAATTTAATTTGGGGTTGGTTTATTATGTATTGGCATCATATTACAAGTCCTTTACAATTTAGATTTATATTATTTGATTTATATATTAGAATTATATCTCTACTTTTGTGTATTAAAGTCTGAGGTGACCTTACAATTAGTAATGGTAAAAGGATTATATTTAATAAAAAGCAATATAATAATTAATAACATAAATCTACATTTAAAAATAAAAAAAAACAAATCAAAAAACAAGAAATCTTACATTATATTAATACAAATGAAAACCTAAAAAACTTCAACTTCAAAATCCTTTTGAGTCGTCTAAATTATTGTAGAAAGCTTGAGGCGCTTTTTGGTTATGTTTGTTTGAGCAGCATGTAAGCTAATTAAATTCAGCAAAACGCCCTACGCTTATTAGAGTAGTCACTGAATTGTCAAGAGTTGAATGCATCTATCGAAACAAAATATTTTAAGTAAATTAAATTATTTTAAGGCGTCAGTAACAAAAGCCTGCCTTCTAGTGTTTTTCTCAACTGTAATTTATTGATGTCATATTCCGATAGTCCGGAAAAAGCTACGTATGTTAGGCTTTTGAACTTTTATTCTACCTAAACCATAAGTAAACTGCAGATTAAGGAGTACTTGAATAATATGTGGGTATAATAATACGAAATATTCTATTATATTACATTTTTTCGAAAAACTCAAGTGTCTATATAATAAGGATGAACCCAGAGAAATTCTGAATTATTGTACTAGTTGGTCACTCTTACTTTGTATTTAAAGTGACGCTTTATTTTTAATATATATTATCATTAACATTGGTAAATATTCAGGTATTAAAAATACATACCTGAATTTTGTTGATATATTCTAATTGGATATTCTTCATTCAGATTCTGGAATCCTTTGAATTTCTTCCGGGTTTTAGATCTACGTCGTATTTTGAAATAAATTAAAATTTTAAATAAATTAGCAAAAACCAAGGAAAAAACTAATTTTTAGACATTGAACACTGTTTGACAAAGTAATTTTTACAAAGGTAGTTAATAAAGTTATTAGTAAACTTTTTCAACGCCTTTACTTAAAATGACAATTTTCTAGCTCTTTTGGAGAAACAAAAATGTGCCTTTATTTAACATGTTAAATAAAATTTTTATTTTATAAGTTAAAAAAAGCACTAGAATCTCATTTTTTTACGACTTTTATTAGTAAGCACTAAGAACATTGTAACGAAACATGACTAAACAAATTCAACCAACAAAATTTTTGTAAGAACTTTATCTGCAAGTTTAAAATTGCAAAACTTTAAAAAGCAAAAACAATTTCAAATATTTCAGGTTACCACGCTAAAAAGTTACTTTCAATATTGCCTTCAGCAGCAATACCCCGCATCCATTGTTTTTTTTCTGAAATAAAATCCCTTTGCTACTAAAACCACCTAATTTTACATTAAAACTCTTCTTACTTCTCTCCAACAACAGAAAAAGCTCTACAATACTATAATCCAATCAATTCTTAAGTATTTTCCCCAAGACCGTTTTATTTAAAACCCACGCTTACAAAGACGCTTCACTTGAAAAAATGTATTCCAAATTATTAATATTATCATCGTTTGAAAAAGGATATTATTGATTTTTTCGTCGACTTTAAATAGCGATAAAAAAGTGTTGTATGTAAATCCTGGCCAAACGGTTGCATAAAGCACACGAGAAAAATACCTTTTGAACCACGTGTTGATTAAAATATTCTTACTGAATAAAAAATGAATGCCTACGGTATTAAGTAGTTTTGATCTATTACCCATATAACTTTACCTATAATGCATATTGCATTTCAGGCAATACTTATTTGGGAAAAGAAATATTCCCTATTAGTCATATTTTGAAATATAATTACACTACTAGCGTTTTCCAATCATTGCTCTGTAGTGCTTTCAGAGCACTATTTGGCAATTTGTATGTTCCATTTGGCTCAGGTTGCTCCGAGATTTCCTAATTTGTGTGTTTCTTTGAAAAAAAAAACATGATTTCTTCAGAAGATGAGCTTGTTACAATTTGATTGGTAGTAATATTTGTAATAATAAAAAATTTATAGTTATATTTTGACATCCATTTAGAAACAGAGAAAATAAAATAAATTTTCGAATATTGTTAACAAAGAAAACAAAATCATGTCTCAAAACTGAGAAGTTTTTTTTACGAGACATAGCATTTAATTATTGAATTTGACATTTTGCTCAATATATTCCTCAATCATACTTTATCTTTTGGTTGAGGAGATCTAAGAATCTTTTAGCTTTAGAGTATAATATCAGAATTATTTCGAAAGTGATGTCATAGAAAACCACAAAAATAGGAATAACAAAAGTGTGTAGTTCATTTTGCATTAAGTCAAAGCGTTCAGATTTTGTATCCTTGTACTTCGTTCTTGTTCTATATTAGTATTACAAATTATCTCAGAAGATTTTAGACCGTACAAGATTTCAGAAAATTCTGAATTATTTGTTTTATTGTTGCTTTTAGAATTTTTGGCCACATTATCTTAAAAGTTAGACGTCAGATAAATCCGTACAGTGTCACTTGAGTCTCTGCTTAGATTAAATACACAGGAAGAAGCCTAACAAAACAATAAAACGTGACTGAGGCATTTTACCCCAGGACGCCCTGCACACATAAGTTTATTTGCAAAATTCCCCTTGGTATATTAGGTCCATATTCAATTGCCTCCCGGTGCTAATTAAATCAGTTTGAAATGCATGGTGTCAATCAATTGAAAAGCATGGTAGCAATGTGACTGATATCAGGATGTCACTGATAATGGATTTCTAGTATATAGAGCTTTTGTAGACAATTAGTTACTATTTATAGCCTCGTAATAATGAAACAGTGTATTGTTTGTAGTCAGTTGTCGAAAAATGGATCTTATTTATCTTTTCACAGGTAAGTTCCATTGTTGGCACATAGCATTAAATTAGGAAACCTTTTAAACACAAAGTAATATTCTAATAATTCTTATGTTATATCTGATTTAGTCTAAAGTCAGGAATTAATGTATATTTACGTTCCTGTTAATCATTAGTGACTCATACAACATATACAAATTCATGGATGAAGACCTTTTTTTTAAATTTAGGTAGGACTTACTTTGTTTTTTGCGTATATCCTTTTATTATATGACCTATTTTTCATAAAATATAACTCAAGAAATATATACAAAAATACGATATTTTAAATCATGATTTCAAATCCACAAAGTTTATAACCATTACATAGCTGATTCAGTTGAAACAATTAATGAATTTAATATTTTTGTTCAGTCAAAAACAAAATATGGGAATTTACCTTGAAAACCTCGTAGTTGTTTAGAAAAAAAGATTATTAGGTTTTTGAGAAAAGATAAAATAAAATTTGTTTAATTTTATATCGAGAAGATTAGATTAAAATTTTTCAATAAACAGAACCATACAACTTTTAGGAAACAGGAAAAAAATTAAATATGAAAAAGTGCTGACATTCAAATATACTTAAAGGAACCAGTTTTCTTCGATGGTTAATAACTAATAAGTTTTTAAAAAATGGACGTATTTTAGATTAAATTCCATATCCTCTTTTACCTAGCTTAATCTTGTAGTTCCACGTTTTTGTCTCTGATATAATTGTATCTGTCTTAAAATATGATCATCTGTTTTACTTTGCGCTTAAAACTTCATAGACACCTTAAACTTTTGGTAGGTAAGTTAGAGCTTTGAAAGAGGCGAAAACCGTTGATAAATACATTTTTTCTGTTCACACAATTAAGAAGATACTTTCGTTTTGTACAATTTTTAGATTTAATAGAACATGTTGTATTTAATATATATTTTTTAAATTAAAAATAATCTGTTTCAAATTGCAAAAGCAGTATGTTATTGTATTATCTTTTTTCCCCTCCCATTTTTAAATTAACCTGTAGTTCACAAAAACGCATTACATTTTTTTTGTAAAAATAGGGCCACTAAATCTAACAATTTTATCGTACCTAAATTAATTAAAAATAATGTGAATATTTTGTGTATCAAAAGTAAGGTTTTCAAAAGTCGCAATCGTTTTTATTAAATAAACATTTCCAGAATATAATATCCGGCTAATATCTACTTTTTAACAATTTAAGAATGAATAAATGAGTGCAACTAGGTATATCAGATATTAAAGAAATGCTGATAGATAGTAAATATAACGTAGTTTCATCAATAGATTTATATACCTACTATAAATAAAATTTGTTTTAGAAGAATTATGAACTGTAGCACGGTTATAATTAAACATCTAAAAACGAAAATGTAAGCAAATTCTGGCAAATATCGGATAGTTTAATTTTACATTCAAACTTGTAACTTGTATTTTAAAAAAACTTTATTTTTAAAACACGAAATTATAATGGATGTTGACCGATCTATAGCTACTTAATGACTAAAGATGATTACTACTTCTTCTGTATTTATATAAAAATAATGCTGAAATAGCAAGAATGAATGAGTAATCAGAAATATGATGCTTAATTCTAAATGATTCATCGGAAGTGGCCATATAATTCCTCCCTCCTTAAGTTTGAGAAAATCGGGGTTGATTTTCGAGAGATTCTAATTTTATGTCCACTTTTACATTTTCTTTAGATTTTTCCTTTCTGCAATAATAATACAAGAAACTTATGATGATTGTAAATATTATAATAATAATTATTATTAGAGTAATTGAAACTCCAGAACTTACAAAGTCCATTTGTTTTAGGGGATAAATTATTAATCTTTTAGCATTCTCTAAATCTTCATTGATTTTATCAAGATTTATTTCTTTTAGTTCCAAGGGTTCAGTATCTTGGATTAATTTTTCATCAATATTTATTGATGGGAGTTTTAGTCTTAAACTAATTGTTTCTAGTTTTTGAGAATCGTAAATATTATTTTGGATTTTTACTTTGCAATCTGAAGGCAATATTAAGGATACTTTGTCAATGGTTTCAACGCTATGTTGATTTGGACATTGAAAGTATATGCTTTCTTTAGAAGCAGGTATAATTATAAGGGAATTGTCCTCAAGTTGTGTTATAGAAGTTTTATTATATTTAATTGGTATTAGTGGACAATGGTTTGTCAAGTTAATTGTTTGAGGTATACAGGGTTCGTTTTTATTCAGTGTGTCTCTAGAACATAAAGATATATTTTCTATTTTATAACAATTTTCTTTTGAGTTGTAAAAGTCATCTGTAGATCTCAATAAATACGGATTATTTAAAATCGTTATTTGATTATTTATTGGTATTGGATATATTCGATAAAGTATATAAGGTTTCTCTAAAATTAAAGGTATTGCAATATAAAATATAATTAGATCATTCTGAATTGTCACATCTGCGTGTGCTACTTCGTAATATTTAATTATATTGTCGAAATGAATACGACTCTCGGGCCTTATCTTTGTAATTATTCTGCGAAGTTCTTTATACTTAATAATACTGTGATGCATAATGTTTATTTCCGCAAAGTTTATTGCAGTTTGCAAATTACTTTTTATGTCATGAATGACACGTAGATTAGTCTCAATATTGTCTAGCGTAACAATATAGTAAGACGAAGTGGTTGTAGTATGAGTCATATTAGTGAGGTCTTCCATCCGGGTTAATAACTTTTGCTGATTAGTTTTAATATTAGTCAGCTGTGCGTCAAGATCTTTTGTTAATTGTTTTACAATAGTCTGGGTTGCAGACAAATCTTTATGTAAAATTTCTTGATTTTCTCGTAATATTTTAATATAATTGTCGTATCTTTCTCCATCATCGGCATCTAATGTACCATAGAGATATTTTTGTGCTTTTCCTAGGAAATTGAAAAGTCCGCGTTTAGTTCGCTTTTGTGGGGTAGTATAATATTTAACAAATAATTCGATTGATTCTATTTGATCGAAAAGGTTACGTGTTCTTATAGATAAAAGTTGGTATATAGGTGCGTATAGATTACTTAGGGTATTATTAATTTGTGTAAGTGTCGATTTCGAGTTTTCTACACAATCTTTTATATTAGTTAGATTTACATGATAATAGACATGATGATAACCTGTTATTATGTAACCTGTTGATTGGTAAACTGGTAACAAAGGGTTATTTAATTCTTCCATTTTATATTGTGCGTTGACAAGTAGTGGGAGTAGTATCAGGATCTTCTTCATTTTGTCAGTAAGTTCCTGAAAATTACGAACGTCTTTTAATATCTTTTGGGTGTCTTTGGTTTTTAAAAGTAGTTGGTTTGTATTTTGGTTCTAACTTTAATGGTAGTTTTCGAGGTGTATGTAATAGTTGTTTTGTAGCTTCAGCTATTTCTGGGTCAATCTCGCGTTTTTCATTTAATTTAGCTAGGACATTAGCCTTTTTCGCACTTAATTTTAGATTTATTTTTTCATTAAGTTCACTAAATATTTGGGCGAGTTCATGTATGTAATCAGTTTGTATTTGATTTATATTTTTCTCAAAATTCAGTTGATAATTTAAATTTCCTTTTAATATTTGAAATGGTGTATATTCATGAGTTGAATGTATACTGCTATTATAATTAAGGATTGCGATATCCATTAATTCTTGTATTGTTTTAGTTCGATGTTCGTTTCTAAGGACAATAAGACTTTCTTTCAAAGTTGAATGAAATCTTTCGATTGGTGAGTTCGAATTTGGGTCATAAGGTGTAGTAAAATATAATTCAATCTGATAAGTCTTGCAAAGGTCTTGTACTAAATTACTTTTAAAGCTTTGTGCATTATCAGTTGTAATTTTACAGGGTGTACCATGATGTGAAAAGAATTTAATTAGATTTTGACAAATCTCGATTGATGTTTCATTTACAGGGTATGCTGTAGCAAATTTAGAGAAGTTATCTATTATTGTCAAATATTTTTGACCTGAAATGGAATATATATCCATATAAATATGTTCCATGGGTTTACAGCCTGTTGGTGTTGGTTTAAAAATTACTTTATAGGGATGTCTATCATATTTGGTTTTTTGACATATTTCGCATGTATTAACAAAATTAATTACGTCTTTTTCAAGGCTTTGCCAATAATATCTTTGCTTTATATTTTTTATATTTTCAGTCATTCCTCTATGGGATGTTTTAGTGGTATGATATCTTTCAATTATTTCTTTTTGTTCATTTACGTCTACGACGTCCTCTAATAGTGTATTAGAAATAACAAGGTTGTACGCGTTATTTTGAAAGGTTTCTTGGAAAATTCGAATTATTATTGGTTCTAATTCTTTATTGGGAAAGTGTAAACAATAAGTATCTGGGGGTAAATAATCTCTTAAGAGTCTTTGGATTATTTCGGTTATTGGGTTTTGATTTATAAAAATTATTATTCGCTTTTTGGTTTCAAATAATTTTTCAGTGACAACATAAGGTTGTTCCTTTTCAGTCCATTTAAATATGATTTGGTTTTTAAAAGTGTTCAGGGCTTTACTAACATACGGAGCTCCTAATATGGGGTCTTCTCTTGACGTATGTATAGTTTCTGTGTCTGATTTTGAAAGTAAATCAGCTTTTGGCTCCTTTGGAATGTCATTTGTACTGGCTGAATCCGTTTCTGAGTTGTTTTGATTGTCATTGATTTTACTTGTTGATGGCAATGGCGATGGTGTTTTAATTGGTTTATTTGGGGGTTTAATTTGAATATCGGAAATTATATTAATTTTTGGTTTCTTCTTTTCTTTATTTACCTTTTTTGGTTTTTTCGAATAGGTTTTCTTGGGTGTCAAAGAAATGTTTTATTTTTTCATGCCAAATATATTGGTCGTCAGAATTTTCTTCTTTTTCACATACTGCTGACATATGCGTCAATGGTGATTTTATTATTTCGGTTGGGTACAATTCTTGAGGTGGTCTTGAAAGTGCATCGGCGTTGGAATTTAGGGTTCCTTTTTTATATTGAATATCATATTCATATTCTTGCAGTTTTAGTAGCCATCTTACTAATTTTGAATTCGGTTCTTTTATTGAGAACAGCCATTGTAATGGTTTATGGTCTGTTATAATTGTGAATTTTCTGCCAAATAAGTAAGGTCTGAAATATTTTGTTGCCCAAACAATAGCAAGAAGTTCTTTTTCTATTGTTGAGTAGTTGCATTCTGATTGATTCAGAGTTCTGCTAGCAAATGCTATAGGTAGGTCGTTTCCTATTTTTCCTTGTGAAAGTATTGCTCCAATAGCGTAATTTGAAGCGTCAGTGGTCAAAATAAAAGGTTTACTAAAATCTGGGTGTTGTAATATAGGGTCATTAGTTAAGATATTTTTACATAGATTAAATGCGGTAATAAATGCTTTATCATGATTTATTTTAACGTTTTTCTTTAAACAATGAGTCAAAGGTTTCGTTATTTTTGCAAAATTCTTTATAAATTTTCGGTAGTAACCGACTAAACCGAAAAATGATTTTATTTCTTTTGGTGTTTTAGGGATTTTAAAATTTTTTATTGCTTCGATTTTTTTGGGATTTGGTTTGATACCGTCAGGGGTAATAACATGACCTAAAAATTCAATTGTCTTATGCAAAAATTCGGATTTATCTAATTTTCATGTTAAAAGAACTTAATTTGTTAAATACTTGTTTTAAAGAGTCTAAATGTTCTTGAAGACTGGTTGAAAAGATAATTATATCGTCCATATATACAAGACATATTTTTCCTTCTAATCCGCGTAAAACGTTATCCATTGCACGCTGAAAAGTGGAAGGTGCATTTTTTAGTCCGAAGGGCATTCTGGTATATTCGTAATGTCCATGTTCTACATTGAATGCTGTTTTTGGTATACTTTTTGGGACCATTTCTATGTGATGAAAACCGCTGGCTAAGTTAAGTGTTGTAAAATATTGACTTCTACCAAGTTTATCAAGTATATCTGCGATATTTGGAATAGGATATCTATCTTCTATAGTCTTTTCGTTGATTTTTCTGTAATCTATCACTAGACGCCATTTTCTTTGTCCTGATGCATCAACTTTCTTCGGGACGATCCACACAGGGGAACTCCAGGGAGAATTTGAAGGTTGAATGATACCATCTTGTAGCATTTGGTCTATTTGTCTGTCTACTTCTTGTTTATGTATGAATGGGTATCTGTAACTTTTCGCATGTACGGGTATTTCATCCGTAGTCTTAATAGTATGTTTGACTTGATTGAAAAATGTTAATTTATCTCCGGGTTTATGTAAAATATTTTGAAAGCTTTTAATAAGTTTAAAAAGTTCTTTACGTTCTTCAAAGTTTAAGTGTTCGTGCCTAATTAGTGATTTTAAATCGATATCTTCGATTATGTTTTTTTCATTAATTTGATTCTGATTTGGTTCGAAATTTATTATTTCAAAATTGTTAAGCTCGATTGGTCTTAAGGGTAAATTATCATTAGTGGTTACTATTAGAGTAAAATATTTTTCTGTATGATTAAAAATATCAATAGCGTACTTGTTTTTTTTTACTTCTATTAGGGTAGGTCGAATTTCTATATTTTCGTCTAAATAATAGGGCATTAACCAAGTAGTGTCATTTGGTCGCGAAGTTTTCAAAATTACTTTTTGAATCGTTTTAGGTGGTATTTCAATTGTATATTCATCAAAATTTTGCCTATATTGAAAGGGTATTTCTAAATATTGGTTTTTCAATTTTTTATTTTTTAAATCAATATTTAAATTTAATTTACATAAGTCTTTAATTCCGATTATTCCATCAAAATATTCATGGAATGAATATAAAATAAATTCTATTGGTTCGGTTATACCAAAGCTTAAAAATAAAGGAATAGTAGCTTTACTTTTCGCTTTCTTTGAACCTGCACAAGTTTGGAGTGTGCTTACGTAAGGTTTAATACATTCGGGAAAATGTGTTTCCGCTAAAGAGGGTCTAAGTAGGGATGCATGAGAACCTGTATCAATTAGTAGTCGAATATTATAATTCGGTATTTCTACATAGGGTAATTGATTTACTTGAAAACTGTTTAAAGTTAAGCAAGGTTTTCGTCCGAGGCTGATAGATGAAAATTTTCTATTTGCTCGACTAAATTCCCATTATCTAATTCACATGTTTCATCAAAATTTTGATAATCTTGATCATAATTGTCAAATTCGGGGTTTTCTTCATTATATAACTCGTCATTATTGGGTTCATTATTTTCTAAATGCGTTAATTCTTGGAATGTAAATTTCGGGTGATGTTGTTGTTGGGGTTGCTGTCTATAGAAAGTTTGTTGTTGTTGTGGTTGCTGTCTATAGAAAGCTTGTTGTTGAGGTTGTTGTTTGGCAAAAGTTTGTTGTTGTTGTCTTAATGATGGCATTGTTTTTTGTACACTCACACCTGACATTGGTTGTGGGTATTGTTGTTTAGGATATTGATTGCCTTTTTGATTAAATGTTTGATTTTGTACTCGATTGAAAAATTGATTTGGTGGTTTTGGTTTAATAGATGAATTTGGAAAATTATTCGATCTATTTACCAAAAATTTATTAATATTATTTATTGGTGGCGTTTTCTGATTGCTAAGTAAATTATTTGATCTACTATTTTGCAAATAATTATTTTTAAAATTATTTTGACTGGTTAAGATTTCATAATTGGTTACAATATCGATTGCATGGTCTAGATTTTGGGGATTTTGAACGATTAGTAAAGTTCTTAATTCGCTTGAAATGTTTGCAAGAAGATTTTGAGTTGCTGTTAATTCGTTTTGTGCTATAATTATGTTTCTAGCTTCAATATTACTTATTTTTGTACAAGTTTTCCTATTTATTTTGGTGACTAAGGCTTTGAGTTTTTGTATGTAATCTAAGGTTGATTCGCCTTTTCTTGAAAAGAATATTAATTGTTGTTGTAAATTAGCTCTTGTTATTGGATCACTGAATTTTTGTTTTAATGAGATTTTTATTTCTGGCCAAGTATTAAGATCTGGTCTAGTTAAAAGAAAATCTTCGGCTGATCCTATAATTTTTGATTTAATTGCCAGAATTACAAATTCTTGTTGGGAAGTATCAGTATTAAAATATCTTGTATAAAAAGTATCTATTTGATTAATAAAAGATTCAAGACGTGATGGGGTACCATCGAAAGTTTTTAAGAGTGAAACAGTACTTCTCAAAGCGTCTGCCATCTTATTAATGTTTGCTTCGTTAGTATCTACGTTTATACTAGGGTTAAAAATATTTTCTAAATTGATGTCTGAATAAAGTTCTGTTAATTCACTTGCAGATTGATTTTCAAAACTACTTTGTGATAATCCACTTGTAGAAGGATTTTCTAAACTACTTCTTCGAATTGTTTTAGGATAAGTAATGTCTTTACCACATTTCTTAAATTTCCTCATTAAATATGTATTTAACTACTGTTAACTGCGTTAACATTTGTTTTCTTTACAACTAAAATAGTTAGTGAAAGTTATTCAAATAATTGTTCAATAAAATTGCTTCAATTCAATTATTCACTTTTTCTTTCTTCAAAAATTATCTTTGTTCAAAAAAAAATTCTTTCTTCAAAAATTTCAGAACTTAGTTAACAGGGATCTCAACTATAAGGGAAGTAAGTAAATAACTCACAATGTGTCCCAAGTCTTGGTCCTGTATCAAACGATGCTTTGCTGAAGTGATGAACTGCTCAGGTTGGCTACCGCTTGTCTTGGACGCTAGCACAGGCCAAATCGTCCTTACTGGCTTCTCGAATGGCGTACCAATAATCGATGTACCAGGAGTTACAAGTGCCTAGTTCGGTTGTAGATGTTCCTGATCCTTTTCTTAACTGTTGAAACAGAAAGATGCAACACTGATAATCCTTATGGAGATGAAACGTTGTTACACTCCGATTTCAGAATATCCCTTTTTTCGCACTCCGAAAAGGATCCTACCGACTGCGCCAATTTTACATTCAAACTTGTAACTTGTATTTTAAAAAAACTTTATTTTTAAAACACGAAATTACAATGGATGTTGACCGATCTATAGCTACTTAATGACTAAAGATGATTACTAATTCTTCTGTATTTATATAAAAATAATGCTGAAATAGCAAGAATGAATGAGTAATCAGAAATATGATGCTTAATTCTAAATGATTCATCGGAAGTGGCCATATAATTGTTTTATTTGGCTTTGGCCTGCACAAGTGTTTACCATAAAATCTCCCGAATGTCTCGAATTTACATAGATACGATACTATATACGACGGAACGTAAACTCCTACTTAAAATGTAAACAGCTTTTTTATTCAAAAATTAATGTCATTCTCGCAAAACCTGATTACAAATCGCATATTTAAAAAGTTGTTTAAAGGTTTGTGGGATAGAAAAAAATATAGTCATTCAGACAGATTTTTTCACGCGAAAAAACTATCTGTTTGCATTCAAAGGCAGGAAAGTGTACCTTACTCAAGGGGAATTCAAAAGATTTTTCTTCTACTTTTTACCGAGTAATGTTTCTAAAAATAAAGGTAAAATTTGAATGATTTTCATTACGGATTATAGGAGTCACATAAATTACTATTGAAAAGACATGACACCGGAATTTCAGCTAACAAGCCAATTTTTTTCAAATCTGGGATTAAAGAAGAAAATCCTTAATGGATTATTCCAGAGGGATTACAGGATGTGCTTAAATGCTGCGTTAAAAAATATAACGCGATTTAAAAATAAATAGCAAATGCTTTGTTTTTTAGGTTGTTGGAGTTTTGAAGTCAATATTATTTGAAAATAACATCTTTTCTTTACATACGAAGAATCCATTAATAGGGCTAAAATATTTATTGTATATAAGATTTGCAGCACATTACGTAATTTGCTCACAAGTTTTTTTTCGGGGCACACGAGCGAGACACATGATTCCATTCGGACCGCTTCATGAATTCTCACAGTTCTCGTTTGAATATGGCGGATGAAAGTCTGGCAGTGGCTAGCGCTAGATTTAATGTTTTATACACTTTATTAAAAAATAAATCGAGAAGACAGAGACGCCGATGGACATAACAATTATATGCGAAGAGAAGCCGTCAAATTGGTATTAACAGAAACTTGTTAATAAACGACTTGTTCGAGGAAGATTTTCTTCTGATGTTATAGATCGATTATTTCCAAACACTGTTCTCGCGTGAAATCTATCGTCGTGTCCGTTGGATTCATGTGTGTTCAAACTACCAACCCCTCACGCTCACCGTCTTCCGCTGGAGCCGTCCACACTGAGCAAGTCTGAGAGCGTTCGACGCACCCTCTCACTTTCATGTACCGACAAAATTTGGATCAAGCTGAGCCTGTTCGCCGCACGTTGCTCAGTCGTCTACATCTGTATCAGCTTGTATCAGATGTATCAGCTTTGCAAGCAGCATGTGTAGCATAAATTGTTAAAACTAATATAATACCAATTAATTCACTGTTACTCAAGAAATTATAGCTTTAGGACATGCAATTTTAAACACCAAAATAAATATCAAATGCATTTTTGTATAAAATCCTATCACCAAAATCAATGAAGAATAAATATAAAAATCTTAATCTATCGTAGTATATTAAGAGTAATACGTGGTAGGAAATAACAACAAAATAACGAACAATTTAGAGATCCTTCACTTATTAAATTTAATTTCACAAACCAGTGATGCTCAATGGTTTTCTGTTTGTAAATAAAACTAAACAGCAAACAAACACTAAGTTTCAGTCCTTGTTGTTTGCTCTTTAATTTCAAAAAGCAGGCCTCGTAGAGAAAAATAGATGATTAACTAAAATAAATATGCTGGTAAAACCCCAATGTAGGGCTACTACTTACAGTCATGCATGACTCTTGGCATTGTAGACAGGGAGAGCAATATAATATCTAAGATGAAATGTTAAAAAATTATTTATAACTGCTTAACGATAGGTCAATTTTTTAAATTACGTTTCAACTGCATGAAAAGTGATTTAAAGAAAAATTTTAGTCATATGAACTAAATTATTATTTAGCAATATATTGAACATTTTTTATACAAAATCGAAAAAAAAATAAAAAACGCCCCAAAAGCTTTCTATGTCCGAAAAAAAAATTATTTACTAAATTACTTTAATGGAAACCTAGTAAGAAAAGAGCTCTGGCGATGTCAGATTTTTGAGTTTTTCAGCTAACAAAAGACTTTTATTTTTCCTTATAGAAAAACTTATATATTATACCGGTCGTCAAGTTAGACTCATATTTTTTTATAAAAGAAAACAATTTAATTTTACTTTCGATTTTTCTGGAAGTAGACCAAAGTCAAGGATTTCAAATAGAATCCTGTTTATATATATATATATATATATATATATATATATATATATATATATATATATATATATATATATATATATATATATATATGTATATATATATAACCTGCACAAGTTTGGAGTGTGCTTACGTAAGGTTTAATACATTCGGGAAAATGTGTTTCCGCTAAAGAGGGTCTAAGTAGGGATGCATGAGAACCTGTATCAATTAGTAGTCGAATATTATAATTCGGTATTTCTACATAGGGTAATTGATTTACTTGAAAACTGTTTAAAGTTAAGCAAGGTTTTCGTCCGAGGCTGATAGATGAAAATTTTCTATTTGCTCGACTAAATTCCCATTATCTAATTCACATGTTTCATCAAAATTTTGATAATCTTGATCATAATTGTCAAATTCGGGGTTTTCTTCATTATATAACTCGTCATTATTGGGTTCATTATTTTCTAAATGCGTTAATTCTTGGAATGTAAATTTCGGGTGATGTTGTTGTTGGGGTTGCTGTCTATAGAAAGTTTGTTGTTGTTGTGGTTGCTGTCTATAGAAAGCTTGTTGTTGAGGTTGTTGTTTGGCAAAAGTTTGTTGTTGTTGTCTTAATGATGGCATTGTTTTTTGTACACTCACACCTGACATTGGTTGTGGGTATTGTTGTTTAGGATATTGATTGCCTTTTTGATTAAATGTTTGATTTTGTACTCGAATGAAAAATTGATTTGGTGGTTTTGGTTTAATAGATGAATTTGGAAAATTATTCGATCTATTTACCAAAAATTTATTAATATTATTTATTGGTGGCGTTTTCTGATTGCTAAGTAAATTATTTGATCTACTATTTTGCAAATAATTATTTTTAAAATTATTTTGACTGGTTAAGATTTCATAATTGGTTACAATATCGATTGCATGGTCTAGATTTTGGGGATTTTGAACGATTAGTAAAGTTCTTAATTCGCTTGAAATGTTTGCAAGAAGATTTTGAGTTGCTGTTAATTCGTTTTGTGCTATAATTATGTTTCTAGCTTCAATATTACTTATTTTTGTACAAGTTTTCCTATTTATTTTGGTGACTAAGGCTTTGAGTTTTTGTATGTAATCTAAGGTTGATTCGCCTTTTCTTGAAAAGAATATTAATTGTTGTTGTAAATTAGCTCTTGTTATTGGATCACTGAATTTTTGTTTTAATGAGATTTTTATTTCTGGCCAAGTATTAAGATCTGGTCTAGTTAAAAGAAAATCTTCGGCTGATCCTATAATTTTTGATTTAATTGCCAGAATTACAAATTCTTGTTGGGAAGTATCAGTATTAAAATATCTTGTATAAAAAGTATCTATTTGATTAATAAAAGATTCAAGACGTGATGGGGTACCATCGAAAGTTTTTAAGAGTGAAACAGTACTTCTCAAAGCGTCTGCCATCTTATTAATGTTTGCTTCGTTAGTATCTACGTTTATACTAGGGTTAAAAATATTTTCTAAATTGATGTCTGAATAAAGTTCTGTTAATTCACTTGCAGATTGATTTTCAAAACTACTTTGTGATAATCCACTTGTAGAAGGATTTTCTAAACTACTTCTTCGAATTGTTTTAGGATAAGTAATGTCTTTACCACATTTCTTAAATTTCCTCATTAAATATGTATTTAACTACTGTTAACTGCGTTAACATTTGTTTTCTTTACAACTAAAATAGTTAGTGAAAGTTATTCAAATAATTGTTCAATAAAATTGCTTCAATTCAATTATTCACTTTTTCTTTCTTCAAAAATTATCTTTGTTCAAAAAAAAATTCTTTCTTCAAAAATTTCAGAACTTAGTTAACAGGGATCTCAACTATAAGGGAAGTAAGTAAATAACTCACAATGTGTCCCAAGTCTTGGTCCTGTATCAAACGATGCTTTGCTGAAGAGATGAACTGCTCAGGTTGGCTACCGCTTGTCTTGGACGCTAGCACAGGCCAAATCGTCCTTACTGGCTTCTCGAATGGCGTACCAATAATCGATGTACCAGGAGTTACAAGTGCCTAGTTCGGTTGTAGATGTTCCTGATCCTTTTCTTAACTGTTGAAACAGAAAGATGCAACACTGATAATCCTTATGGAGATGAAACGTTGTTACACTCCGATTTCAGAATATCCCTTTTTTCGCACTCCGAAAAGGATCCTACCGACTGCGCCAATTTTACATTCAAACTTGTAACTTGTATTTTAAAAAAACTTTATTTTTAAAACACGAAATTACAATGGATGTTGACCGATCTATAGCTACTTAATGACTAAAGATGATTACTAATTCTTCTGTATTTATATAAAAATAATGCTGAAATAGCAAGAATGAATGAGTAATCAGAAATATGATGCTTAATTCTAAATGATTCATCGGAAGTGGCCATATAATTGTTTTATTTGGCTTTGGCCTGCACAAGTGTTTACCATAAAATCTCCCGAATGTCTCGAATTTACATAGATACGATACTATATACGACGGAACGTAAACTCCTACTTAAAATGTAAACAGCTTTTTTATTCAAAAATTAATGTCATTCTCGCAAAACCTGATTACAAATCGCATATTTAAAAAGTTGTTTAAAGGTTTGTGGGCTAGAAAAAAATATAGTCATTCAGACAGATTTTTTCACGCGAAAAAACTATCTGTTTGCATTCAAAGGCAGGAAAGTGTACCTTACTCAAGGGGAATTCAAAAGATTTTTCTTCTACTTTTTACCGAGTAATGTTTCTAAAAATAAAGGTAAAATTTGAATGATTTTCATTACGGATTATAGGAGTCACATAAATTACTATTGAAAAGACATGACACCGGAATTTCAGCTAACAAGCCAATTTTTTTCAAATCTGGGATTAAAGAAGAAAATCCTTAATGGATTATTCCAGAGGGATTACAGGGTGTGCTTAAATGCTGCGTTAAAAAATATAACGCGATTTAAAAATAAATAGCAAATGCTTTGTTTTTTAGGTTGTTGGAGTTTTGAAGTCAATATTATTTGAAAATAACATCTTTTCTTTACATACGAAGAATCCATTAATAGGGCTAAAATATTTATTGTATATAAGATTTGCAGCACATTACGTAATTTGCTCACAAGTTTTTTTTCGGGGCACACGAGCGAGACACATGAGCTTCCATTCGGACCGCTTCATGAATTCTCACAGTTCTCGTTTGAATATGGCGGATGAAAGTCTGGCAGTGGCTAGCGCTAGATTTAATGTTTTATACACTTTATTAAAAAATAAATCGAGAAGACAGAGACGCCGATGGACATAACAATTATATGCGAAGAGAAGCCGTCAAATTGGTATTAACAGAAACTTGTTAATAAACGACTTGTTCGAGGAAGATTTTCTTCTGATGTTATAGATCGATTATTTCCAAACACTGTTCTCGCGTGAAATCTATCGTCGTGTCCGTTGGATTCATGTGTGTTCAAACTACCAACCCCTCACGCTCACCGTCTTCCGCTGGAGCCGTCCACACTGAGCAAGTCTGAGAGCGTTCGACGCACCCTCTCACTTTCATGTACCGACAAAATTTGGATCAAGCTGAGCCTGTTCGCCGCACGTTGCTCAGTCGTCTACATCTGTATCAGCTTGTATCAGATGTATCAGCTTTGCAAGCAGCATGTGTAGCATAAATTGTTAAAACTAATATAATACCAATTAATTCACTGTTACTCAAGAAATTATAGCTTTAGGACATGCAATTTTAAACACCAAAATAAATATCAAATGCATTTTTGTATAAAATCCTATCAGCAAAATCAATGAAGAATAAATATAAAAATCTTAATCTATCGTAGTATATTAAGAGTAATACGTGGTAGGAAATAACAACAAAATAACGAACAATTTAGAGATCCTTCACTTATTAAATTTAATTTCACAAACCAGTGATGCTCAATGGTTTTCTGTTTGTAAATAAAACTAAACAGCAAACAAACACTAAGTTTCAGTCCTTGTTGTTTGCTCTTTAATTTCAAAAAGCAGGCCTCGTAGAGAAAAATAGATGATTAACTAAAATAAATATGCTGGTAAAACCCCAATGTAGGGCTACTACTTACAGTCATGCATGACTCTTGGCATTGTAGACAGGGAGAGCAATATAATATCTAAGATGAAATGTTAAAAAATTATTTATAACTGCTTAACGATAGGTCAATTTTTTAAATTACGTTTCAACTGCATGAAAAGTGATTTAAAGAAAAATTTTAGTCATATGAACTAAATTATTATTTAGCAATATATTGAACATTTTTTATACAAAATCGAAAAAAAAATAAAACACGCCCCAAAAACCTTTCTATGTCCGAAAAAAAAATTATTTACTAAATTACTTTAATGGAAACCTAGTAAGAAAAGAGCTCTGGCGATGTCAGATTTTTGAGTTTTTCATCTAACAAAAGACTTTTATTTTTCCTTATAGAAAAACTTATATATTATACCGGTCGTCAACTTAGACTCATATTTTTTTATAAAAGAAAACAATTTAATTTTACTTTCGATTTTTCTGGAAGTAGACCAAAGTCAAGGATTTCAAATAGAATCCTGTTTATATATATATATATATATATATATATATATATATATATATATATATATATGTTTTATACGCGTATTTAAATTCATCTTAACTTGCCCACTTTTTCGAGAAAAAAGAAAAAAAAACTGACGAGACCAAATATATTTAAAAATATGATGAAAACAAATGAAGTTTTTTACCTCGAGGTGGACCCCCAATCTACTTTTTACCTTGTTATTTAAGCCTGACCCATAGCGCAACTAAAAAAAAAGGGCCTCAGGATAAATATCATTGTAAATAAAAAGAAGGGTCATCAAAAAGAAAATATATGACGAATAACATACTTGCAAATGAAAGAATGCTTCTCGAGATTATTTATTTTAATTTTATGGGCAAGGACGTAAACATAAAAAAAAAAAAAAAAAAAAAAAAAAAATTCACTATTAATCTTACACATATATGATTTTATATGTATTTTATGTTTTAAAGTAAATATTAAGTTAAGTTTTTAAGTAAATATTAAGAAAAAAAAAATAATGGCCGCATAATAATAGTAAAATCGATAGCATTTCCTATTTACACTAGTTAATTTTTAAACCAAGATTCAAAGTCATTCTCTAAGGTACTAAATACCTGAGACTATACCGTATTCACTAATATTTTCTAATTATTCGGTTTAGAAATAGTATTCTTTATATATAAATATATTTAATTTTATGAAAGATATTAGCATATATAGGAGCACATACTCACACTTTGTTTTTTTTGCATTGTGAAACCTGCCGACTGCCACTAACCAAATACAACAAACTGGAACAAATGGAAAGCCCAAATTGTCGATGCTGGAGGGAAGTAGCAGCACCAGGGTCTATGCTTGATGCAGATCGTCTCCGTATTTTAAGGGATATCAGGGAGCTCATGGCACTTAGAGGCAACCTAGACTTTTGTCAACCAATCCCATACACGAATCAAAAACTATCACTTCACAAGCATTCCTAACAGATAAAAGCAACAAGTGGCACTCACGATGCAAAACTAGCGTACAACAGAGCCCATGGTTTGTGTAAAGCCACACTCACGAACTACAACCGTCATAGACGGTAGACATAAGGAAGACAGAAAAATGGACGTTAGGTGTAAAACATTCACAACGGCAATCAAGAAAATCAATCGCGTGCCTAAGCTAAAGCTTCATCCTGAATCTGATATGGTCACTTAAGGTTATGTCCCACGTGTTGTTATACATCAAAAACACTGGGTTCAAGTAGTATTCATGCCGCCATCTACGATTCCCATTAAAAACAACCGAGACGACGCAGACGGACCACAGTCAGTGCATGTTACCTGCATTATTACCGACGCCAGCGGCGCATACCACACTCAACAAGGGACCAGCGCGAATGGGCAGACAGATCCGGACTCCAATGGGATATCAGGAAGATGAATTTCAGTTTTGTTGTTCTTTTTACAATGGTAAAACAGACTTAAGTGCAGTGGCAATAAGGTTAAATTTATTTTATAACAAACATTTTTATTGTATGTGTTAATATTATTTTACAGTTTTAATTCTATATAACTATATTAAATCTACACAAATACTTACCGAAATATTATTTACTTGGGAACTTAAACATTTTATGATCGCTGGAGCCCAGCTTTTTGTAAACCAGGGGAAAAGTCAAGCACAGAATTATATGCATAAAATATTACTTTCAAATATCAAGTACAAGAATAATATCTCTTATATCTCAAATAAAATAAATGCTAAAAAACGATCAATATACCATACATAAAAACAAGTAATTCTAAGATATTTTGCAATGGCCTAAATTACACATCTATTGTTTTAAAGTCAATACTCTGCAAACCGCAACTCGCCCAGAATTGTTTATAATATTGGCCGTTTTAATAACGATTGATAAAACAATTAACTAATTGCTCTACATAAGAGATAAACACGACAATCGCTGACCAGCTGAGGTTTACTATAAAAAGATTTTAGAATCCTCGATGGGATTATTATTAAAAATGAGAATCAATTAGCGAGTCAGAAAAATCGGTCAACGAGAATCAAAAAGTGAACTAGTGATTTGGTCAGAATGTTTTTATTGAAAGTGCTGTTCCCTGGTCAATGGGCCAATTAATGTAAGTTATATACTTTTCTCTTAAAGTGAAAATTGTAGAAATCATACTTTTAAATATATATATATATCTGTAAATATGTAAATAAAAAGTAATATATATATTATTATATATATATATATATACGTATATATATCATATATATATATACCATATATATATATATATATACATATATGGATATATATATATATATATATATATATATATATATATATATATATATATATATATATATATATATATATATATATATATATATATATATATATATATATATATATATATATATATATATATATATATATATATATATATATATATATATGTATATATATATATATATATCATGGTCCCGATATAGGGTATGACTAGGGACGTAGGGATCTAACTAAATAAAATATATATTTAAAAAACACCTAACTTTTTATTTACATATTTACAGATGGTCGTTTTTAAAAGTATGATTTCTACAATTTTCACTTTAAGAGAAAAGTATATAACTTACATTAATTGGCCCATTGACCAGGGGAACAGCACTTTCAATAAAAACATTCTGACCAAATCACTAGTTCACTTTTTGATTCTCGTTGACCGATTTTTCTGACTCGCTAATTGATTCTCATTTTTAATAATAATCCCATCGAGGATTCTAAAATCTTTTTATAGTAAACCTCAGCTGGTCAGCGATTGTCGTGTTTATCTCTTATGTAGAGCAATTAGTTAATTGTTTTATCAATCGTTATTAAAACGGCCAATATTATAAACAATTCTGGGCGAGTTGCGGTTTGCAGAGTATTGACTTTAAAACAATAGATGTGTAATTTAGGCCATTGCAAAATATCTTAGAATTACTTGTTTTTATGTATGGTATATTGATCGTTTTTTAGCATTTATTTTATTTGAGATATAAGAGATATTATTCTTGTACTTGATATTTGAAAGTAATATTTTATGCATATAATTCTGTGCTTGACTTTTCCCCTGGTTTACAAAAAGCTGGGCTCCAGCGATCATAAAATGTTTAAGTTCCCAAGTAAATAATATTTCGGTAAGTATTTGTGTAGATTTAATATAGTTATATAGAATTAAAACTGTAAAATAATATTAACACATACAATAAAAATGTTTGTTATAAAATAAATTTAACCTTATTGCCACTGCACTTAAGTCTGTTTTACCATTGTAAAAAGAACAACAAAACTGAAATTCATCTTCCTGATATCCCATTGGAGTCCGGATCTGTCTGCCCATTCGCGCTGGTCCCTTGTTGAGTGTGGTATGCGCCGCTGGCGTCGGTAATAATGCAGGTAACATGCACTGACTGTGGTCCGTCTGCGTCGTCTCGGTTGTTTTTAATGGGAATCGTAGATGGCGGCATGAATACTACTTGAACCCAGTGTTTTTGATGTATAACAACACGTGGGACATAACCTTAAGTGACCATATCAGATTCAGGATGAAGCTTTAGCTTAGGCACGCGATTGATTTTCTTGATTGCCGTTGTGAATGTTTTACACCTAACGTCCATTTTTCTGTCTTCCTTATGTCTACGTTCTATGACGGTTGTAGTTCGTGAGTGTGGCTTTACACAAACCATGGGCTCTGTTGTACGCTAGTTTTGCCTCGTGAGTGCCACTTGTTGCTTTTATCTGTTAGGAATGCTTGTGAAGTGATAGTTTTTGATTCGTGTATGGGATTGGTTGACAAAAGTCTAGGTTGCCTCTAAGTGCCATGAGCTCCCTGATATCCCTTAAAATACGGAGACGATCTGCATCAAGCATAGACCCTGGTGCTGCTACTTCCCTCCAGCATCGACAATTTGGGCTTTCCATTTGTTCCAGTTTGTTGTATTTGGTTAGTGGCAGTCGGCAGGTTTCACAATGCAAAAAAAACAAAGTGTGAGTATGTGCTCCTATATATGCTAATATCTTTCATAAAATTAAATATATTTATATATAAAAAATACTATTTCTAAACCGAATAATTAGAAAATATTAGTGAATACGGTATAGTCTCAGGTATTTAGTACCTTAGAGAATGACTTTGAATCTTGGTTTAAAAATTAACTAGTGTAAATAGGAAATGCTATCGATTTTACTATTATTATGCGGCCATTATTATTTTTTTTTTCTTAATATTTACTTAAAAACTTAACTTAATATTTACTTTAAAACATAAAATACATATAAAATCATATATGTGTAAGATTAATAGTGAATTTTTTTTTTTTTTTTTTTTTTTTTATGTTTACGTCCTTGCCATAAAATTAAAATAAATAATCTCGAGAAGCATTCTTTCATTTGCAAGTATGTTATTCGTCATATATTTTCTTTTTGATGACCCTTCTTTTTATTTACAATGATATTTATCCTGAGGCCCTTTTTTTTTTAGTTGCGCTATGGGTCAGGCTTAAATAACAAGGTAAAAAGTAGATTGGGGGTCCACCTCGAGGTAAAAAACTTCATTTGTTTTCATCATATTTTTAAATATATTTGGTCTCGTCAGTTTTTTTTTTTTTTTTTTCTCGAAAAAGTGGGCAAGTTAAGATGAATTTAAATACGCGTATAAAACATGCCTTACTTCATATTCTGAGGAAAATAAGTAGAACTGTGTAGAAATTAGGCCATAGAGAATTACATACACTAACTGACTGACACCAAAAAAAGGGGGATAGAGAAAGAAAGGTAAATGTCAATATATTCATAAACGTCACACGTAGGATTTAATTTATAACCTTTCTGTCTGAATTGTAAGGCCTTATCCCCTACCTACGTTAGAATTTGGGTACCCGTATACTTCAAATTATTCTCATTATTTTGGCATAATCCGCACACAAAACTAGATAAATTAGGACGTAAGAATTTATCTTAAATAATTATTCCTATAATTACGTAATAGTACGCATTGGGCTAATTCATTTCTATGCATTCTACTTCTGCAAGTACTTTTTCTCCTGGGGATAATGATAGCAAACTTTTATTAACGCCTTCAAGGCTGTATCGCATATTACGATTTTCTTTAGTTACGTGGGATAATTGAATTCTCTCTTTTAAAATTGCTTGATTACTGTCTTTTATTGAAGGTTTCATTTTTTGACCATCCTTTTGCTTCTTTCGTTTGATACAAATTATATAGGTTAGATAAATAATTATTGTTATGGCTAGTGTTGAGATACAGAATGATATAAGACCAAATAACAAATCATGGGTGTAACTCGGGATTGACGACTGGCCATGTACTTCCGGTATGAGAGGGATCCCTATTGCAAATCTGTTTGTTCTGTAAAGGAGATACCCTACTAGGACTGACAGGGAAATGTTCCAAAATAAAAATAGTGAATCATTATGGAAGCCGTAAGGATGTTCGTACGGTTCTAATGACTTTGATTGTTGGATGGAACTTATTATGTTCCTAATGGTTGATTCGGTGGAAGTTAGATTGAGATGAGGTATGTGAAGAGTCCAGTTACTATTTAGGCACTCTTTTATGTTTTTATATGTAGGTGCAACGTGATTTGTCTTAGGGTTTAAGACAAATGATTTTAAATTTGACCATGTTGCTGGTATTATATGGGTTATGGGGTTAGCATATGTTGTGAAAATATTAGGGCATGGGAATCTCTTGGGTATGAGGACATCCGTCTGCGTTTGCAGCTGACAACTGCATGGTAGATTAATTTTAGTTGCCCCCTGGAAAGAATGTCGAACGTTAATTTTCAACGTTTTATTTGGGCTGCAGGAAATTGTCAGATGTTCTTTGGGGTGTGTTAATATGTAAGTTTCTTCATATATTTCTGAGATTACCATTGATGTTGCTGTGTGGCAGCTCATTGGACAGTACTGGCTTAATTCCTGGACAGTTGTGCCTTCATAAAGTTTCTTGGCGCATTGTGGTCCTTGTATAATGTCCGCAGAAAATCTGGGTATGTAACATAGTTGGTCATGATATGGCTTGCATTGGTGTAAGCCAGTCCCCGATATTTGCCTTATTTCATCTTTATTGTCTTCTGTAGTTGAGACTGCCAGAAAAAGTGGTTGATGTGGTATAGAGCATTTGGTTGAACCAAGCGAAGGGTGTTGTAATCAGCTCGTAAAGTTGCCAGTTTAGGGTTCTCTGGATAATTGGTATTTTTACCTGAATAAATATCTTTTTGTCAGTGATTGAACAATCACAGATTTTGATTTCGAAATATTTCGATACGTCTGCAATTTGGATTGCCAGTCTGTGACCTGATCTCGTAAGTTCTTCCTCTAAAATATCTAGGTCTTTTAACAGAATTTGTGGGTGGATTAGGTCGGCGGGAATCTTATGCTACTTGCATGAATTCATTATGAATTGCCTTCGTAGTGCTCTCGTTATTGTGATTCGTTTCAATCCAAGGTATTGGTTGTATAGTAGGTTTAAAACAGTATTCTCTTGCCTGCTTGCCGAGTTGGCAATTTTTTCTTCCAGATCTATAGTGTATTTCTCTATGTGTTTAATTCGTGCCTCCGTTTCCTTGAAGGTTCGTTCCACTGACTTTTCATATTCTTTAAAGTGATTAGAGCTTTCGCTTATAGTTTTGATTGTTCCAGAGAGCCCTTCGCTCAACCTGTTTAGTGTCTCCACGACATTACCTTCTCTTTCTTCCACTAATTTTAATTTTTCCATCGTGGCTACTCCACAACACCAAGATAATCCTGAGCCTATGAAGTCTAAGGCTCTTTTTTCTCTGGCGTTCCCTTTTATTGGTTGCTTCATAGACTCGGCACCCCAATTATCATTTAACAACTGAAATTCCTTTGAAAATGATTTTGATAATAAGTTGATGTTATGTAGTATCAAACATTCGGTAGTGGAGGTATTGAAGCCTTGACATTGATTTCTAATTGGTTCTATATTCTTTCCCTTGTCCTCTGACCAACTTGTTTCGTAATTTATTGGTATTGTTGCCTCGTAGACCTTGGTCTCTGGTAAAGGCTTCCAATATGCCCCTGCACTAATCTCGATATTGTATCCTTCATCATGTGCCTCTGACATAATTTTCGTCAGTAGTATAGTTGTAAACCTAAGAAAAAAATTGTTTATACAATTAAATAAGTTTCTTTTTAATTACCCGGTATTCTATGACCGTACTATAACTATGTATTTAAAATGCTATACCGCTTATATTATATTCTTAGTCATTACTTGCATTTACGAGCGTTAATATATTATGTTCCGTTGCTAGATTTAAAATTACTTTATAAAGTAATATTTTGTTACTTAGTAAGATAATAATCATCTCGATACTGATTATTTTATTGAATCATGTAATATTATTTCTACCATTAATCCAATCCTAATTAAAAAAATTTCCCATGTGTAATAAAACTAATAATATCTTGTTGCTCAAAAGCATATTTTTTTTTCTCTATATCTAATAATGAATATAATATTTGCTAAAATTAAAAATCTTAGTATTTATATTAATTGTACTGTAAATATAAATAAATTAAAATATTGGCAGAAATTGTTTTCTCACTATGTACACTAAGTGCTTATTTTATGTTTGTATTATCTCGCGAAAAAGATATAAACATTTTATGGTAAGAATTATAGCATATTATGTTAAATACCATATTTTGCAACTTCATCAAAACTGCATATGAGTGGGTCATTGCACGGCCCGTATGTTTTCCTGGCCCACTGAAAATCAAGGTCAAAACCGGTAGTTTTCTCGGGACCGATATACTTATATTAAACATCTGCTTTTAATTAGCAGAATAAGTGGAATAGAATTAAATATTATATAAGGTAAAGTGATAATATATACACACGGATTGTTTATATTGGGCAATGTATTGTTAGTACTGTGTTTATGCTTTTCTGTGGATGTTTGTTTTATACGGGCGTTACTTCAGGTGTCCAAGGATCGTAGTATGGTAAGATTCGGCTTACATGAACTATATCCTTTTTTGCATTTTTGGACGGACCTTTCTGTATTTCATAATCCACATCCGTGGTTTTCTTTGTAATATAATAGGGTCCGAACCATCTTAGGAGTAGTTTTTCACTTCTACCTACTTTCCTAACTGGTGTAAAGACTTTTACCTGGTCCCCTACTTTATATATTTTGTCGATGTTTTGGCGACGCCTAATATTTTCAGCAGCTAAACTTCTAATCGTTAAAGACATGTTTCTAAGTTCGTGGCTATCTAAGGGGTTGGGTGGTGGCATTAGGGTTACCTCTATTGGTAGGATGGTTCGCGTCCGTATATTAACATAAAAGGAGAAAAATTAGTAGTTCCTTGTTTTGTCGAGTTATACGCGAATGTTACGTGTGGAAGGTATTGATCCGAATTTGTTTGATTAGTATTTGTATATATAGAGACCATATCTGCTAGTGTCCTATTTAATCTCTCCGTAAGGCCATTCGTTTTTGGGTGATAAGAGCTGGTAAATTGGCTTGTGGTGCCCATTTTTTGAAGTAATTCCTTTACTAGATCAGATTGAAATACTTTCCCGCGGTCGCTTAAGAGCTGTTTAGGTGCGCCATGTCGGGTTATTATTTTTTCTAAAATAAATTTTGCTACAGGACCGGCCTTTCCACTTGGGAGAGCTTCCGTCTCGGCCCAACGTGTTGCGTAATCCGTAGCAACTACTATTACCGTTTTGCCATTTTGGCTTCTCCTAAAAAGACCTAGAATGTCAATGCCTACTTTTTCGAATGGTACACCAACGGGTATTGGATGTAAAAGGCCAATTGGCTTCATGTTTTGTTGGACATCCTTTTATAAATTTTTCTACACTCTTTTGGAGTCCTTCCCAGTAAAACCTCTGTTTTATCTTATTTAATGTTTTGGATGTTCCTAGGTGTCCGCTTAATGGCTCAGAGTGGGCGCTGTACATTACTTCGCCTATGAGTGATTTTGGTATTACTAGTAGATTTTCCCGTCCAGTAGGACTTGTATTTATTTTATATAGGACGGCGTCTATAAGTCTAAAATTTTTTGCTCGTTTTCTTGTGCCTATTTTGGCATTATCTGGGTTTATTATGGCTTGGGTAAGCTCTGTAATATCTTCGTCTTCTGTTTGTAACTTAGCGATATCCGTAGTTTCAAGGAGGAATGTCGGGATATCGTCGAGTACTTCATTGTTCTCAGGGGGTAAAACTGGGTTACGGCTCATGCAGTCCGCGTCTTTGTGTTTGATTCCGCTTTTGTGTACTATCTGATAATCGAATTCGGAAAGTTTTATTGACCACCTGGCTAACCTGCCAGTAGGGTCTTTTAGGGATTTCAACCAGCAAAGTGCGTGGTGGTCTGTAACTATTTTTAATGGTTTTCCATAAATTAAATGTCGTAGATAATTTAGAGACCATATTGCGGCCAAGCCTTCTAGTTCTGTAATTGTATAGTTTGTTTCGGCTTTTGATAAGCTTCTACTGGCATAAGCTATGGGGTGTAATTTCTTATCTTCCCCTTCTTGCAAGAGCACTGCCCCGATTCCAATCTGACATGCATCGACCCGTAGTTCGCAAGACTTTTCAGGGTTGTAATGGTTTAGTACTGGTGCTGTCAATAGCTTTTCTTTAAGTACTTCGAAGGCATTTATTTGCTCTTCTCTCCAGATGAATCCTCTTTCCTTCTGTGTTGCTTGGTGTAAGGGGTGGGCGATTTTTGAAAAGTTTTCAATAAATTTTCTATAGTAGTTGCAAAGTCCAATAAAACTCTGTATATCTTTGACTGTTTTTGGAGTAGGAAAATTCTTTATGGCGACTAGCTTGTTTTCATTAGGTAAAATTCCATCCTTTGATATTGAATAGCCTAGTAGGTTAATTTTTTCTTTTATATATTCACATTTTGATGGTTTTAGGGTTAGCCCTGCCTGTCTTAGGCGCAAGAAGACTTTCCTTAGTTTCTCCACATGTTCTTCTAATGTATCTGAAAATATTATTATGTCATCTAGATATATTAAAATTTCTCTCCATTTTAAATCTCTAAAGACTTTGTCAGCTAGTTGTTGAAAAGTTGCGGGTGCATTGCATAGGCCAAAACTCATGCAGTTAAATTCCCACAATCCATGTCCTGGTGCTTGGAAAGCTGTAAGTGGTTTCGATTTTTCGGCAATTTTTACTTGCCAGAAACCAGAAAACATGTCTAGTGATGAAAAATATCGTGCTCTTCCGAGATATGTCAGGATATCGTCTATGTTCGGAATGCTGTAGCTAGATTTTCTCGTGGCCTGGTTCAGCTTTCTATAATCTACGCAAAATCTTGTCTCTCCTGATTTCTTTTTCACTAGGACAACAGGGCTTGCCCAAGGAGAGTGATTAGGGCGTATGATGTCATGTTTTGACATTTCATTAATTTGTCTGTCTATAGTGTCTCGTTCTTTCTGTGAAACTCTATAAGCCTTCTGTTTTATCGGACGTGCGTCCCCTATGTCTATTTCGTGTTCTACCAGGTCGGTCTTACCCATGTATTTCGGGGTTTTTGAAAAAACATCGTTAAATTCCTCTAAAAGACTTTCTAGTTGCTCTTTTATCTTCGTATTTTTTATATGGTCGATTTTGTGATCGGCCTTTGTTACCACTTCGTTTTCCTCTCCTTCCTCAATGCAATACAGTTCTGCAGTCATACAATTGTAAGATTGTGGTTTATACATATAGCCTATTGTAGCCCCCTTAAAAATCCTTATATGATTGTAACTTCTTGTTACTACCCTTATTGCCAAAGCACCACCGACTAAAATTAAAGGGGTAAGGCAAATAATTCCTCTTTGCCTCAAAAAATTGTCATTTTCCTGAAAATCTATAATTTTGAGGTCTTCGGGGCTTATATTTCTCTTTCCTATATCTAATTTTATATTTATTTCTGTATTATACCTTAATATATAATCTTTTTCTGAAGCTACCTTGTACTTTTGTTCGTCCGCCATCTCTGTGTCGAAATATGTATACAGACCACACACTGATGAGTAGTTAATATTTATCTTATTGTCTGCATTAGAGAATGACAAGGTACTTTGAAAATCTCCATTACTGAAGTGTACTAATTTATCAGTATAATCGATTTTTGCGTTATTTTTTGCTAAAAAATCGGTTCCTAAAATTAAAGGTTTGGACAATCTATCCACTACTATTGCCATAACGTAGCCTGATATTTTACCTAAAACTAATTCTACTCTTGCTTTTCCTAAAGGCTTAATGCGGTTTCCCCCTGCCGCCGTTAAACTTAATTTTGTTCTAAGGGACTTATTCCTCTCGCTAGTGTCTTATCCACTACGCATTGACTGGCCCCCGTATCTAAAACAATTTCATACTCCTTTCCGTTTACTAGTCCTATTATTTGTAAAATATTTTGGTTGGTGCCCGTTGAGTAAAGGACGGCCTCACGTGGGCTAATTAGTTGAGCCGCCCCCTCTCGTTTGGGGATGGGGTTCTACTAAACGACACCCTTCTCTGTTGGCTTTCATCCCTGTCGCATGAGTAGTGTCCACATTGTTTACATGTGCAACACCGGGGTCTACCGTCGCTACACCTTGTGTTCGGAATGTTGCTGTAACTGCCCCTTCTTTGTGTATTCCTTTGGTTATTGAAATTAGGGGTGTAGTTTCTACCCCTTGTCCTATTTTCAAAGTTTTCTCTAGTCTGTGTCCTTGCGTTCCCCTGATAGTTGTTGAATCTTTGGGGATTTTGTCTTGTTTGCCTATTGTAAAAACTTCTTTGTGCCTCTCTAGGGTTGTATCTGTTTTCCCTATTTGAATTTTTGTATCCATCATTATTATGTCTATGTGGGTAGCCATAGCCAAACCTATTTTGGTTATTGTTATGCCTGTATTGTGTTCTCTCCGTTTGTTGTGTAGGCTATATTTGCCCACTCTCCTGTTTTTCTCCGATTGTGAGAAGCGACATTTGTTTTGCTAAGGCCCTTTCCCTAATCTCGCTTAGTTTAAGCACGAGGGTTTTTAAACTGTCGTAATTCATATTTGCTGAGGACATTAAATAATAAGTTTCGTAAAATGATGAATGCAGCCCATTTTCGAAATGCTCTCTAAAAGTTTCGAACGGCATGTTGCTATCTACCTCTCGAGCTAGGGTCAACAGTTCGTAGTAATATGTCTTTATGTCTTCACTGTCCTGTTGTTTTCTAGACGAGAGCCTGAATTTTAATTTTCTTAAAGGTTGTTCCCCACTGAATTCTTTTATGAAATCTTTTTTTATTTCGGCCCAATTTTTGTTTTTGTTCGCTACATTTGTAAAGTATTCATTATACCAATGACATGCTAGCCCTTCGAGGAAGTTTCCTAAATAACTTATTTTATATCCAACCATTGCAAATAGTTGTGCGTTCATATTTTGTTAGAAATGTTACAGGTGAATCTGTACTGGTGTTAAAATTTGGAGGATTTACGAATTTAGGTATTGCCGGTGTTTTTGTGTCGGCTATTGCATCCTGTAGGGTGATATTAGCCATTTTGTGTATTTGTGGTTATTTGTAGTGTAGGTGAGGGAGTTGGTATATTGTGTTGTTGATTTGTGTGTTCTGCTGTATTTTCTTCAGCAGGAGTTTTTGAATATGTTTCTTGTGTGTTTAATGTCTGAATTTCGAATGTAAATTTAGTCTGTTCAAGTCCTGCCGAAGCAGGTGGACTTCTACACAGGGATGCACTAGGACTAAAAGGACTATTATTTGTGCTACGGTGAGTGGGTTTAAATTCTTGATATTGTAAAACTTTTAATTTTTCCTTTTTTGTTTGCCCCTCGAATACTCCTTTTGTTTTGCTTCGAGTTACCCTTTCGTCATCCGACATATGGCGTATATAAATAAATAAACCTATGAATATATATCTATATAAAGTAATAATAGGTATCGCAGTTAATCAAAATAATATCTATACAAACGTTATAATACTAAGGGAAATAAATGTATTGTGAAAATTGTAGAAAGAAAAAAACAACAAAAAATCGTTTATTACCATCTTTTTCCACTTTTGTATCATATCTCTAGAAATATTTCTTATATTTTCACTGCACATGTGTGTGTTAATTATTTTTCTTAAAATATTTATTGTTCTACCTATTTTTGTAGTTTCCAGGAGTTTTACAGTTATCTTAATCTTTTTTATTTTCTTTAAAATTGCTAAAATTCTTTTTTGTTTATTGTGTGTATGATATATTTCAAGTTTTCTTTTATAAGTTAACAGGATATCTGAAAAATTTTTCATTACGTAGCATTTATTGAGTATTGTTAATAATATTTATAATTAATTAGAGAAAGAATGATAGTTTTAAAGATAGCGACCTCTGCCATATGTGTACCACTAGCGCCACATTTATATCACAATCATACAACATATTATGTGGTACAAGAAACACATTAAAAATTTAAATGCCATAAAAGTAGTACTGTTTATTAAAATATAAAAGTAAATGTTAAAAGCGGCTTATCCATCAAAAGAAAATTATTACTGTAACCATATCACAATTAAAAAAACTGTTAAATTTGAAAATAAACTCGGCGCCTCCACCAAATGTCATGGTCCCGATATAGGGTATGACTAGGGACGTAGGGATCTAACTAAATAAAATATATATTTAAAAAACACCTAACTTTTTATTTACATATTTACAGATAGTCGTTTTTAAAAGTATGATTTCTACAATTTTCACTTTAAGAGAAAAGTATATAACTTACATTAATTGGCCCATTGACCAGGGGAACAGCACTTTCAATAAAAACATTCTGACCAAATCACTAGTTCACTTTTTGATTCTCGTTGACCGATTTTTCTGACTCGCTAATTGATTCTCATTTCTAATAATAATCCCCTCGAGGATTCTAAAATCTTTCTATAGTAAACCTCAGCTGGTCAGCGATTTTCGTGTTTATCTCTTATGTAGAGCAATTAGTTAATTGTTTTGTTAATCGTTATTAAAACGGCCAATATTATAAACAATTCTGGGCGAGTTACGGTTTGCAGAGTATTGACTTTAAAACAATAGATGTGTTATTTAGGCCATTGCAAAATATCTTAGAATTACTTGTTTTTATGTATGGTATATTGATCGTCTTTTAGCATTTATTTTATTTGAGATATAAGAGATATTATTCTTGTACTTGATATTTGAAAGTAATATTTTATGCATATAATTCTGTGCTTGACAATATATATATATATATATATATATATATATATATATATATATATATATATATATATATATATATATATATATATATATATATATATATATATATATATATATATATATATATATATATATATATATATATATATATATATATATATATATATATATATATATATATATATATATATATATATATATATATATATATATATATATATATATATATATATATATATATATATATATATATATATATATATATATATATATATATATATATATATATATATATATATATATATATATATATATATATATATATATATATATATATATATATATATATATATATATATATATATATATATATATATATATATATATATATATATATATATATATATATATATATATATATATATATATATATATATATATATATATATATATATATATATATATATATATATATATATATATATATATGGCCTTATTTATATATACATATAAATATATATATAATAAATAAGGTCTTTAAAAAAAGTATAAAAACAAACAATAACATGACATTAAAACTGCCAGGAATCATCCCTGCGCTGGCAAAGTCTAGCAAATAAATGCTACTCTACTTAACCAGCAGAGAGACTATCCTGTGCTATGGAATGCGTAGGAAAATAAAATAAATAATTAATTTAAGTTGACAAAAAATAGCGGTTTGTTTGTTAACATGGAGAAACAGATTGACACAAAAAAAATTTGTTAAATTCTTAGATCACAAAAATACGTGTGAATAATAATATTCAAGGTTACAAAGTGTGCGAGGGCGACGAAATTAAAAGTGAAGAAGAACGGAAGGAATATAAAACAGCTAAGGTGTTTCTTTGGGAAGATCCATGCCCACAGATTAAAATGAGCTTAGGCTATGACAGATAAGTCCTGCAAACCTTTTGCCTATCTAAAATGAAATGTTTCAATTTAAATTTAAACTTATTAAAATTGAAAAGTCTGAATTCTCCAGGCAATAAATTCAAAAGGGAAATTGAAATGTATGAAAAAGAAAATTCAAGGGATTCATTGATTTCAAAGTAAACGAAATTTCATTACATGCGAATGTTCCTCTTATATAAGCCATCACACCACCACCCCTACCCTGAGGTCTATCTTTACGAACATTTTTGTAGCCAGGAATCGTAAACGTGTCTGCAGGCACGTCTGCATTCAGCCACGTCTCAGTAACCACCACTATATCAAAATTGGTACTCAGAGCCAAAAAAGAAAAGTCATTGAAATCAGTGAACATGGATCGTATGTTTAAGTGGGCAACAAACAACATTAAAAATATATATGTTTAGAAAATATATAGAAAGAAATAATGTACACACAAATATAAACAATCTGACCTAATAGTATTCAAGAGCGTAAAAATTTATTTTAAAATATGTGTCAACAAGAGCTATGAAATACATGTGTAATAAATTGTAGTATATTGAACTAGCAAAATAAAGTAAAAAATTAGAAATCAAAATCTGTTGGTATAATGGATTTTTCAAATTAGTTTGAGCCTCAAAGCAATAACATAAGGAATTAATATACATAAAAATCAAAATAATACGCCTGGTTTATAACATGCTGTAAATATATCTATGAAAGTATACATGATACAAGGTTAGCCCTATGCTTATTAACACAAAATTTATACAATTCTTAAAAAACAATAAATCAAAATAGTATCATCTCTTTAGGCAAAAAAAAACTGTCGAAAAGAGCTTTAAACACTCTGAAACAACTAAATATATTTTTAAGAGTAATATTTTTTTTATGCTTATTATTGGAAATTATTTAAAAACGAATATAACCGTATATAATTACAATTAAAAAAAAACTCAGTTTTGAGTAAAATTACATTTTTTTTTCGAAAATCATATCCCAAAAAAAAATAATAGTTTCATTTTAATCGTAATATTTGTTATAAATTGGTGGTGTAGTGTAAAATATATTCCAACATCTATATCAAACAAGAAGCAATTTCGGTAAACCTAAAATGTTAATATTTGGCCATCAATACGGAACTATATAAAATAGATTATTCATTTGTTATACCGATTTTGTAAGATCTGATATAGATGCCTATTGAAAATAAGCACTAAAAAAATTACAAAAATAGTACATATTTAGTACAAATCAAAGAAAGTAACATAGTACAAAATGATGTTAATATTATGTAAGAGACGTTTATGAAATAAATCGAAAAATTTAAATTACATACCAGATACATCGCGACACTAATCTATAAAGTCACCACTTCACTATTATTTTCCGGCAAATCAGAACCGTTTTTTATTAATTTTCGACTACCATCGCCGTCTTGAATATACACAAAACCCCCGTAAGTCCAAACAGAATTACCATAGAGTGATTTAGCTAACTTGTAAATCTGTAAATTTGCTGGAGTTTATATATATATATATATATATATATATATATATATATATATATATATATATATATATATATATATATATACATGATAAAGCTCTATGTAAATTAAATATAATATACAGGGTGGGGGTATTAAACAAAATGGATAAATGGAACATGGCAACGTTGTCACTTATCGTTGAGCTCGTCTTCAAACGCGCTATCATAATCTAAAAAATATATAGGTTTTTCTATTTAGAATAAAAAAGTTCTTATCAGTCCAGAAAAATTCCATCCACTGTATAAACAAAAACAAAACAAATAAAACTTCAGAAGCAACAACGAATCATTTGTATTTAAATTTTTCATCTAACTTTTTATGATTCTCCAGATAAGTGGATATGCTCTATTATTTTAGTTACCATGTACGACACTACATTGAAATATAATATTATTCTTTAAGTTAGTTTTGGGAAAATAGAAATGTAGTTATTTCTGTGTTTGTACTGCTCTCTTTATTCGTTTTTAAAATTAGAAGATACTTTTAATTTGGTTTACCTCAAACGTATGCTTATTTTCTATACGCGCATTCAGTTGAATTTGTCCCCATCTTCGCCCCATTTAAATTATGCACCTTCGACTACTGTTACTTTTAACCGCCATCGTAGATATTTTGGACAGTTATGGCAATTGTACAAAAAATATTTTTAGAAATTCTCACATTATAAATAACAAATTTACATTTTAAAAGCATATTTCTGATATTTGTTTAGAAGATCAACATTTTATTAAACAACCTATGATAGATGTTGGTTTTTATAAATACTATTTTCGTTTGGGCTTTGGTGGGAAGATGCATATCGTTAATTGTTCTAATAAAACAACTGAACTGTCTGCTATAAATAATAATAATAATAATAATAATAATGAACTTTCTATGCTTAATAATACAATTAAATGTTTTTGGAAAATAGAAGAAATTACAGAATGTGTGCTAGTTTTGCCGGAATAAAATGTGTGCAGATAATTCTTTCACGCATGCTAGAATTGAAACAGGTTGGTGTCAGGTAGAGTTACTATATAAATGTGCGGAACCTATTTTTAATTTGAAAAATGTGTAAAATCAGACAAAATCCGCATTGTCTATGTCGTAAGCATAAAAACGCAAAATGGCTATTCATTAAATGATCATTTATTAACTGGCACTAAGTTTTCGGATTCCCTCTGTCGCATTTATGTGCGACACAAAAAGCATGTTTACGGATATTTTAGTTGCAGAAAAACATTACCGCTTATATCGAATGAGTTTTGGGCTTTCTTGTTCGCCTTTTCTTGCTAATCAAACTTTACTTCAAATTGCGCTTGACGAAACGTTAAACCAGCCAGCCAGCCGTCAGAGCAGTGGCGGCTCTTCCATATGGTCATTTGGTCAATGATCCCAAAAAAATATTTCAGAAAATAAATTATTCGTTTGACCGTCCCTCCTAGACGTTGTAATAAAACGCGAACGTTGGGAAAAGTAAAATACGCCACACTATTAGCCGCGCACGGCGGCAGTTCGAATGGTCTCGTTGCATTCCGTAGGCATGATAAAATTCGTATACTAAGCTAGACTGGGCAGTCCGAATTGTCCTGATTATCTTAAAGCTTGACGAAAGTACCCGAGGATTTCACAGCTACCGAGCGGCAGCCGAACGTGATAGCAAATGGAATATGAAATCGCGATTTGGTCATCAGCCGGTCTCTCCTCAAAATTCGATCGATCGGTCGGGGCGTCGGGGCACGTCGGCATGCGGAAGTTCAATTGTTCAGAGGTCGCGCGGTCGATATTCTAACTCGATATTGTTTCGGACGTTTTGAATAAATGAAAATTGATTTATATACTGTTTTTTGTAATATATATTTTTTTTTATTTTTATGATCCATGTGTGAGTTGGAAATATACAGGAAATAAAATGTTGGTAGTGACTAGTGCAAAAAATTAAACAACTAAAAAGTGCTTAGGAACTTAATTTTGCAAAAATAACCAATTTCAAGGTGGTCTATGTTAGAGTTGTGAATGTAGATGAAATAAAATGTCGGTAGTTCAAAAAATTAAACAACTAAAGAGTGCTAACGAACTTAATTTTGAGAAAATAACCGAATTCAAGGTAAGTGGTCGCAATTTGCCAGAACTTAGTATACGACAAACTAGTAAAGACAAAAATAAAGAGGTTCATCGAAACTTTCGCAAAAGTATGTACGATTTAGCTAACTGAATATGTGGTTGTGAAGTCTCTAACTCATTTTACTGTTATGTTTGTTTGTTGTTTTCTAAGGACTCGTCGGACTCATTATGGTGCAAAATCGGTGTTAAAGACTTAAAACACTTAAAAGAAAAAATAAAAAAACATCCGTTTTCTGCAGATCACATGAAATGTTAGGTGGACTATACTATCACTCAGCTATATACAGCTTATAGAAAATCCCTTGGAGATTTAAATCTACAATTTTGAAACAAAATTATAGATTGTGTAAAATTTTGTGGGGCCTTCGAGCTGGCACTACGTGGCCATGATGAAACGGCTTTGTCTAAAAATCCAGGGGTTTTTCGAAGGCTTAAATTTTGTTGAGGAGTTGGGCCAAGATAGATTATCCGCTTTAGCAATGTTAAGTATCGATAAATCGTTTATAAAAGTAATGTGCGTGCAATTTTAACGAACGTGTAATTCAGCATTTTTCCAATTCTAAAGAACGAAGAGTAGACCTGAACTTCAAGAGAATTTAAAGCTCAATTTAAAGATAAGATATTTATTTTTATTTTAGGTATGCCTATTTTTAAATTTTTTATTGACCTCCCAATATAATTCACCACGAGCCGTCACTGCGCAGAGCATTAAAAACTTATAGCTACTTGGGTGATATTTGTTTTACTACGTTTTCAATTAACCATGCAGAATTAATTTGCAATGAATTAATAGGTATTCTTAAATCAGCCGGTTTTCAACTTCATAAAAAATTGAACTTCTGCAACGCTTTCTGGTAGATAATTATTCTACTTTTGAATTATATGGATTCTGCAACATTAAGAAAAATCGTATGGATGTTCTAATTATTTTTGAACTTTATACCTTTTTTGTTCCTCGATTAGAATTCTGAGCTTCCTTTTTCCTTTCAGAATTGATGTAATATATTTTAAAAGTTTTGAAAACAGAATACAATATTGTAGCTTGATCTGATTCTGTCGATTTTCGGAGCGGATTGAAAACTTCTCTGTGGCCCCACATTGTCTCAGAAGGTAACCCAGCAGATTGTGCGTAGCTTGAACTTCCGCCCTAGGAGATTTTTCAAAATTCATTTTAATACGCAGAGTTAGGGTTGTGTTAATGGTTCACTTTAGGAGGACAGAATCAATCAATGACTGATTCCGAAAACGAGCGAATCTTTTCAGTCATTCGTTCATTTCGTTACTTTTCGTTGCCGATTGAAAGAAGTCACTGAACGACTGAGCGGACTGAGATAGAAATAATCAAGCGTATTCCTCTATTTAGTCCTTTAGTATATTTCATATTGCTACATACATACTGAACAGCAAAATGAAAAAATCTGTTTAAACCTTTAACGACTGCTTTTATGTTAATTTGAAATACTCTTTTATCTACACGTTCTTTTTAGTACGGGTTAGATAGTTGCGTTCCACATTTTATGGTGACTTCTGCATTGTGTTATGTTTTGATGTTGGTTTATAATAGTTTTCGCAGGTACATATATTTTCTCGTAGTGTTATTTACGTATTTAATTAGTAGGTCGTATACGTAGTCATTAAATATTTGGAGGAAATTGAGGAAAAACGTGTTATTTCCAAACTTATTGTTGCAATATTAAATAATTAACAAGGGTCTATCTATGGTAATAAGCACGGTTTGATTTAATCTAGATTAATGAATGTATAGATTTTATCTAACTGAATTATATTTAAAATTAAACATGTCTGAGTTAAAAAAATAAACTGAGCGAACTTTGGAAACATTTTAAAATAGTAGGCGAAGAAGTGTGGCTATTGTAGTAAATTAAAACGTTTCCGGGCATATGGCAGATATAGAATCAAGAAATATTCCAAGTATCTCATCTGCACCCAGTATAAATATGCCAAGTAGCTCATCTGCACCAAGTGAAGATATTTCAAGGGCCCCAACTGCACCCGTCACTGTAACTCAAAATCGCACCGTTTTTAAAAATAATAAAAATGTACCGTCTCGAGCTCATTCTCAAGATGTTATAAGCAATTTCGTTCGAAAGCCAATATTTATCAATAAATCTAAATAGCTAGATAAACAATCAATTAGAGACATTGTAAAAGAGTACCAACCGTTCAGAGGTTTAGAAGACCCGGTCTTTATAAAAAATATGCACATGCTAAATTCTAAGTATATGCCAGACAGAAAAACATTATCAAATAGTTTAATACCAAAAATGTACAACGATATAAATGAACTAGTTTAAAAGAAAAACTACCAGTAACTGATGCGGTGTGTTTAACTACAGATGGTTGGACTTCAATCAATAATCAAAGCTTTATTGCTACAACCGCCCACTTTATTGATCATGATAAAAGCCAGCACATATTTAAGTCGTATCTTTTGGGCTGTATTCTTTTTGATGAACGACGTACAGCTAAAAACTTGTCAGATCAACTTAAAATTCATTCAAAGGAATGGGGAATTTATAATAAAATAACTTGTATTATATCAGATATCGCCGCTCATGTAACCGCAGCAATAAAAGCTACTTGGAGACTTTTTCCATGTTTTGCACATACCCTCAATTTGGTCCTGCAAGCTGGAAAAGTCAAAATTCAAAAACAAGTTAACAAAGTTAAGACCATTGTGAAATTTTTTAAAAAAAGTTCCAGTGCTTTAGCTAAACTGAGAGGTATGCAAACGCAAATGAGGCTACCTGAACTTAAATTGAGACAGAATGTTATAACAAGATGGAATTCCCCTTGCTATATGCTTCCAAGAATAATGTTACTTAAAACAGCTGTTGTGGACTTATTAGCTGTTGACAAGCCACATCTTAATGCATTATCGCCATCCGATTGGCATGGTTTAGAACTATCAGTTGAGATTTTAAAATGATTCTAGGAAATTACTGTGGAAATTAGCGCGAAAAACTCTGTTAGTATATCTAAAGTTATTTTGTTTGTAAATTCTATGAATATGCATTTATAAAAATGTGCAAACCTACAAAACTTACCAGAAATAACCAAGCCATTGAAAAGTTGCAATCCCAGATAAAAGAAAGATTTAAAGTCTTGGAATGTAATGAAATAACAATTCACGCCACATTTTTTGATCCGCGGTTTAAAAAATATGAATTTACTTTATTTGGGAAAAAGAAAAACATATTTTTTTTGAATCTTTTAAATATTTCTTCGCTTTAAAAAATATTGTTTTACAAACTGCTTTATATTTAATTATAAAAAAACAGCAAAGACCAAAATCAAGACATTTCACTATTTTGAAGTACCGCCTTATTTATATTAATAACGTATATACAGTAAGTGTAGTGGCGTGACCGCCTGACAATACTTAATATAGAATACTTTCATAAAACCTACATATAATCTGCATAGCAACTGTTACATTTTCCGTTATTCCAAAGATTTTGGATTTTTTTCGTCCAAATGCGCCCTAAGAAAAGCAATAATTAATTGTTAGAACTATTGGTGCCTCTCTATAAAACCAAGTCAACTGATCATGGTTGATTTGCTGCACTTACTTGCCTCTCAAATAAAATCGATTTCGTGTGTGCCATTGATTGGGCAGGTTATTTTATTACTAAACAAAAAAAAATTGTTTGTTTCGTTACAAAAGCTGTGTGCGTTGTGTATAAATGCATTCTAATTGTGGCACTTATTTTATAGGGATTTGCAAAGAACTTAAGTAAATTTTTAAAATTAGAGCTGCAAAGACTGCACAGGGATTTTTGGTTCAGATGGTGTTAAGAATGTGTGAAAAAGTGTTGGAACTTACTTCATCAAAATTCTGTATAGGGTCTTTTGTTTTAATAAAAAAATCATATGCCTACCTTTAAAATAACCTTTAAGTTGAGGATTTGCTTTGCACCCAGGTGCAGATAGAATTGCCCGGTATAAACAAAACAAAGACCTTTTGTGAAGTCGTGTCCTTTTACATATTTTCAATAAAAATACTGAAGGTATTTTTTTAATGGCAAAATGTTACGTTTTCGTTCACTAATTTTACTTAGGTTAATTTTAATTAATTATTGTGTTGATCGGGGCAGAAAACAATGTTATAAATGATCTAGTTTGTTCAACCATAGTGCTGGCGAAAGGCTTTTTTTCGATTTCCCGCTTTTACACTATGTTCTCGCATACGCTTTCGTCTTAGATATGTGTGTTACGTAACCGCCTGTATACAGTCCACATTTCGCTGGAAAATTGAAGTTACAAACAAACTAGTCGAGATTGACCTCCCATCAGCTGGACAATGATTTCGGTGATTGCAATTCAACTGACGTTTTCAATTTTATAACGAGAAGTGTACAGTATAGCGGCGGTTACGCCACAGGCGTATCTAGGTCGAAAGGCGAAAAAATAGTGCAAAAGCGGGAAGTTAAAAAACTTTACGGCAGAGCGGTGAGGATCGTACTAGATCATTTACAGTACTGTGTGTGTCCATGTAAAAACATTTAAAACAGTAAATCCAAGTACAAAATAATAATAAAATACAAAACAACAAAGCACTCGTTACATCTTAAATGTACAACAATAATGTTGATGCTCGCAAGAACGAAACACGTGTCACCTTAGATTTTTTTTAAATACATGTAAAAACATGCTTATATAAAACAAGGATACATTCATGGTGATCCAAATTAAAACTTTCTAATATTTTAAAAAATAACCTAAGTAAAAATAATGGGTGTATATAGACACTTACAAATGGATTAAAGTGGTTAGTTTATGGTCAGTAATATGCCAAGAGCGCGATTGCCATTAATTTAACAGCTTAATCGGCAAACTTGGATATCAGTTCTAAATGCACATATAAATTATGTTTGTGGTTTATTGTATGTAGATACTGCTAACATTTTAGTATGCTTGGATTTTGGACAAGTTAAAATTCTTTTGGAGTAAGTAATAGGCTTTGGAACTCAAATATTTATAATTATAATATACTAATCATAAAAATTGTTTTCTTGGTTCAAGTCCTCAAAGTTTACAAAAACTTAAGTTTTAAAAACATATTTTTTCAGAGTGACGATTGAGCTCTAAGGCCAGTAACTTTCGGTTTACAAAAGTGTTTTGTTTCAAGACAATGTTTATTATACTTTCTGTTCTTCAATATATATATATATATATATATATATATATATATATGTAGGATACTAATATACAATAATATATTCATAAAAAAAAATACAAAATCACATACACTGTTTATACTTTAAATTAGAAAGCACAACTTATAATAATAACACCTATCTATTTGAATTTGAGCTATTTTCGTTGAATTTCTAATCTAAAATAAGTCGTAGATTAAGTCCTAAGCTCCTGTACTTCGCTGAACCGGATGCTGACCCATTAACCTAGCTTTATTAACACTAACTTTGCAGCCCTAGATAAATTATCTGGGACAATAAACAATCCATCGGTGGAAAAGTCAAAACTGTTACTGCCAAGTGAACCACTGTTTTTTTCTTTACATCCGAGATCTCTTTGAGATCACTTATGTCATTTACGGCCCAGTCACTTATAGTCATTTAAAAAGGTCATTTTCAAAAACATTTGAAAATATTCCTAAAAGGTTGCGTTTATCTTAAACTTTCAATTGATACCCAATAAACTTGAACTTTCATTTATAAATTGGTCACCTATAGAAATCATTTTCAAAAACTGGTCACTTTTAAAAATTACCCGTATGTTATGAAAGTGACTCGGTCGTTTAAGGTTATCTTTGGTAAGTGACTTAAGTGACTCCCAACACTGGAAAACGCTCTGTTCACTAATGACAGTATTTCAATCTCAATGCTATAATAGTTTTCAGTACAAGCTGGTTGACCAATAGGGTCTTATATTTTATCAAGAATATTTTATCAAGATTTTTTTTATAATTTATTAGACGATGTAGATTCGATTCGATTTACGTTTAGAGACCATTATCCATTCATTAGAATACCAGCTCGCTTCCTAAATTCGAATTTCCAATATATTGGCGTAAAGATATCAAAAATTATCTTGTATTTCCTCTAGTGGTACATCATACAAGGTAATATGTAAACTATGATGTTACTAATCATCAGGTCGAGGGTCGGACTTCAAGCAAAGACAAAGACGTTTTTAGACTTTTTAATAGTTAGATGTCGAAAATTAGGAAGGAAATTAGAGATGCTGCTGTTTGTTTGGAGAATAAGGGAT